>JAXQQM020088792.1:100000-155000 GCA_034641835.2 Pinus albicaulis
GGCATACACTGTGGATGTGATGATGATGTTCATGTTTTCCGCACATTGAAAGAACATTTGATTAACCAATTTAACAACTGTTGCTAAAGGCGTAGTCTACATACTTGAGTATTATGGAAAGAAGAAGTACGGTAGTGCCACACCCCGTCTATAGCATGGTTGAAAGGTCACTGAAGGTCTAGGGGCGTGACATGTTTCCTCACCCCGCCGTGACGACAGTCGCCCAACTACGCGAAATGTAAGGTTTCCATGTCCCTGCTCAATGGACACCGTCCAATTATATGCCCGCCGCGATGGAAACCGCCCCTGTAAGACCCACGAGCCAAGGACGATGGCGGAAGGCATTGGAAGCGTTCAGTGGACATGCGACGAATGACAAAAACCACGACGAAAGGTTAGACGGGCGCGCCGACGAACGAAAACATCATTCGGCTACTATGCAACGTTATCATGGTGACCGTGTGACGTTTAGGAGCGACGTGCATAAACGTGTCCAAAAATGGCCGTGTGTTGGCTTGGAGGTTTTATAGGCCGGCCATGGTGGCAAGCTGACGTTAAGGAGGAAATGCCACATCGTAACCAAGGCTTTATGGGCGTTTACTGGGTCGGCCTTATATGGGTCAAGCCCCACCCATGGAAGCAATGTGTGGGCAAAGGAACATACGAAAGGAGGACGTGCGATGGACGATAAAGGAAAGAAAGAAGGACATCAACATCTTGCTGATTCCACCATTGGCAAGCTAATGCTTGAGCCAGAGCGAAGGTCGAGGGTGGAGGGCGAAGCCGCAGCAGGGAAACGGAGTCTGGGTCGAGTCAGGTAAAAACCCATTCGGTGTTCACCCGCAGGTCGAGTAGGGTTCCTTCCGCAGGGCGTGTGCGGTGCAATGTTTAGTGCATGGTCGAGTCGGGTTCCTTCCACAGGACGCGTGCAGAATAGTGTTCAGGGCGGGCGCGTTCAGTTCGAGTCGGGTTCGTGCAGCGCACCCGCAATCCGGACGCGCGGAACAGTGTTTGAAGGCACGAAGTTCATTCCGTAGGGTCAGGTCGGGTCGGGTCGAACGCGTTCAGGAAACACGTGCAGACCGTGACCCCGGTGACACACGTGTGGAAACGCGTTCAGGGTGCCGAGGGTGTCTGTGACCCGAGTGACCCACTCGAACCAGAATTTGCGCAGACTTCAAAAACATGTTCTAAAAGGGAATTTTTGGGTTCCTTTGGATTTTTTGCACTGTTGGGAAGCTGTTAAGGCTAGACCCAGGTACAAGCACATTTGGAAAGAAGCAGAAATGGTTTATGGAGGCTTGGTTGTATAGTTATTGTAGATTGTACATATTTATTGAAGCATAATACTGGGCAGACTTATTAACGGGATTTGCCCCTCCCTTGAATGTATGGGCGTTCATGTGGTTTGATATTGATGTTTATTGCTATTTTATTTCCGCATAGGAGCACTTTGGAAGATTAATTAAACAAGTGTTGAGTTAGGCGTAGTCTACTTATTGAGTATTTGAAAAGAGAAAAATAAGGTAGTGCCGCACCCGTCTATAGAGCGGTTGGGAGACTACCATAGGTATAAGGGCATGACAGTTGGTATTAGAGCTACATTTTTGTGGCTTTTTTATTATTATTATTGAGCAGGGATACCGTTGCAGTGTTGCAGGTGGTTTTGAAGCTTGATGGATGAGTTTGGTTCATTGGAAATGAACTTCAAAGAAATTAAAGAGAAGTCGAAGGAAGTGGAAAAGGAGTTTGATGAGGTGAGTCGGACCATTGATACATTGTGCAAGAGGAGGACATCTGGCATGAGAAAAGATGAAATGTTTTGACTTATGAAGAAAGTGAGAATTCTCCAAGAAAAAATGGACAAGGTGGAAGAAGAGTGAAGGAAGTTACTTGATAAGCTTCTCGAGCTTAGAGACCTTGGAAAGATGAAGCATGGTGGCATGAAGCCCACTGTGGCCGAACCAAAGGATGTTGTAGATGTGATTGAAGTCAAGGAAGAAGCTGATGAACAAGTTGGACCAGGACCAAGCACATTACAAGAATTGATGGTGGGTGATTCTCACAAGGATGTTACAGATTTGGTAGAAGTCGAGGACGAACTTGATGAACAGGTTGGACCAGGGCCAAGCACATCGCAAGCATCGGCGATGGATGATTCTGGGGAGGATGTTGAGGATGCGGATATGATCGAGGAAGAAATTGTGGAACAAGTTGAACCTGGACCAAGCACATTGCAGGCATTGGGGGATGAACCACATGAAAATGTTGCAGAAGTGACAATGATCGAGGAGGAACTTTATGAGCAGGCAGTACCAGGATCGGAAGCATTGCAGACATTGATGAGGATGGAGGACACTCGCTTAGAGATTCTTCATGAAGACATGGCTCATGTTTCAATTGAGCATCTGGGAGATGGACCGTATGCAGGGATGGGAAAGAAGATGACTTCTTTTCCAATACCATGGAGGACCTTTCCTCGGATGACTATGATGGAACCTTGTACATTGGAGAAGAAAGGGGAGCATTTCTTGTTGTAGGCCTTGATAGGGAAATTTGTGACCTCGCTCTAGTAGGTTCAAATTCCCGTGACAAGGGTGGAACTTGATGATCTCTGTGATAGATACGGGTCATGCTTAGCCACATGGAAACTGGCTCGGTGCCCGGCATGACTCATGGACTGCCTTGGTGGTAGGGCACATTGTCTGGGTAGACTTCTTCATGGCTTACAACCAAGAAGGAACTCTTGGTGCACCTTTAGTGGGGGAGAAGCCTTGGAGGAAGTACCCATGATGATGATGGTAGAAGTGACCGAGGGCACTTAACCTGTACACTATACACATGATGGTGACTAGGGTTGAGGCGAGTCTACTCTTGATGGACACGTGGGCAACCAAAGTCATGTACATTGACACGAGGGCATGGCAGGACATTATGTGGAGACATTATGCAGGTGCACTTACTGGGTGCCCACTTATGAGCATCATGGAGGAGTGTCAAGAAGGAATATGCTGAGCATGATCGATTGTTGGTGCTACATGGAGATCTTTTATAGATGGGATGATGGACGTTGTTCACTTTGAGCAACAAGACATTGGTTGGATGAGCAGCCTACAAGCACATTCATATGACTTGCAGGGTGAGAACAACTTGTGGTGGCACTTGTGGGCAATACAAGTATGCTTGCCAACGCTTTGGATAGGATGATGCATGGGATTTCATGATGGATTTTCATTCATTGGAGGCTTCATACTACAATGACCTTGCAGTATCTGGTTCACTAAGGAACTGAGATCGAGACTAGTATTGATTTTGATGCACTATGGGATGCATACCTTCAAGCAGGGAAATGCATTCGGTCGGGTCGGGTCGCGTGAGGGGGCCCAAGGAAACGTGTTCGGGTCGGGTCGTGTGAGGGAGGCCGTATAAAAAATGCTAAGTTGTGACCGCGCCGTGTGCCTTGTGCACGTTCGCGCGGCCAGTTTCCGATTTGCCCCCTTGTGCCTTCGTTCGGGTGGGTCGGGTCAGTTCATGCTGTGTGAGGGAGGCCGTATAAAAAATGCTAATTTATGACTGTTCATGTGCCTTGTGCACGTTTGTGCGACCCGTTTTCCGTTTTCTCCCTTGTGCCTTCGTTTGGGCGGGTCGGGTCATGCTGTGTGAGGGCGCCCAAGGAAACGTGTTCGGGTCGGGTCATGTGAGGGAGGCCGTATAAAAAATGCTAAGTTGTGACCGCCCCTGTGCCTTGTGCACGTTCGTGCGACCCGATTGCCGTTTTCTCCTTTGTGCCTTCGTTAGGGCGGGTCAGGTCGTGCCGTGTGAGGGCGCCCAAGGAAATGCGTTCGGGTCGGGTCATGTGAGGGAGGCCGTATCAAAAATTCTAAGTTGTGACCGCCCGTGTGCCTAGTTGTCATGCCCCTATTCCTTCGGTGTATTTCAACCACGCTATAGACGGGTGCGGCACTACCGTAATTTTTTCTTTTTCCAAATACTTAAGTATATAGACTACGCCTTTAGCAACACCTTTTAGCTATTAACCAAAGGTTCTCTCGATATGCGAAAATAAACATAAACATCATTATCAATCCACAAGTACGCTCATACATACAAGGGAGGGGAAATTCCCTGTTAATAATGAGTCCAACCGATAATACGTTTCATAAATATGAAATAATAAGCTCCAATCCAGCAGAAGCCACTTCTTCTCCTTGGAAAGGCAAGTTAGCCTTATGACCAAGCTCTAAGGCTTTTCAACCATCAAACTAGCCTACAATAATCATTTACAATCATCAGAATTCACCTTGGGAATACCCTGCACAAAACTGCCCAAGTGCTGCCGGGTCACTCAAATCGGCACTACAAATCAGTTTAGACCATCCCTCGAGCTCCCTATGTGTCCAATCCACTTCCCAACTATACGGTTATATGCGGCCCATCCATACGCACATTTTTCAATTTACGGCACTCAATTCCGACTCCGGACGCTCCCGGAATGGCTTCCGCACTGTCGCGCAGTTCGTGTAGAGGCGCCCAGTCGTGGGTCCCCCGACTCGCCCAGCCAAACGTGTTTGGGTCGGGTCGGGCGCACCGGGTGAGGGCGCCCAGCCAAAGGCATTCGGGTCGGGTCGGGTGCGCCGGGCCAAATGCGTCCGGGTCGGGTCGGGCATGCTGGGTGAGGGTGCCGGGCCAAACGCGTCCGAGTTGGGTCGGGCGCGCCGAGTGAGGGTGCCGGGCCAAACGTGTTCGGGTCGGGTCGGGCGCGCCCTGTCGCGCTGGGTGAGGGCACCCGGCCAAACGCGTTCAGGTCAGGTCATTTGGGCCGAGAGCCCCCGTATTAGATTTGCTAAGTTGTGACCGCCCGGGTGCCTTGTGCACGTCCGAGCGGCCCGTTTACTGTTTGCTCCCATGTGAGTCTGTTCGGTCGGGCGAGCCGTGTGGCACCGGGTGAGGGCGTCCATTCGGGTAGGGCCATTTGGTCGGAGGGCGCCCATGTCAGATTTGCTAATTTGTGACCGCCCAGGTGCCCCGTGCATGTTCGAGCAGCCCGTTTGTCGTTTGCTCCCATGTGCGTCCGTTTGGTTGGGTCGTTTGGTCGTGCCGAGTGAGGGCGTCCGTTCGGGTTGGGTTGTTTGGTCGTGCCGGGTGGGGGCATCCGTTCGGGTCAGGTCAGGTCGTTTGGCCCAAGGGCATCCGTTCGGGTCAGGTCGGGTCGGGTCGGGTCGTTTGGCCCAAGGGCGTCCGTTCGGGTCGGGTCAGGTCGTTTGGCCCAAGGGCGTCCGTTCAGGTCGGGTCGTTTGGTCGTGCCGGGTGAGGGCGTCAGTTCGCGTCGGGTCGGGTCGTTTGGCCCGAGGGCGTCCATTCGGGTGGGCGTGCCGGGTGAGGGCGTCTGTTCGGGTCGGGTCAGGTCATTTGGCCCGAGGGCATCCATTTGGGTGGGCGTGCCGGGTGAGGGCGTCCGTTCAGGTCGGGTCGTTTGGTCGTTTGGCCCGAGGGCGTCCGTTCGGGTGGGCGTGCCGGGTGAGGGCGTCTGTTCGGGTCGGGTCATTTGGTCGTGCCGGGTGAGGGCATCCGTTCGGTCGTTCGGGTCCCAAGGTCAGATCACGGCCCCGGGGTGTCCGTTGGGTGCGGGCCCGTGCCGAGGTGAGGGCATCCGTTTGGGTCAGGTCGTTTGGTCGTGCCGGGTGAGGGTGTCCGTTCGGTCGTTCGGGTCGGGTCAGGTCGTTTGGCCCGAGGGCGTCCATTCGGGTGGGCGTGCCGGGTGAGGGCGTCCGTTCGGGTCGGGTCGGGTCGTTTGGCCAGAGGGCATCCGTTCGGGTGGGCGTGCCGGGTGAGGGCGTCCGTTTGGGTTGGGTCATTTGGTCGTGCCGGGTGAGGGTGTCCGTTCGGTCGTTCGGGTCGGGTCGGATCGTTTGGCCCGAGGGCGTCCGTTCGGGTGGGCGTGCCGGGTGAGGGCGTCCATTTGGGTCTGTCGGGTCGTTTGGCCCGAGGGCGTCCGTTCGGGTGGGCGTGCCGGGTGAGGGCGTCCGTTCGGGTCGGGTCGGGTCGTTTTGCCCAAGGGCGTCCGTTCGGGTGGGCGTGCCATGTGAGGGTGTCCGTTCGGGTCGGGTCGTTTGGTCGTGCCGGGTTAGGGAATCCATTCGGGTCGGGTCGGGTTGTTTGGCATGAGGGCGTCCGTTCGGGTGGGCGTGCCGAGTGAGGGCGTCCGTTCGGGTCGAGTCGGGTCGTTTGGCCCGAGGGTGCCCATGTCAGATTTGCTAAGTTGTGACTACCCCGGTTCCTTATGCACGTCCGGGCGGCCCGTTTGCCATTTGCTCCCATGTGCGTCCGTTTGGTCGGGCGCACCGGGTGAGGGCGTCCGTTCGGGTCGGGTCGTTTGGTCGTGCCGGGTGAGGGTGTCCGTTCGGGTCGGGTCGGGTCGTTTGGCCTGAAGGCATCCGTTCGGGTGGGCGTGCAGGGTGAGGGCATCTGTTCAAGTCGGGTCGGGTCATTTGGCCCGAGGGCGCCCGTGTCAGATTTGCTAAGTTGTGAATGCCCGGGTGCCTTATGCACGTCCGGGCGGCTCGTTTACCGTTTGCTCCCATGTGCGTCCATTTGGTCGGGTCATTTGGTCGTGCCGGGTGAGGGTGTCCGTTCGGGTCGGGTCACTCAATCGTGTCGGGTGAGGGTGTCCGTTCGGATCGGGTCGTTCGGTCGTGCCAGGTGAGGGCATCCGTTCGGGTCGGGTCGTTTGGTCGTGTCAAGTGAGGGCATCCGTTCGGGTCGGGTCGGGTCGTTTGGCCCGAGGGAGCCCATGTCAGATTTGCTAAGTCGTGACCGTCCGGGTGCCTTCTTGTAAGGCCCCAAGACTTCATGGGCACATTCGGTGGAACGAGCGCGCTGGTTGGGCGTTTGGGTGAGCTCAGGCGCCGTGCGACGTAACGGGCGCGCGTGGCACCGTTGGAGAGTCACGGGCGCGCGGGTGTGTGTAGCGAGTCATACGGGTGAGTTGGTGGAGAGGCGAGTCAACACGGCATTGGCAACAAGTTTATACCACCATGGACGCCCCTTGGGCGAGCCACCGACCGACAAGTCGGTGGATCGGCCGACGCCACACTTGGTGGGCGAGTGACCAAACGTGGGGGTCGGCTTGGGTCGGCCGAGCGACCCACACCCCACGACGCGGCGTTTCGTGGGTGATGGAAGAAATGGGTGGGTCAGCTCGTGGCAAACGAGCAACCTCAACTCCATGACACATTCGTATATATATGGCGAGCGTGTTGAGAGTGGAGGACATCGAACAGCAACGAACTTCATAAAACGAAGGACGGTCGAAGGGTACAACGACGAGTTCCAATAACTCGTTGGGCGCAGCAACACGGAGTTGGTTGAGCTGGACGAGCGCTTCATAGACCACCGCAGCCGCACCGCAGGTCAGGTCGGGTCGGGTCTGGGCGGGCACCTCTGAACGGCGGGTCGAGTCGGGTCGTCCTGGGCGCCGAGCAACGACAATGGCCCAGCAGTAAAATTGTGATTCCGGGAGCGTCGGGTGTCGGATTGAGGTACCGTAAAAAAAAAAAGGTGCATAATTCTGAGGGGCATCCAACCATATAGATTTGGGACGGATTGGACACACGGTCAGCTCAAAAAACGCTCTACACTGATTTGGAGCAATGGTTTGGGTGACCCGAGTGACCAGCACTTGGGCAGTTTTGGGCAGTACTTCCGATGGTGAACTTTGATGTTTGAACATGACTGTTGTAAGCTAGTTTGAGGATTTGAAAGTCTTAGAACTTGGCCAAGAGGAAAATAGCCTTGTCAAGGAGCAAGAGTGGTTCTTGCTGGATTGACTGTTGTACTTGTATTTTTATGAAACATAATATCCGGGCGGACTCATTTTAAAAGGGAGTTGCCCCTCCCTTGTATGTATGGGCATACATGTGGTTTGATATTGATGTTTATGTTTATTTCCGCACATTGAAAGAACATTTGTAATAATAACTAACGAATGTTGCTATAGGCGTAGTCTGGGTACTTGAGTATTTAGAAAAAGAAAAAGTACGGTAGTGCCGTACCTGCCTACAAGACATGGTTGGAAGACACCCATGGTGTAGGGGTGTGACAGTTGGTATCAGAGCTACCTAGACGAACGGATGAGAGCTTGATAACACAACTGTTGTTGCACATCAGTTGGTATCAGAGCTACCTTCACTGGGAGCTTTTTGCTGAAGCAGGGACACAGTTGCAGGGTTGCAGTTGGTGTTGAAGCTGACTTATATATTTGGGGTTTCTCTTGAGACCTTAGCTGAAGCAAGGCTTTTTTCAGGGCTAAAGCTAGAAAAGGAGACATGCCGAGTTGGGAAGAATTCGAAGAGAATACTTGTGAAGCATTGCATTGGATAAAGCAGTTGAACGAAGAAATCCCAAGGATTCGGAACAAACTTGGAGTCTTGGAAATAAAATTGGTGGAAACTTGGAAGAAGGCTAAGAAGATTCATGAAGAGGTTAATGAGGCTAAGATTTCTCTTATGGCCTTGTACGAGAAGGGGATCTCTGAATCAAACCAAGATGAAGCTGATAGAGTTCGAGACAACATGGACCAGTTTGATGGATGGATGGCATTATGCTATGAGCTACAAACTCACCGAGATGAGCTTATTAGACTTGAAGAGAAGAACCATAAGAAGAGATTAAAACCTTCTATGGGAAAACCGAAGCAGAATTTTATGGATGTTGTTTTGGTGAAGGAAGAACTTTTGCAACAAGTTGAACCTAAACCAAAGGCACCACAAACATTGGAGCTTGAAGCTACAAGGAAAGCAGTTTTGGAGGCTCGAAAGAGGCTTATAAACATGACGGAGTTCTTGGAGGAAGGAAGACAGGAACACTACAAGGCTCTTGTGCAAGTGGAGGAACACTTGGAACACATTGGAGATGCGAACTTCCTTGAAAGACTTTCATGGGCAAATTGCTAAACTTGGTGAACCAAAGGATGTTGCAGATGTAGAAGAAGTCAAGGGTGAACTTGATAACCAAGTTGGACCAAGACCGAGCACGTTGAAAGCATCGAAGTTGGATGATTCTCATGAGGATGTTATGACGATGGAAGAGATGAAGGACAAAATTGTGACACAAGTTGAACCAAGACAAGACACATTGCAAGCATTGGTGGACAAACCACATGGAGATGTTGCAAATGTGAGCATGGTCGAGGAGGAAATTGATGAGCAGGTGGTACCAGGATCGAACACATCAAAGGCATTGATGAGGATGGAGGACACTCACTTGAGGAGTCTTCATGGAGAGATGACTTGTGTTTCATGGAAGCATAAGGAGGATGGACTGCATATGGGGATGAGGAAGAAGATGACTTCTTTGCCAACACCATTGATGACTACTCCTTGGATGTCTACGATGAGACCTTGTACATTTATGAAACAAGGGACATGGGACGATACAAACCTTGTTTGGGAAGCTTGTGACCTTACACTTGACGGTGCAAATGCCCAAGACAAGGGTGGAACGTGATGACCTTTGTGATGGAAAAGGTCATGCTTAGCCACATAAAATGGCAAGTGCCCGGCATGACTCACACACTACCTTGGTGGTAGGGCACGTTGTTGGAGTAGACTTCTTCATGGCTTCAACCAAGATGGACCTCTTGGCAGACCTTTAGTGGAGGAGCAGCTTGAAGGAAGTACTCACATATATATGATGGAGGTAGGAGTGACCGAGAGCACTTCACTTCGACATGTGGAGACATGATGATGATGATAGTTGAGATGAGTTCACTTGAATGAACACATGGGCAGCCAAAGTCATGGACATGGACTACATGGAGATCTTTATAGTTGGACTGATGGGACATTGTTCACCATGAGCAACTTGGACATTGGTTGGATGAGCAGCCTATGAGACATTCATATGTTTGCAGAGTGAGAACTTGTGATGGCACTCATGGCCAATACAAGTAGGCTTACCAATGCTTTGGATATGATGAGGCATGGGAGTTCATGATGGATGCCTTGGTGGTACACACTTTGGCATGAGTTTGAGTCTACTTGACTTAGCCACACTTATTACTTTTGATGATGCTTAGAGGATGAGCCTACTTGCATACAAGTAGCACATGGATTAGCATCATGGATAGCATGTTGTGGATGAGATGGATACACTTCATGGACCCAAACATGGCACTTGGATGAGAGTCAGACTTGACCGAGTTGATGGATGTGACAGATTGCAGGAGGAACGACTAATGCATGGTATGAGGATGTGCATTCTCAAGATGAGGACACAAGGTTGGATTGGTCACCCAACTAGTTCGAGTTGTGGGGTCTGGAAGTGTGCGGAGTTATGCCGGATACATAGCAGCTTTTGTTATGTTGATGTTGGTTGGAGTACTTGGTGCAGAAACTCACATGGATTTGACGATGATTGGGGAGATATCCCATGGACATGAACCTTGCTGGTTTATGCAACGGCGTTGCAACGATATTGTGCGATGAGACTTTGCGACGAAAGTTGCGATGATACTTTGCGACGATATGATGCGATGATAGTTGCGACGATACCGTGCACATGGGTGCAACGACAGTTCGTGCAGCAACACTTTGATGGTAGTTGCGACGATATTTCACACATGGAGTTGTGATGGACCGTGCGACGATGGGATGATGTTGTCAAGGGACGACAACACTTTGAAGTGGAGGAGGATGTAAGGCCCCAAGACTTCATGGGCGCGTTCGGTGGAACGGGCGCACCGGTTGGGCGTTTGGGTGAGCTCGGGTGTCGTGCGATGTAACGGGCGCGCGTTGCACCATTGGAGAGTCACGGGTGCGCGGGTGTGCGTAGAGAGTCATACGGGCGAGTTGGTGGAGAGGCAAGTCAACACAGCATTGGTGACGAGTTTATACCACCACAGACGCCCCTTGGGCGAGCGACCGACGAACGAGTCGGTGGGTCGGCCGACGCCACACTTGGTGGGCGAGCGACCAAACGTGGGGGTCAGCTCGGGTCGGCCCTGTTAGGTCTCTGTAATTTATTAGCAAGATTGAGAGAGTCCAATCACAGAGTTAACATCATTTCAACCAACTTTGGGATTCTAGGATCTAGCCCTCCTAAATCCGGAGAGGGATCTCTCCAATATGTACAAAGATGGATATTGTCTTTGAAAAGCTTAAGGTAATGATATTAGGCTAGTTATGAAGGCCAAGGGTTTTGTTTTGTTTTGGATGGTTGAGCATGAAATGTTACTTGAGGAGAAAGTCCTAAGTGCAACAAGTTTCAAAAGTGAGAAGTTGCAAGCAAATAGAACAGTTTTGGCAGATAGATAGATATAACGCTGGTTTTTAGTCCATTGGGCTATGGAGTCATATCTGGGCTTTAATTGAACAACAACATCAAGTGTGATCCAAGGGGAAAGTTATCTATACCACAATATTATTGAGATTAAAATGATGGAATGGAAACATTAAAATGTTGGAGGGGTGGAAACTGATAATAATTTCTCAGAGGATTTATAGTCAGTCCAAACAAGAAAAGCCTCTTAATTAACTGTTTTAAAACCAACCAAGGACATGGCTAACCATAGACTTCTTGGGAAAGTTCTTATTAAAGCAGCTTAATTGACAAACAATCCAGTAATCCACATAATTACCTTCAGAAAGTATGAAAACACATAAGAAAAACAGAGTGTAACTTAAGATCGGATAAAGTACTTTTAAACCTAGTCTGCTTTCAGTCAACACCAAGGGAAACTTTCAGAATCTGCCTTTGGAGAAAAGAATCTAGGAATCAGGGCAAACCATATCTTCTCTAGTCTAACTTTAATAGCAAATAATGGAAATAACATTCGAGAACAATTTTTGAGCAAACAGAAGGACGAGGGAACGCCAACATTCCTAACTGTTTAAATTGTATTGAATCATTCTTAAATAAACAAATTTGAAGAAAACATTAAGATAAAGATTTCTCAGCCAGAGAAGGTTACTGCTATACAGAAAATCCTAACCCTGTTTAAATTGTTCTTTACAGAGGGAAAATGAACAATATGGCGTACATAGAAGGAAAACGATTAACAAAGAAAGAAGCACTTCACCAGTGATAAAGACCAGGATCCCAAGAAACAGCTTTTATATTGATGTCAAACCAGTTACAATATTCAAGTCCAATGTTTCAGTTCAGCAATCATCTTCACTATTCAACTAACTACTCTAGCACAAACAGAGCTTCAAGGGCCAGTGAACACTATGTACAAATAGAAGTCTCGAGCTCAAGTGTATTTCAAAGTTCTGCAACCAAAAATTTCTCATCTTCTGTAGAAGTACTTATAGGAAGATGAGGAGGTGGGGAACCCACAGCACCAAAATATCTCAAGGAAAATTAATGCAGAGTGAAGACTTCTCGGCCCTTTGAGAGGCTCGAGGGAAGAATTTACAGGTGGATCACTACATTAACTGTTTACAATAAATATCAAAGCTCGGTGGTAGCTTTATTTGACTTTGATGCTCTGTGTAATGTGGGGAGTAACTTCTGCAGATATTTATGCATTGGTTTTCTTGCAGAAATAACTTCTTGGTAATGCTGGAGGCAGATATTCCTTCGAGCAATAACTTCGGCCTCTGTTTGAATGCTTTGAGGCAACAGGTGGCTCGGTGGTAGCTGAGGGATCAATTTGCCTCAGATGTGGCGGTGGAGGCTTTCTGTCTGATAAAACACTTTAGGTTTTCTTTTAAACTGTGTTTTAGATTGGGGATTAGGCTTTTAATAACTGTTTTAGCCGTAATCCCCATAAAAAATGTCTTCAATCTTCTTCTGTTGTGCTTTACTCTCAAAACTCATACTCTTTAACTGTTCTTGATTTAAAACAGTGTCTTGTCGATGTGCAGGGCCGCGCTGGGATTTTCGGCATCAATGCTCATGAAACATTGACAAATCACTGAATCCAACTGCGTGAATGGTTCCTTTTAGCAGCTCCGAAGGCGCAGGAAACGTCTTTCCCAACCCTCGGCTTTTCTTCGTGATACAACGGAAAACCATTGAAAACACCTGCATAAAACAAAAACAATTAAGAAATCCTACGAAATGGGTCTAAACTGCTTCGGAAGGCAGGAGAGGAGCGTAGCCGTCGGATGAAGGCAACCAACGGTGGAGATCTGCATAGAAAGGAAAAAAGGATAGCGGGAGAAGAATAAGGAGGAGCAATTTTGGACCATCCGATTCGGACACGTGGACGGTCCAGATCTAATCGGAGGGTCTCAATCGGAGGTGGCAGAAAAGGGGATGCGATTGAAAATTCTAGTGCGTTTAAGCGCTGGCCGTTGATCTGCAGATCAGATCGACGGCGGGGAATGAATCGGGGGAAAAAAATAAATGCATGTGATGGGAAACTCCGATGCGTTTAAGCGCTGTCCGTCGATCTGCAGATCAGATCGACGGCGGAGAGTGAATCAGGGGATGGCCGATCGACGGGTGCAAACAAGTGTATGTGATGGAAAAACCCGATGCGATTGGGCGCTGGCCGTTTGATCGGCTTATGATCAATGGTGGAGATTAGTTTTTAGAACGAACCGGTAGAAACCTTTATAATATATCAAAACCCCAAGTTTTTAATATAAACAAAGGTTTAATGGATCAGGGCGGAACTAAAATATATACAAAGGATAGGCGCCCGCCTGCGGGGCCTTCAGATATATGGAACGCAAAAGGCCCGGGGCTTAGTACATCAAAGGCCAATCGTAATCGGAATCGTGGGCTTGGTCTTTTCGATCAACCCATTGTGAATTCTTCGATCGCGATTGCGCGATCGGTCTTTTTAATCTAACCATTTTTATTAAACACGTGACTTCAAGATTTTAAGTTGAAACTTTGGATAAGCGGGTTCTTGGGTTTTATAAAGGAAAAAGCAGAACAGTAATGAAAATTTACAATGTTTTAAGCACCGGAGGCGGGCTTACTGGATATATAAAATAAACGATGCGATCGGGCTTTTGTATTTACAAAGGATTAATCGCATCGGAACATTTCAAACCAAAGCATGATCACAATCGGAACTTTTGAATAGAGCACAAGTCTCGCGCATTTGGATACTTTCGATGCGATGAGTGCCGAACAGGGTTAGCGCTTGGTTTTTTAATGGAAATGGGGGTTCCAAAACAGTTAAAAGGTGAGTTTTCAACTATGGAAAGGGGAATTTTTCATGAATGGAAAGAAGAGGACTTATGAAAACAAGGCAGTTTTGATGGAGAAAAAGGGGAGCAGATGAAAGGTTTGAGAAGAGGGAAAATGATGGTCTTTCAGTAGTCTTTCATTTGGAATCAACAGAATTTTCTGAGTATATAATGGGACAGCAAATGAGGATTTGGGACAGAGGCATGAGACCTTAAAGAGACTTCAAGAGCCAACAATTTTTAGTGATAAAATTTGTTCTTTGGAGGCTTAAAAAAGATCTTAGACACCTTTTGGTATAAAAAAATATTATAGGTGGCTAACAGTGGCTCCACTTGGGGATGGTGCCTTCTTGAAGGTATCAAGAATTCAGACTTGACTTCTGGGAGGCTGACTAGTTGCCTCACCCATTAGGTTGGCTTTCTGTGTTTGAATGATCTTCTCTAAAAACATATTTGGCAGCCATGAAAATAATGGACCTTTATCAACAAGCTTGCTACCTACCCAATCCTACAGATCTAGCATTTTTTCTTCATCAAAGTGCACTTGGATTGGAAAAATATATTCACAACATTTTATTCTTTTGAACGCAGGAAATCTAATCTATTTCTAATCCTTCTTTTCTCCCTGAACTCAGATTAAACAGTTGAGCTCAGATATTTCTCTCCCTAGTCTACTGTTTGTTGGGATTAAACAGTCCAACAAACTTTCATTCTCTAAATTCTACAACAGAAATTTAAAAATAGTCAAGTCAAGATTGAGTTGTTCGACTTGCTATGATCTATGGCATAAAAACAAGCTGCACATAGATTATTATTTACAGAAATTGAACATCAAAAATTGAAGGCTTGAAAGCTTCTTATTATGGCCTTCTTTTCTTTACAACTCTGTTTTTAATTTTGTTTTGAGCTGTCTCTTTCTTGATATCTGATTCAGATTTTCGGCAAATTAGAACCAGTTTTTCTCTTTTATGACTAAGAAAAATAAAACAGTTTTGAGTCATCTCTCTTTGGAAACTTTGGTTCAGATTTTGAACATGTTTGAACCTTTAATTTCTATCCTAATCTATCTACTGATAAGCCAAGATTAAACAGTTTAGCAAATCAAATTCACTACCCTATCAGCAGAAAATTGAAAGCTAATTAGTCAAGATTAAATAGTTTGACTAACTAGAAGTGTGTTTTGTAGGAGTGGCATTTAAGCTTGCACACTTTCAGATTTATTTCTCTTTTTGGCATGGGGCTGTGCCTTTCTTGTTTTTCATTTCTGCCCTCTTTTCTTTCTTTCTTTGTTTTTGTATTTTTTGATTTTTCATAACTTTGAATGCAATGATGGATGAAATGTTTACAATGGAAAAAAGAAAAAATAAGGCTTAAAAACATATCATGAATCAAGAGAAGTAATGCTTGAGCATCTTGCCATTGACAGGACCCCCAAACAAATCTGTTCCATCCAGCTCTTGTAAGAAGAATTCATTGTTTCTAGCAACTGAATGAATAGAGTAAGGGAAAAGCCATAGATTATCAAATTTACCATGCTTTCCCTTATCTTCTCCCTTTGAGTCCCACTTTAAAACTTTGTCCCCAATCTTGAAACTATTGGCCTTTGTTCTTCTGTCAAAAAGCTTCTTAATGCTGTCTTGTTTCTGCAATGTTTTGTTGTACACTTCCTCCCTGATTTGCTGAATATGAATGGTCTGATTTATTCTTCTGATCATGTCATTATCTTCAGTCTACAACTCTTGGATTAACTTCATAACTGGTACACCAAGGCTGTTAGGAAAAATTGCATCTGTACCATACACAAGCTGGAAGGGTGACATACCAATAGATTTCTTCAAAGTTAATCTGTCAGCCCAAAGTGCATGGATCAGCTTTGTGTGCCAAGACTTTTTATTGTCCTCCAACAGTTTCTTGATTATGTTCACTAAGCTTTTATTGGAATATTCTTCAAGTCCATTACCTTGAGGGTAATAGGCTGTGGAATGCCCTAGTGTTATCTGGTATTTATGACAGAAGTCAACCATTTTCTTGCTTCTAAATGCTGCTACATTATCTGTGATGATCTTGGTAGGGCAGCCAAATCTGGAAAGGATATTGGTTTCTATGAACTTTATAATAACTGAATCATTGGCTTGCCTACAAGGAATGGCTTCTATCCACTTAGTGAAATAGTCTGTGGCAGTAAGGATCCATCTATGCTGGGCAGAAGATGAGGGATGGATTTCACCTATGAAGTCAAGTCCCCATTGTTGAAAAAGAGCTTCAACAGTGATTGGATGCATAGGAAGGGGTAATAATTTTCTTTTGCCCTCAAAAAATTGGCATTTATGGCAAGTAGTTGTCATTTTGTGAACATCAGGAAAAAGGGTGGGCCAATAGAAACCAGCCCTCAAAATTTTGTTGGCTGTTGACTTCCAGTACAAATGGCCTCCACACTCTCCTTCATGAAACTCCTGCTTAACCTTCTCTGCATCAAACTCAGGCAAACATTTAAGCAATATACCACTTGTATTTTTCCAATAAAGACACCTATCTACAATGCAATAGTTTACTGCTTTCAGTTTTAAGAACCTTGCCTTTGTTTTCGATAAACCAGGAGGTGTATTTAAATTAAGCAAAACATAAACGATATCGGCATACCAAGGAGAATTCATAAAATGGTTTTCAATAATGGGAGTTGAGAATTCTTCTTGGCTGTCCAAAGCATTAATCATATTAATATCAAGAACTTCAAAATTGGATTCAGCCATTAATCTAGCTAGACCCTGGCCTTTGATGAGTTTAGTGGGTTTTATCTCTAAATCATATTCAAGAATAACAACAATCCACTTACCTCTCTTACCATCTGGGTCCTGTGTTAGAATGTCTTTAACAACTAAATTAGGGACAAAGGCAATGATGTGTGAGTGAAGGATGTATACTCTGAAGTATTTCAATGCTTTAACCAAAGAAAAAGCTTGCTTTTCCATAATATTATACTTCAAAGGGGCATCCCTCAATGCCTTGCTAAAGAATGCAATAGGCTACTCTTGTCCTTGTGGATTTTTCTGTAAAAGGACAGCAGCAATGGTATGTTCTGATGCAAATGAGAAGATATAAAAATCTTTTGAAAAATCAGGGCTTATGAGAACCGGTGTTTTGGTTAATGCTTGTTTCACCAACTCAAAGGATGTCTTTGCTTCCAAGGTCCATTTTATCCCTTGCTCCTTCTTCAACATGTTTGTGATATTTCTAAGGAGCTCTGCCAAGTTAGGGATGAACCTTCTCAAAAAGTTAATCTTTCCAATGAAAGACTGCAACTCTTTGATATTTCGAGGCTGAGAGATTTGCAATATAGCCTCAATCCTCTTTAGATCTATCTTTATACCCTCTTCCGAAATAATGTGTCCAAGAAGCTTACCTTCTTGGAGACCAAATAGTGTCTTCTTAGGGTTTAAAGATATTCCAAACCTTTTGCACTTCTCGAAAACTTTTCTCAAATGTTCTAAATGTTCTTCATCCGTTTTTTAAAACACAGTTACATCATCTAGATAGATAATGATGAAGAAGCCCAATTCTTCCGAGAATGCTATGTCCATGGCTCTCTGAAAGGTTGCTCCAGCGTTCATTAGACCAAAAGGCATCTTCACATACATGAAAGTGCCCCATGGAGTAGTGAAATATGTCTTTAATTGATCAACAGAGTGAACTAAAATCTGATTATACCCTGAATAGCCATCAAGCAACGAAATCCTTTTAGACCCCACCACCCTTTGTAAAATGTGATCCATTTTTGGTAAAGGGTATTTATCCTTTAACGAAGCTTTGTTTAAGTCTCTAAAGTCTATACAAAGCCTGATTTCTCCAGTCTTCTTTCCAACGGACACCAGATTAGATACCCACTCAGAATATCTAATAGGGACAATAATGCCAGCATCGTGCATCTTCATGATTTCCTTCTTAACCAATGGGAACTGGACAGGGTTTATTCTGCGCAGTTTCTATTTGAATGGTTTTTGGTTTTATTTAAGAGGGATTTTGTGCTGTATTATTTCAGTGTCATAGGATTTAGGATCTTCGTAACTCCATGCAAAAACATCAGAAAATTCTTTGAACAGCTCTATGTATTTGAGTTTAATGTGAGCTGGCAAAGTTTTGGACAGTTTGATCATTTTCGGTTTTTCCTCACTTCCTATATTGCACTCCTCTACTTTAGTCTCTACAGGTTCCAGTTTTGGTTTATTGGCCACATCGTTAAAATTGAACAACTCCTCTAAAGGCGTTAGACCACTTGGAAAATTTTCATCTTTAGAATGCAGAGTTTGTAATTCTTCCGTTTCTAACTCTGCACTTAATTCTGTTTTGTTCCTAAGTTCGCTAGACAATAGGTTAATATTGGCAGGTTGAGGAGACGATTCTTCTTCACCAAGAAAGTTTTCTTCACCGCAGTCTGTATCATAATCTGAATCTGAACTGTGCAGTTCGAACTCATTTCTGAATTGCATGAAGTATTCTATTTGTTTGTCATTGTTAAACACTTGCCAATATTTTTCGTTATCATGCACTGCCGGTCTAAATTTTATCGGAGTTGTGTTGTCTCCAGTCTCATAGGGCGTTAGACATGTTCTGGCCCCAAAAGCTAAATTGTGGGCCATAATGTTCTTTTTCCTTGGGATGAAACTCAGGTTTGACTCCTCAAATGTTGTCAACAGATCCATGACATCATTCCGATAGGCTCTAAGTCTGGGATGATTTGCATTATACTCCCCATTGACTTGCCTAATGATTAACTCAGAATCCTCGTACACATTAATTCTTCTGGCTCCTAATTTCTTCAAGAGATGCAAGCCTAAGAGAAGGGATTCATATTCCGCTATGTTGTTGGAACACTGAAAGTTTAATTTGCATGAGATGCATTCTGTGTGGTTGTTTTCAGTGTTAATGATCCAAACCCCTGCACCAGCATTATTTCTAGTGCATGACCCATCAAAATACATACTCCATAAAGGATTGTCTTCGGTTTCATCCGTTTGGCGATTGTCCTTTTTAACTATGGTGCCTTCTGACTGTTCATGATTAGCAGCACCCAATTGAATTTGTTTTGACTCCTAAAATTCTTCAATAGATTGAGGGATGATGTCAGAAACGTTAGGGGTATTTTCTGGGTTGTTAAGTCCTAAAAACAATGGACTCATAACCGGTAAATCAAGACCTATGCTTTGTTTACTAATGTTTTCACATGTGGCAAACTGTTTGGACACTTCTGCGTTATTATACTCTTCTTCCCCATCGGCCTTTAATTCTGTTAAAGTGACTTGATCGCTAGGAGTTTCATTTTTAAACATGATAAAAGAATAAAGGCCTGTATTAACAGAATATATAGGAGAGTTTCGTGGTCTGTCTTGACTTGTAACCGTGTATTGCATATGGGACTCCCTGTAAAGTCTTCTAGTCTGATTGAAAACCGGGATGGTCGCATATGTCATGTCCATCTGCATAGTCCCCTGTAACTTAGCTCCCCAGGATCTTGATAATAGCATTCCATACTTTGAGGGGACATCAGCCACAACAATGTCCATGAGTAAACATTTGGCTGGAATCTGGGCTAGGTTAACACAGAGGTCTTTGATCAATCCTAGACATTTTACTCTATTTGAGTCAAAGGAGTATAGGTCTTTGTAGGGTCTGGTAATTTCTAAACCAAGGCTCTCCATCACATCTTTAGGCATTAAATTATGAGAAGCCCCGGAATCATGCATAGCGTTGTGTAGAATTTTGTCATGAATGTTCAAACTCACATAAAAGGGAGGAACTGGTCCTTCTTGAAACTTCCCTTCAATCTTGGGGCCAAAAATAAACTCTGGTAGGTCGTCACTAAGATTAACTGTATCTCCATTTTCCTCTATATTTAAAGCCTTCAAAATTTGGTTCCTATATACATGTTGGGCAGCTAACTCGGTTAATGGAACAGAGATTTTGATCTTTAAGATTTCCTGTTCCAGGCTGAAAGGGGTTTGATTCTTTGAAGCACTTGTTTCAACCTTATTAGCTGTCACTCTATCAACAATTACAGCTTGCTGATTTGTTTTATTTGACACAATTGTTGTAGAAGGAGTACTAGCTGAAGTGTTAGTACTGCTGATGTCTTCACTCTGTTTTTCAGAATTTTGAGTGTTTTTCTCCTTATCCTTATCAGAATTAACAGCCACTGTTTTGTCTTTTTGTTTGGCTATTTTGGGTTTAGCTGCAGTGCTGCTTTGAGAGGATTTGTCAGAGGTTTTGGTGTTGGGGGCTTGTTGACTGGTCTTGCTTCTAAGGTCATATTCTCTTTGAGGTTCTATGACGACATTTTCCATGTCCTGATAATAATTTTCATTATCATCTCTTTTGTCATCGTAAGGTGTGTAAAGGCCTTGTTTATTATCATAATGAACCTCAAAGTCATCATCCTCTTCCCCAAACATGTTGATATCCTCTTCCTCTGTTATGTCTTATGTTTCTTCAACGTCACTTACATAGTTTTGATGAAAGGGAGGGGTGATCTGTTGATCATCTTCCCTAGGTCTGTTTGGAGGTTGGTTCCTTCTAACATTCTGATTCGGGTTCCTATTTTGAGGAGAAGTTTGATTTTGATTTGCTTGTGCTCTCTTAATTATGTTCATCTCTTTCATCATTTCTTCCATCATTCTCTCCATCTTTGAGCTTGAAGTGGAAGGGGTTGATTCCTCTCTAAAAGATACTCTCTTCTCGCTCTTCATTCCTGCTCTTTTCTCCATCAAGTTTACTTCCACAGAAAGAGCACCCCTTTTCATATCTTCAAGAGTTGCAAAAACTCTTTCTCTGAGTGAATATGTCATGTCTGGATCAAACCCTTCAGGAAATTTGTTTAAAGCTGAGCCCTGAGGAGGTTTTAGTTCAGGAGAAAGTGCATTATAGACACTGTTAAATCTGGTACAATAAGATTGCACACTTTCCCCAGGGTTCCTATGGAGATTATTATAGTCAGCAAGGACTTGGAGAGGATTCTTTCTCACTTCCCATTTGTTTAAGAATGTTTGATGGAAGGCTTGGAGATCATTAATACTATGGGGGGTTAAACCTTTAAACCATTTTCTTACTTCTCCCCCCAAACTTTGAGCAAATATTCTCAACTTGAAAAAATCATTATCAATTTCATTTATGTCAAAGTAGTCATTCATCTTGTCCACATGTTGAGATGCTGTTATAGTATTACTAGCATCATATAATGGAATTTTGGACTGATAGTCCTGTGGAAGATTGGCTAATGGTACAGGAAGGACTAAGGGAGCATACCATTTTGCCATGATAGGTGGTGGATTTACAAGAGAATGTGTGGGCTGAAGTGGAGTGGTTTGAACAGTGGATGAAAGATGAACAGAAGTGGATGGAACAATAGTAGACTGCTGAGCTGATTTTGGATGAGAGACACCTAAATTGTGAAGGAAATGTAAATCAGGAGGTGTTGTTTCCCTGCTACCAGGATGTTCACTTGTTTTAGGAGATAAAAGTGAAGATTCAGAGTCTAACTGGATTATATCATCAAATGAACTAGTCCTAAATGGGTTCACTATGTCAGTTTGTGATTGTTGCAGAGCTGAAAGATTTTTAGGGACTGAATTAGCTCTCAAGGGTGATCTGAAAACAGTTAATAATTTAACCTTAGGAGACTTCCAAAGGATACTTTCTGGATTATCAACTATCTCAGGTGGGTTAGGGTCTGGATGGGCTCTAGTGTAAATCTTTTTAGAAGCCACTATGCTATGTTGTTTAGACCTAAAACAAGAAAAGTTCAACCATATATGACAATCTTGGAGAGGTTAACCAATCTGTTTTTACAATTTTTAAATCCCACAGTCCTATAACTGAGTTTGAATGATTTTATAATGATAAGGGTTCTTCCCAGTGGAGTCTTAAGGTCTGCTAGGATTGTGGAGTCGCCAAGTGGAAATTTTTAGCTCCTTTTAGAGGTAAAAGGTCTTATGGTCCACCACCATGTTTATTTAATTCCAATCTAAGATATTTTTAGGTTTTTCTAAGTCATTTTTTAGTTTTGTGGTTGATAAGAATATCCTAACTTTGTTTCAAAACTTAGCTAAGGTTGTGAGACAAAGGAAGTCTACTCTTATGGCTAAGCCAGCTGATTTTCAAGGTTAGATGAAGTCTTAAGAGAAACCTAGGGTTTACCTAGCTTGTCACTGATTCAAACAAGTTCCATCATGATTACCTATAATAGGCAGTGCTTGAAAAGGCTGATTTTTACTCTAGTTAATAAAGCAAATTCTCTATGAACCAAATCTCTGACGTCGTATGATTATCTTTAAATGAAAATGATTCTGGGTTTGCTCCCCAGCAGAGTCGCCAGAAATGTTAGGTTCTGGTGGCTCAGCTGCAAAATAGAACAATTTTCATGGAACCAGAGATTCTGGGTTCGATCCCCAGTGGAGTCGCCAGAAATGTTAGGTCTCTGTAATTTATTAGAAAGATTGGCAGAGTCCAATCACAGAGTTAACATCATTTCAACCAACTTTGGGATTCTAGGATCTAGCCCTCCTGAATCCGGAGAGGGATCTCTCCAATATGTACAAAGATGGATATTGTCTTTGAAAAACTTAAGGTAATGATATTAGGCTAGTTATGAAGGCCAAGGGTTTTGTTTTGTTTTGGATGGTTGAGCATGAAATGTTACTTGAGGGAAAGTCCTAAGTGCAAAAAGTTTCAAAAGTGAGAAGTTGCAAGCAAATAGAACAGTTTTGGCAGATAGATAGATATAACGCTGGTTTTTAGTCCATTGGGCTATGGAGTCATATCTGGGCTTTAATTGAACAACAACATCAAGTGTGATCCAAGGGGCAAGTCATCTATACCACAGGATTATTGAGATTAAAATGATGAAATGGAAACATTAAAATGTTGGAGAGGTGGAAACTGATAATAATTTCTTAGAGGATTTATAGTCAGTCCAAACAAGAAAAGCCTCTTAAGTAACTATTTTAAAACCAACCAAGGACAGGGCTAACCATAGACTTCTTGGGCAAGTTCTTATTAAAGCAGCTTAATTGACAAACAATCCAGTAATCCTCATAATTACCTTCAGAAAGTATGAAAACACATAAGAAAAACAGAGTGTAACTTAAGATCAGATAAAGTACTTTTAAACCTAGTCTGCTTTCAGTCAACACCAAGGGAAACTTTCAGAATCTGCCTTTGGAGAAAAAAATCTAGGAATCAGGGCAAACCATATCTTCTCTAGTCTAACTTTAATATCAAATAATGGAAATAACATTCGAGAACAATGTTTGAGCAAACAGAAGGACGAGGGAACGCCAACATTCCTAACTGTTTAAACTGTATTGAATCATTCTTGAATAAACAAATCTGAAGAAAACATTAAGATAAATATTTCTCAGCCAGAGAAGGTTACTGCTATACAGAAAATCCTAACCCTGTTTAAACTGTTCTTTACAAAGGGAAAATGAACAATATGGCATACATAGAAGGAAAACGATTTAACAAAGAAAGAAGAACTTCACCAATGATAAAGACCAGGATCCCAAGAAATAGCTTTTATATCGATGTCAAACCAGTTACAATATTCAAGTCCAATGTTTCAGTTCAGCAATCATCTTCACTATTCAACCTAACTACTCTAGCACAAACAGAGCTTCAAGGGCTAGTGAACACTATGTACAAATAGAAGTCTCGAGCTCAAGTGTATTTCAAAGTTCTGCAACCAACAATTTCTCATCTTCTATAGAAGTACTTATAGGAAGATGAGGAGGTGAGATTTTAACAAAATATCTCAAGGATAGTTAATGCAGAGTGAAGACTTCTCGGCCCATTGAGAGGCTCGAGGGAATAATTTACAGGTGGATCACTACATTAACTGTTTACAATAAATATCAAAGCTCGGTGGGAGCTTTATTTGACTTTGATGCTCTGTGTAATGTGGGGAGTAACTTTTGCAGATATTTATGCATTAGTTTTCTTGCAGAAATAACTTCTTGGCGATGCTAGAGGAAGATATTCCTTCGAGCAATAACTTCAGCCTCTGTTTGAATGCTTTGAGGCAACAGGTGGCTCGGTGGTAGCTGAGGGATCAATTTGCCTCAGATGTGGCGGTGGAGGCTTTCTGTCTGATAAAACACTTTAGGTTTTCTTTTAAACTGTGTTTTAGATTGGGGATTAGGCTTTTAATAACTGTTTTAGCCGTAATCCCCATAAAAATTGTCTTCAATCTTCTTCTGTTGTGCTTTACTCTCAAAACTGATACTCTTTAACTGTTCTTGATTTAAAACAATGTCTTGTCGATGTGTAGGGCCGCGCTGGGCTTTTCGGCATCAATGCTCATGAAACATTGACAAAATCTGAATCCAACTGTGTGAATGGTTCCTTTTAGCAGCTCCGAAGGCGCAGGAAACGTCTTTCCCAACCCTCGGCTTTTCTTCGTGATACAACGGAAAACCATTGAAAACACCTGCATAAAACAAAAACAATTAAGAAATCCTGCGAAATGGGTATAAACTGCTTCGGAAGACAGGAGAAGAGCGTAGCCATCAGATGAAGGCAACCAACGGTGGAGATCTGCATAGAAAGGAAAAAATGATAGCGGGAGAAGAATAAGGAGGAGCAGTTTTGGACCGTCCGATCTGGACACGTGGACGGTCCAGATCTAATCAGAGGGTCTCAATCAGAGGTGGCAGAAAAGGGGATGCGATTGAAAATTCCAGTGCTTTTAAGCGCTGGCCGTTGATCTGTAGATCAGATCGACGGCGGGGAATGAATCGGGGGAACGACAAATGGGGGAAAAAAATAAATGCATGCGATGGGAAACTCCGATGCGTTTAAGCGCTTTTCGTTGATCTGCAGATCAGATCGACGGCGGAGAGTGAATCGGGGGATGGCCGATCGGCGGGTGCAAACAAGTGTATGCGATGGAAAACGCCGATGCGATTGGGCGCTGGCCGTTTGATCGGCTTACGATCAACGGTGGAGATTAGTTTTTAGAACGAACCAGCAGAAACCCTTATAATATATCAAAACCCCAAGTTTTTAATATAAACGAAGGTTTAATGGATCAGGGCGTAACTAAATATATATACAAAGGATAGGCGCCCGCCTGCGGGGCCTTCAGATATATGGAACACAAAAGGCCCGGGGCTTAGTACATCAAAGGCCAATCGTAATCGGAATCGTGGGCCTGGTCTTTTTTATCAACCCATTGTGAATTCTTTGATCGCGATTGCGCGATCGGTCTTTTTAATCTAACCATTTTTATTAAACACGTGACTTCAAGATTTTAAGTTGAAACTTTGGATAAGCGGGTTCTTGGGTTTTATAAAGGAAAAAGCATAACAGTAATGAAAATTTACAATGTTTTAAGCGCCGGAGGCAGGCTTACTGGATATATAAAATAAACGACGCGATCGGGCTTTTGTATTTACAAAGGATTAATCGCATCAGAACATTTCAAACCAAAGCATGATCGCAATCGAAACTTTTGAATAGAGCACAAGTCTCGCGCATTTGGATACTTCCGATGCGATGAGCGCCGAACAGGGTTAGCGCTTGGTTTTTTAATGGAAATGGGGGTTCCAAAACAGTTAAAAGGTGAGTTTTCAACTATGGAAAGGGGAATTTTTCATGAATGGAAAGAAGAGGACTTATGAAAACAAGGCAGTTTTGATGGAGAAAAAGGGGAGCAGATGAAAGGTTTGAGAAGAGGGAAAATGATGGTCTTTCAGCAGTCTTTCATTTGGAATCAGCAGAATTTTCTGAGTATAAAATGGGACAGCAAATGAGGATTTGGGACAGAGGCATGAGACCTTAAAGAGACTTCAAGAGCCAACAATTTTTAGTGATAAAATTTGTTCTTTGGAGGCTTAAAAAAGATCTTAGCCACCTTTTGGTATAACAAAATATTATAGGTGGCTAACAGGCCGAGCGCCCCACACCCCACGATGCGGTGTTTTGTGGGAGACGGAAGAAACGGGTGGTTCAGCTTGTGGCAAACGAGCGACCTCAACTCCACGACGCATTCGTATATATATGGCGGGCATGTTGAGAGTGGAGGACATCGAACAGCAATGAACTTCATAAAACGAAGGACGGTCGAAGGGTACAACGACGAGTTCCAATAACTCGTTGGGCGCAGCAACACAGAGTTGGTCGAGTCGGGTCCAGCTGGACGAGCGCACCGCAGGTATGGTCGGGTCGGGTCTGGGTGGGCGCCTCTGAACGGCGGGTCGAGTCGGGTCGTCCTGGGCGCCAAGCAACGGCAACGGCCTAGCAGTAAAATTGTGATTCCGAGAGCGTTGGGTGTCGGATTGAGGTGCCGTAAAAACCAAAAGGTGTGTAATTCCGAGGGGCATCCAAAAATATAGGATTGGGACGGATTGGACACATGGTCAGCTCAGAAAACGCTCTGCACTGATTTGGCGCAACGGTTTGGGTGACCCGAGTGACCAGCACTTGGGAAGTTTTGGGCAGTACTTCCGACGGTGAACTTTGATGTTTGTACATGACTGTTGTAAGCTAGTTTGAGGATTGGAAAGTCTTAGAACTTGGCCAAGAGGCAAATAGCCTTGTCAAGGAGCAAGAGTGGTTCTTGCTGGATTGAATGTTGTACTTGTATTTTTATGAAAAATAATATCCGAGTGGACTCATTTTAAAAGGGATTTGCCCCTCCCTTGTATGTATGGGCGTACATGTGGTTTGATATTGATGTTTATGTTTATTTCTACACATTGAAAGAACATTTGTAATAATAACTAACGAATGTTGCTATAGGCGTAGTCTGGGTACTTGAGTATTTAGAAAAAAAAAAAGTACGGAAGTGCCGCACCTGCCTACAAGACGTGGTTGGAAGACACCCGTCGTGTAGGGGCGTGACACTTGTGCACATCCGGGCGGCCCGTTTGATGTTTTCTCCCATGTGCGTCCGTTTGGTCGGGTCGTTTGGTCGTGCCGGGTGAGGGCGTCTGTTCGGGTCGGGTCGTTCGGTCGTGTCGGGTGAGGGCGTCCGTTCGGGTCGGGTCGTTCGGTCGTGCCGGGTGAGGGCGTCCGTTCGGGTCGGGCCATTTGGTCTGAGGGCACCCGTGTCAGATTTGCTAAGTTGTGACCGCCCGGGTGCGTTGTGCACATCCAGGCGGCCCGTTTGCCGTTTGCGCCCATGTGCGTCCGTTTGGTCGGGTCGTTCGGTCGTGCCGGGTGAGGGCGTCCGTTCGGGTCAGGTCGTTCGGTCGTGCCAAGTGAGGACGTCCATTCGGGTCGGGTCGGGTCGTTCAGTCGTGCCGGGTGAGGGCGTCCGTTCGGGTCGGGTCGGGTCGTTCGGTCATGCCAGGTGAGGGCGTCCGTTCGGGTTGGGTCGTTCGGTCGTGCCGGGTGAGGGCGTCCGTTCGGGTCGTTTGGCCCAAGGGCGCTCGTGTTAGATTTTCTAAGTCGTGACCGCCCGGGTGCCCTGTGCACGTCCGGGCGGCCCGTTTGCCATTTGCTCCCATGTGCGTCCGTTTGGTCGGTTCGTTCAGTCGTGCCGGGTGAGGGCGTCCATTCGGGTCGGGTCGGGTCGGTCGTGCCGGGTGAGGGCGTCCGTTCGTGTCGGGTCGTTTGGTCGTGCTGGGTAAGGGCATTCGTTTGGGCCGGGTCATTCGGTCGTGCCGGGTGAGGGCATCTGTTCGGGTCGGGTCGGGTCATTTGGCCCAAGGGCGCCCGTGTCAGATTTGCTAAGTTGTGACTGCCCGGGTGCCTTGTTGTCACGCCCCCATCTTGTGCGCCCTTTCTGGCAGGTCGTGCGGCACTGGCTAAACGACCTCCTTTCGTTTTTACCATTTTCTAGACTATGCCTTAACTTATTTTTTTAAGTGTTAGTCTTCACTTTGTTATTACGTTTTATAGCGGAAATATAAAACAACAGCCACAATTCAGAAATGCACCAAGACAGATTGAAGAAACGCAATTTTATATATTAAATATGATAAAATTGTCTCCTTGGATTATACAGGTCGAGAGCCTATTTTTACAGTGAGGTCGTGCCGACTCGGCCCGTCGCACCGTTTAGGCGGGTCGTGAGTCACTCGACTCGACCCGTCGCTCATATAGCGGCCGCCCATCGTTACTTCCGTGCCCGTGCGCCCACCGTTACCCCGACTCACGTCAAGTACGCGTAGTGCGCTCGACCGACTCGCCCATCACACCTTGCAGACGCTCGGTTGCCGCAGCGCCCGTGCTACAGTGCGCTACCACCGCCGCGTTCAAGTCTCTGTTGGCTCGTCGCTTCGTCCGTTGGCTGCCCGCCCGGTGGGCGCATCCGTTTTCGTTTCGTAGATCCTTTGCTGTGGTGACGCTTGGAGCTCACCGTTCGTTGCCATCCTCCACTCTCAACACGTCTCCTTATATATGCACGCGTCATGGAGTTGTGGTCGCTCGGCCGACCCGAGCCGACCCGCTCGTTTTATCGTTTGCCCACGAAACGTCGTGTCGTGGGGTGTGGGGCGCTCGGCCGACCCGAGCCGACCCCTACGTTTGGCTAACCACGCGCCCTTCGTTCATATCAATGCCCGTCGGCTCGTCATTGTTGTCGCGTCGCTTCACCACCATGTCTAAAATTGGTCGTGTCATGCCGCTATAACCGTTCCAACCACCCCCATTTAATACGGCCGAGACGCCGTGTGGGCGCGCCCGTCGCCGTGGCACGCGCCCGTTATACCAAATCGTTCATGAGCACTCGTGAGGGGCACCCGACTCACCCGAGTCGTGGGCGTCCAACTCGTGGGCTTGACATACTCCCCCACCTTGAGTCATTGACGTCCTCAACAATCCGATAGATCTCATCAACTGTTCGTCAAACTCTACTATTTCTTTCTTCCATCTCCACAGTGTTTCCTCCGGTTCCCAGCTTGAATCCTCTGGTCGACCTTCCCATTGAATGAGAAATTCTCTCCGTGCATTTCCTGCAACTCCTGTTGTTCGAAGATCAAGGATCTTCTCCAAAACTAAGTTTGGTTTGTTAATGATCATCGCTGGTCCTCTCGGTGGTGCTGCTCGATCTGGATCATCAGCATCAAGTCTGCCTCTTTTCAGTTGACTTATGTGGAAGACAGGGTGCCTGGCATGCATATGGTCTGGAAGTTCCAATTCGTATGCAACTTCACCAATCCTCTTCTTTATGTGGAAAGGTCCATCATATCGTCTTGTCAAAGATCTAGCAGTCCCCTTAGGTGGTTGAAACTGATCTCTGGTGATCCTTAGATAAACCTTGTCTCCAACATCGAAGTGTGCATCCGTTCGACCTCTATTTTCCTGTTTCTTCATCTTTTCTGTAGCATCGTGCAGATGCATCCGTGCTATCTCCAATTTTTCTTCCCATGCTGTCAAGAACCTCTTGGCAAGGGGGCTCCTGCCTAATCCTCTTGGTAACACCGTATGCGGCGCAAGTGGCATCTATCCATTAACCAACTCGAATGGAGAATACCCTATTGCGGAACTCTTCTGCATATTGTAGCTAAACTGAGCAATATCTAGGAGTCCTAGCCAATTATGCTGATCAGCCGTAACATAATGTCTCAAGTTGTCCTCTAGCAATGTGTTTATCCATTCGGTCTGCCCATCTGTCTGCGGATGGTAACTCAAACTTTGCAGCAATTCTGTCCCAACTAGCTTGAACAGGGCGTTTCAAAACTTCCCTGTAAAACATGAATCCCTATCAGATACGATACTCATCGTTATCCCCCAATACTTCACAACATATTTGAAGAAAAGCTCAGCTGTCATCTCTGCCCCACATGGTAGCTTCGTTGGAATGAACGTAGCATACTTGGAAAAATGGTCAAC
The DNA here is from genome assembly GCA_034641835.2 of Pinus albicaulis. NCBI lineage: Eukaryota > Viridiplantae > Streptophyta > Pinopsida > Pinales > Pinaceae > Pinus > Pinus albicaulis. Next base: position 129,973 of record JAXQQM020088792.1, read on the forward strand.
AATGACCATGATCCCATTATACCCCTGAACCATAGGTAAGTGAGAAATGAAGTCCATAGAGACACTTGCCCATGGTCTCTCCGGAATCGGCAAAGGCTGCAACAATCCTCCTTGTCTATGAGTGTCTGATTTGTCCTGTTGAAAAATGATACACGTATGCACATACTCCTCTACCTCCTGCCTCATCCTTTCCTAGAAGTATCCCCTCTCCAATAACGCCATAGTCCGACGTTGACCTGGGTGGCCAGCCCAAGTTGAGTCGTGGAATTCCTTCAAAAGGTGCCTCCTAAGTCCTGATGACTTTGGAATGTAAAGTCATTCCCCATAGAACAAGAAGCCATCCCGCAAGTAAAACTTGCGTGTCTTTCCTTCCTTAACCTGCTTCATTATCAACTTCGCTTGTGTATCTGTTTCCACGCTAGCTCTAAGTCTCTCTTGCATCTCCGCAGATATATTGACCCTGCTTCTTGTCCTATCAGCTCGGTCTTCGGCTTCTAATGCTGCTAGCTGTGCCTTTCGACTGAGGGCATCTGCCATAGCATTGAGCTTCCCCGGTCTGTACTCAAGAGTCATGTCAAACTCAGCCAAGAAGTCCTGCCAACGTGCTTGCTTCGCTGACAGCTTCGGTTGAGATGCAAAGTAACTTGCAGCAACGTTGTCAGTCTTGAAAACGAATGGTTTCCCAACCAAGTAATGTCTCCAGACATGCAGACAATGAATGATGGCAGTCATTTCCTTCTCGTGAACCGGATATCTGCGCTCTCTATCCTGCAACTTCTAACTTTCATAAGCCACTGGATGTCCATCCTGCAATAGAACCCCTCCGATTGCAAAATATGAAGCATCAGTTTGAACCTCAAACGGTCTCTCGAAATCAGGTAGCCTCAGTATCGGTGCTGTCACCATCCTTCTCTTTAGCTCTTCAAAAGCTTCACGACACTTCTCGGTCCAACTCCATCGTTTCCCCTTCTTCAAAAGGTCCTTCAGTGGTGCAGTTATCTTGGAGTACCCCTCTACAAAATTTCGTTGGTAGTTGGTCATTCCCAAGAAAACCCTCATATCATGGACATTCTTCGGTTCTTCCCAATCCTCTATTGCCTTGATTCTACTCGGCTCCATCCGTATATAACCCGACCCAACAATGTGTCCAAAGAACGGAATCTTGGTCTGAACGAACATACACTTGGATTTCTTCAAGTATAGCTGATGTTTCTTCAGCGCTTCGAAGACTAATGCCAAATGCTTCTTATGATCCTCCATGTTATCACTGAAAATAACGATGTCATCCAAGTACACCACCACAAAGGTGTCAAGGTGTGGACGTAGTACATCGTTCATCAAAGTGAAAAATGTGGCTGGAGAGTTGCACAACCCGAATGGAATGACTAGGAATTCGAAGCTCCCATATCTCGTCACTATCGCGGTCTTCTTCTCGTCTCCTTCAGCTATCCGCACTTGATAATACCCCTGTTTCAAGTCCAGCTTGGAAAACACTCGGGCTTTCGCAAGCTTATCGAAACAATCCGCTGCTAACGGTAGATGATATCTGTTCCTTATCATTTGCTTGTTCAAGGCACGATAATCACAGCACATCCGTAGTTCATTCGTATCCTTCTTTCGTTGGAACAATACTGGAGCACCATACGGGGACCTTGAAGGTCGAATGAAACCTGCTTCAGCTAAGTCCTTCAGCTGCTTCTTCAACTCTTCCAATTCCGGCCCTGACAGTCGATAGGGAGCTTTGGCTGGAGGTTCCTTCCCCGGCTCTAGCTCAATGGCATGGTCCACTGCACGCCTTGGTGGTAGTACTTTCAGAAGCTCATCAGGCATAAGATCCACATATCGCTCTAGCACATCAGAAATATCAGCGGGAATAGCCGTTCCCACTCCATCAGTCTCGACTCCTTGGTTGACTGTCGCAAATGTCTCAATCCCTGGGTCCTTCATAGCTTTACTCATACTTGGTGCAGAAATGTACTGCACACTCACTTCCCTACGCTGCGCATGAGTAGGTATAGTCCACCATCGTGAGTCCTTCCATATAACTATCTCACTGCTCGAAGGTGAAGCAACCACACGGTTTCCCTTCAAAAAGTCCTGCCCCAATATCATGTCAAAGTCGCTCATCTCCATCACGGTGAAGTCTAGACAACCTTGCCAATCACCAATACGAACCGGCACTTCGTTTGCCAAACCCGACACTTTCGTTCTAGAGTTCATTACCTTTACTTCCACATCATTGGGAAGTAGTTGCAGCCCAACTACCTTCATTACTTATGTCGACATGAAGTTGTGTGTGGCACCTGTGTCCACTAGTGCTTGCACATTCTTGCCTAGAAGCTCTAGGTCAAGAAAACCCAAGCTATGCAACCAAGTTTCATGAGAAACCTCTGACTGCATACATACCTGCTTACGGTAACATTTCTTGCTGGCTCTGATACCATCTGTCACACCCCCATCTTGGGCGCCCTTGCTGGCAGGTCGTGCGGCACCGGCTAAATGGCCTCCTTTCGTTTTTACCATTTTCCGGACTACGCCTTAACTTATTTTTTTAAGTGTTAGTCTTCACTTTGTTATTACGTTTTATAGCGCAAATATAAAAAAACAGCCACAATTCAGAAATGCACCAAGACAGATAGAAGAAATGCAATTTTATATATTAAATAGGATAAAATTGTCTCGCTATATTATACAGGTCGAGAGCCTATTTTTACAATGAGGTCATGCCGACTCGGCCCGTCGCACTGTTCGGTCGGGTCGTGAGTCAACCGACTCGACCCGTCGCCCGTATAGCGGCTGCCCGTCATTACTTCCATGCCTGCGTGCCCACCGTTACCCCGACTCACGTTAAGTACGCGTAGTGCGCTCGACCGACTCGCCCGTCGCACCTTGTCGACGCTCGGTTGCCGCAGCGCCCATGCTACAGCGCGCTACCACCGCCGCATTCAAGTCTCCGTTGGCTCGTCGCTTCGTCCGTTGGCTGCCCGCCTGGCGAGCACATCCATTTTCGTTCCACAGATCCTTTGCTGCGGTGACGCTTGGAGCTCGTCGTTCGTTGCCGTCCTCCACTCTCAACAGGTCTCCTTATATGCACGCGTCATGGAGTTGTGGTCGCTCGGCCGACCCGAGCCGACCCGCTCGTTTTATCGTTCGCCCACAAAACGTCGTGTCGTGGGGTGTGGGGTGCTCGGCCGACCCGAATCGACCCCCACGTTTGGCTAACCACGTGCCCTTCATTCATATCAATGCCCGTCGGCTTGTCGTTGGTGTCGCGCCGCTTCACCACCGTGTCTAGAATTGGTCGTGTCGCGCCACTATAACCGTTGCAACCGCCCTCATTTAATACGACCGAGACGCCGTGTGGGCATGCCCGTCACTGTGGCGTGCGCCTGTTCTATTGAATCGTTCATGAGCGCCCGTGAGGGGTGCCAGACTCACTCGAGTCATGGGCGTCCAACTCGTGGGCCTGACACTTGTGCACGTCCGGGCAGCCCGTTTGCCGTTTGCTCCCATGTGCATCCATTCGGGTCGGGTCGTTTGGTCGTGCCGGGTGAGGGCGTCCATTTGGGTTGGGTCGTTCGGTCGTGCTGGGTGAGGGCGGTCGTTCGGGTTGGGTCATTTGGTCGTGCGGCACGAAGGCGTCCGTTCGGGTGGGCGTGCCGGGCGAGGGCATCCGTTCGGGTTGGGTCTGGTCATTTGGCCTGAGGGTGCCCGTGTTAGATTTGCTAAGTTGTGACCACTCGAGTGCTTTGTGCACGTCAGGGCAGCCCATTTTTCGTTTTCTCCCATGTGCGTCCGTTTGGTCGGGCGTGCCGTGTCGCGCCGAGTGAGGGCGTCCGTTCGGGTGGGCGTGCTGGGTGAGGGCGTCTGTTCGGGTTGGGTGGTTTGGCCCAAGAGCGCCTGTGTCAAATTTGCTAAGTTGTGACCGCCCGGGTGCTTTGTGCACATCCAGGTGGCCCGTTTTCCATTTGCTCCCATGTGCGCCCGTTCGGGTGGGCGCGCCATGTCGCGCTGGGTGAGGGCCTCCGTTTGGGTCGGGTCATTTGGTCCTAGGGTGCCCGTGTCAGATTTGCTAAGTTGTGACCACCCAGGTTCCTTGTGCACGTCCGGGCGGCCCGTTTGCCATTTCCTCCCATGTGCGTCCATTCGGGTCGGGTCGTTTCGTCGTGCCGGGTGAGGGCGTCCGTTCGGGTCGGGTCGTTTCGTCGTGTCGGGTGAGGTCGTCCGTTCGGGTCGGGTGGTTTGGCCCGAGGGCGCCCGTGTCAGATTTGCTAAGTTGTGACCACCCAAGTGCCTTGTGCACGTCACGGTGGCCCGTTTTCCATTTTCTCCCATGTGCGTCCGTTCGTGTTGGCGCGCCATGTCGTGCCGGGTGAGGGCGTCTGTTCGGGTCGGGTCGTTTGGCCCGAGGGTGCCTGTGTCAGATTTGCTAAGTTGTGACCGCTTGGGTGCCTTGTGCATGTTCGGGCGACCATTTTTCCATTTTCTCCCATGTGCATACGTTTGGGTCGGCGCGCCGTGTCGTGCCGGGTGAGGGCGTCCGTTCGGGTCGGGTCGTTTGGTCGTGCCAAGTGAGGTCGTCCGTTCAGGTCGGATCGTTTGGCCCGAAGGCGCCCGTGTCAGATTTGCTAAGTTGTGACCGCCCGGGTGCCTTGTGCACGTCCGGGTGGCCCGTTTTCCGTTTTCTCCCATGTGCGTCTGTTCAGGTGGGCACGCCGGGTGAGGGCGTCCGTTCGGGTCGGGTCATTTGGCCCGAGGGTGCCCGTGTCAGATTTTCCAAGTTGTGACCACCCGGGTGCCTTGTGCATGTCCGAGCGGTCCATTTTCCATTTGCTCCCATGTGCGTCCATTCAGGTCGGGCGTGCCGTGTCGCGCCGGGTGATGGCGTTCGTTCGGGTGGGCATGCCAGGTGAGGGTGCCTGTTCGGGTCGGGTCGTTCGGCCCGAGGGTGCCCGTGGCAGATTTGCTAAGTTGTGACCGCCCGGGTGCCTTGTGCACGTTTGGGCAGCCCGTTTTCCATTTGCTCCCATGTGCGTCTGTTCGGGTGGGCTCGCCGTCTCGTGCCAGGTGAGGGTGTCCGTTCGGGTCGGGTCGTCTCGTCGTGCCGGGTGAGGTTGTCCGTTCGGGTCGGTTCGTTTGGCCTGAGGGCACCCGTGCCATATTTTCTAAGTTGTGACCGCCCGAGTGCCTTGTGCACATCTGGGCGGCCCGTTTGCTGTTTGCTCCCATGTTCGTCCGTTCGGGCGGGCGCTCCGTGTTGCCCCGGGTGAGGGCGCACGGACGAGGGCGTTCGGGTCGCCCCGTTTTGTCCGAGGGTGCGCTTATCAAATTTGCTTTTCGTGTGAAAGGTGGGTTGGTAATTGAGTTGTTTTGTTTAGTTGTGCCTAAAGAATGGCCTTGGGTCATTTTTAGGGTCGTCGACTTTCTTCTCTCCATCACCACTTGGTAGCATATGAGCAGTAATGTTGGCCATGCTTGTCCTGGGAGGCATATGTGAAAAGAGTTACCCTTACGCTCTGTGTTCTCAGAGTTGGATGAGGTCGCTCTGTGTGGCTCCTTGAGACAACTGGCCGGTCGCCTATGTCGCTCTGATGCCCCTTGCTCGCTCGTTCGCTCCCTCGATGTTGGCTCTTCACTATATTGTTCACCTCCTCCCTTTTCGGTGGGTTGGAGAGGTGTGCTTTTGTCTCGTTGGCTTCGTGAAATCGGCTCCTCGCTATATTGTTCACCTCCTCCCCTTTTGGTGGGGGGAGGGGTTGGATTTTCGTGTGAAAGGTGGGTTGGTAATTGAGTTGCTTGTTCAGGTGTGCCTGAAGAATGGCCTTGGGTCATTTGTAGGGTGGTCGACATTCATATTCTCTCCATCCCCACTTGGTAGCACATGAGCGGTAATGTTGGCCATGCTTGTCATGGGAGGCATATGTGAAAAGAGTTACCCTTTCGCTCTGTGTTCTCAGATTTGGATGAGGTCGCTCTGTGTGGCTCCTTGAGACAACTGGTCGGTCGCCTATGTCGCTATCGTGCCCCTTGCTCGCTCGTTGGCTCCCTCGATGTTGGCTCTTCGCTATATTGTTCACCTCCTCCCTTTTTGGTGGGTTGGAGAGGTGGGATTTTGTCTCGTTGGCTTTGTGAAATCGACTCCTCGCTATATTGTTCACCTCCTCCCCTTTTGGTGGGGGGAGGGGTTAGATTTTCATGTGAAAGGTGGGTTGGTAACTGAGTTGCTTGTTCGGGTGTGCCTGAAGAGTGGCCTTGGGTCATTTGTAGGGTCGTCGAATCTCATCTTCTCTCCATCCCCACTCGGTAGTACATGAGCAGTAATGTTGGCCATGCTTGTCCTGGGAGGCATATGTGAAAAGAGTTACCCTTTCACTCTGTGTTCTCAGAGTTGGATGAGGTCGCTCTGTGTGGCTCCTTGAGACAACTGGCCGGTTGCCTATGTTGCTCTTGTGCCCCTTGCTCGCTCGTTGGCTCCCTCGATGTTGGCTCTTTGCTATATTGTTCACCTCCTCCCTTTTTGGTGGGTTGGAGAGGTGGGCTTTTGTCTCATTGGCTTCGTGAAATTCGCTCCTCGCTATATTGTTCACCTCCTCCCCTTTTGTTGGGGGGAGGGGTTGGATTTTCGTGTGAAAGGTGGGTTGGTAACTGAGTTGCTTGTTTGGGTGTGCCTGAAGAGTGGCCTTGGGTCATTTGTAGGGTCATCAACTCTCATCTTCTCTCCATCCCCACTCGGTAGCACATGAGCGGTAATGTTGGCCATGCTTGTCTTGGGAGGCATATGTGAAAAGAGTTACCCTTTCGCTCTGTGTTCTCAGAGTTGGATGGGGTCGCTCTGTGTGGCTCCTTGAGACAACTGGCCGGTCGCCTATGTTGCTCTCGTGCCCCTTGCTCACTCGTTGGCTCCCTCGATGTTGGCTCTTCACTATATTGTTCACCTCCTCCCTTTTTGGTGGGTTGGAGAGGTGGGATTTTGTCTCATTGGCTTCGTGAAATCGGCTCCTCGCTATATTGTTCACCTCCTCCCCTTTTGGTGGGGGGAGGGGTTGGATTTTCGTGTGAAAGGTGGGTTGGTAAATTGAGTTGGTTGTTCGGGTGGGCCTGAAGAATGGCCTTGGGTCATTTGTAGGGTGGTTGACATTCATATTCTCTCCATCCCCACTCGGTAGCACATGAGCGGTAATGTTGGCCATGCTTGTCCTAGGAGGCATATGTGAAAAGAGTTAACCTTTCGCTCTGTGTTCTCTGAGTTGGATGGGGTCGCTCTGTGTGGCTCCTTGAGACAACTGGCTGGTCGCCTATGTCGCTCTCGTGCACCTTGCTCGCTCGTTGGCTCTGTTGATGTTGGATCTTCACTATATTGTTCACCTCCTCCCTTTTTGGTGGGTTGGAGAGGTGGGCTTTTGTCTCGTTGGCTTCGTGAAATCGGCTCCTCGCTATATTGTTCACCTCCTCCCCTTTTGGTGGGGGGACGGGTTAGATTTTTGTGTGAAAGTTGGGTTGGTAAATTGAGTTGCTTGTTCGAGTCTGCCTGAAGAATGGCCTTGGGTCATTTGTAGGGTGGTCGACTTTCATATTCTCTCCATCCCCACTCGGTAGCACATGAGCGGTAATGTTGGCCATGCCTGTCCTGGGAGGCATATGTGAAAAGAGTTACCCTTTCGCTCTGTGTTCTCAGAGTTGGATGAGGTCGCTCTGTGTGGCTCCTTGAAACAACTGGCCGGTCGCCTATGTCGCTCTTGTGCCCCTTGCTCGCTCGTTGGCTTCGTCGATGTTGGCTCTTCGCTATATTTTTCACCTCCTCCCTTTTTGGTGGGTTGTAGAGGTGGGCTTTTGTCTCGTTGGCTTCATGAAATCGGCTCCTCACTATATTGTTCACCTCCTCCCCTTTTGGTGGGGGAAGGGGTTGGATTTTCGTATGAAAGGTGGGTTGGTAATTGAGTTGCTTGTTCGGGTGTGCCTGAAGAATGGCCTTGGGTCATTTTTAGGGTGGTCAACATTCATATTCTCTCCATCCCCACTCGGTAGCACATGAGCGGTAATGTTGGCCATGCTCGTCCTTGGAGGAATATGTGAAAAATTACCCCTTCGCTCCGTGTTCTCGGAATTGGATGGGTTTTTGTGTGTGGCTCCTTGAGATGACTGTTGATCAAGGTCCGCTGTTGCTGCTGTCCGGGTGGACTCCTAGGTGGCCTTGCTGCTGGGCGAGAAGGGTTGCAGGGAGTTTTTAAGAGACGCCGTGGGGTCGGTTGTTCTCCCTTTATTTGCTTACTTTGATTTCGCATCGAGGTCACCGCAGGCGATTAGGTGATCGAGGTCCATCGTTGCTGCTATCTGGGTGGACTCCTAGGTGGCCTTGGTGCGGGGCGGGGACGGTTGGGAAACGTTTGAGATAGAGAGAGAGAGAGAGAGAGAGAGAGAGAGAGAGAGAGAGATTGTGCGGTTGGTCAACTATTGTCGCTGTCGGAGTGGACTCCTAGGTTGCCTTGGTGCGAGGCAGGGAGGGTGTGGGGGGCATTTCTAAGAGAGTCCTATTTTTGTTTTCTCCCCTTTGTTCATTCACTGTGGTTGTCGTGGGTGATAAGGCTTTTGCCATCCTTGCTGGTTGGGGGGTGGTTACCAACTCCTAGGCAGCCTCGGCGCAATGTGACTCGGCAGGTTGACCCATTTTTTCGCTTTGTGGATCTTGCATCCATCGTCCATTACGTTTGATGTCTTGCATGTCCTTGGCATGTAGTCTATGTGGGCTCTAATCCCTTCTTGGGGATGCAAGAGGTGCAAGGTATAAGAGCTTTACATGATATGTTGACCTCTCCTTGACTTGATGGGTGTTCAGGTTGGCTCTCTGTAAGAGAGAACTTTGAATGCCCTTTGAAGTGGGAGGGTGCTACTTGGTTGATCCTGCCAATAGTCATATGCTTGTCTCAAAGATTAAGCCATGCATGTCTAAGTATGAACTAATTCAGACTGTGAAATTGCGGATGGCTCATTAAATCAGTTATAGTTTTTTTGATGGTACCATACTACTCGGATAACCGTAGTAATTCTAGAGCTAATACGTGCACCAAGTCCCGACTCTTTGGAAGGGATGCATTTTTTAGATAAAAGGCCAGCGTGGGCTTGCCCGCTTCTTCGGTGAATCATGATAACTCGACGGATCGCACAGCCCTTGTGTTGGCGATGCTTCATTCAAATTTTTGCCCTATCAACTTTCGATGGTAGGAAAGAGGCCAACCATGGTGGTGACGGGTGATGAAGAATTAGGGTTCGATTTCAGAGAGGGAGCCTGAGAAATAGCTACCACATCCAAGGAAGGTAGCAGGCATGCAAATTACCCAATCCTGACATGGGGAGGTAGTGACAATAAATAACAATACTGGGCTCATCGAGTCTGGTAATTGGAATGAGTACAATCTAAATCCCTTAATGAGGATCCATTGGAGGGCAAGTCTGGTGCCAGCAGCCACGGTAATTCCAACTCCAATAGCGTATATTTAAGTTGTTGCATTTAAAAAGATCGTAGTTGGATCTTGGGTCGTAAAGGTCAGTCCGCCTACGCGGTGTGCACCTGGGTAGTTTTATGCAGGATATTCTCGAGGTGAATTCTAGTGCTGTAAACGATTGTTGTGGGCTAGTTAATGATTGTCAAGCATTGTGAGCTTGGACAAAAAGTGACTTGCCTTGCCAAAGCGCAAAGGGGGTCTTTTGCTGGATTGGAACTTATACTCTATTTCATATTTATGAAACAAATTATCGGGCAGACCCATTATTAACTGGGAGTTGCCCCTCCCTTGTATGTATGGGCGTACACTATGGATGTGATGATGATGTTCATGTTTTCCGCACATTGAAAGAACATTTGATTAACTAATTTAACAAGTTTTGCTAAAGGCGTATTCTACATACTTGAGTATTACGAAAAGGAGAAGTACGGTAGTGCCGCACCCCGTCTATAGCATGGTTGAAAGGTCACCGAAGGTCTAGGGGCGTGACAGGTTTCCTCTCCCCGCCGTGACGACAGTCGCCCAACTGCGCGAAATGTAAGGTTTCCATGTCCCTTCTCAATGGACACTGTCCAATTATACGCCCGCCGCGATGGAAATCGCCCCTGTAAGACCCACGAGCCGAGGATGAAGACGAAAGGCGTTGGAAGCGTTCGGTGGACATGCGACGAACGAAGAAAACCACGAAGAAAGGTTAGACGGGCACGCTGATGGACGAAAACATCATTTGACTACTATGCAACGTTATGATGGTGACCGTGCGACGTTTAGGAGTGACATGCATAAACGCGTCCAAAAATGGCCGTGTGTTGGCTTGGAGGTTTTATAGGCTGGCCGTGGTGGAAATCTGACGTTAAGGAGGAAATGCCACATCGTAACCAAGGCTTTATGGGCGTTTACTGGGTCGGCCTTATATGGGTCAAGCCCCACCCACGTAAGCAATGTGTGGGCAAAGGCACATACGAAAGGAGGATGCGTGATGTACGATAAAGGAAAGAAAGAAGGACGTCAACATCTTGCTGATTCCACCATTGGCAAGCTAATGCTCGAGCTAGAGCGAAGGTCGAGGGTGGAGGGCGAAGCCGCAGCAGGGAAATGGAGTTTGGGTCAAGTCAGGTAAAAACCCGTTCGGCGTTCACCCGCAGGTCGAGTCGGGTTCCTTCCGCAGGGTGTGTGCGGTGCAGTGTTTAGTGCATGGTCGAGTCGGGTTCCTTCCGTAGGACACGTGCAGAACAGTGTTCAGGGTGGGCGCATTCAGTTCGAGTCGGGTTCGTGCAGCGCGCCCGCATTCCGGACGCGCGGAACAGTGTTTGAAGGCGCGGAGTTCGTTCAGCAGGGTCACGTCGGGTCGGGTCGAACGCGTTCAGGGAACGCGTGCAGACCGTGACCCCGATGACACGTGTGCAGAAACGTGTTTAGGGTGCCGAGGGCGTCTGTGACCCGAGTGACCCACTCAAACCAGAATTCGCGCAGACTTCAGAAACATGTTCTGAAAGGGAATTTCGGGGTTCCTTTGGATTTTTTGCACTGTTGGGAAGCTGTTAAGGCTAGACCCAGGTACAAGCACATTTGGAAAGAAGCATAAATGGTTTATGGAGGCTTGGATGTATAGTTATTGCAGATTGTACATATTTATTGAAGCATAATACTGGGCAGACTTATTAACGGGATTTTCCCCTCCCTTGAATGTATGGGCGTTCATGTGGTTTGATATTGATGTTTATTGCTGTTTTATTTCCGCACAGGAGCACTTTGGAAGAGAAAAATAAGGTAGTGCCGCACCCGTCTATAGAGCGGTTGGGAGACTACCACAGGTATAAGGGCGTGACAGTTGGTATCAGAGCTACATTTTTGTGGCTTTTATTATTATTATTATTATTGAGCGGGGATACCGTTGCAGCGTTGCAGGTGGTATTGAAGCTTGATGGATGAGTTTGTTTCATTGGAAATGAACTTCAAAGAAATTAAAGAGAAGTCGAAGGAAGTGGAAAAGGAGTTTGATGAGGCGAGTCGGACCATTGATACATTGTGCAAGAGGAGGACATATGGCATGAGAAAAGATGAAATGTTTCGACTTATGAAGAAAGTGAGAATTCTCCGAGCAGAAATGGACAAGGTGGAAGAAGAGCGAAGGAAGTTAATTGATAAGCTTCTCAAGCTTAGATACCTTGGAAAGATGAAGCATGGTGGCATGAAGCCCACTGTGGCCGAACCAAAGGATGTTGTAGATGTGATTGAAGTGAAGGAAGAAGCTGATGAACAATTTGGACCAGGACCAAGCACATTACAAGCATTGATGGTGGACGATTCTCACAAGGATGTTGCAGATGTGGTAGAAGTCGAGGACGAACTTGATGAACATGTTGGACCAGGGCCAAGCACATCGCAAGCATCTGCGATGGATGATTCTAGGGAGGATGTTGAGAATGCGGATATGATCGAGGAAGAAATCGTGGAACAAGTTGAACCTGGACCAAGCACATTGCAGGCATTGGGGGATGAACCACATGAAAATGTTGGAGAAGTGACAATGATCGAGGATGAACTTTATGAGCAGGCGGTACCAGGATCGGAAGCATTGCAGACATTGATGAGGATGGAGGACACTCGCTTAGAGATTATTCATGAAGACATGGCTCGTGTTTCAATTGAGAATCTGGGATATGGACCGTATGCAGGGATGGGAAAGAAGATGACTTCTTTTCCAATACCATGGAGGACCTTTCCTCGGATGACTATGATGGAACCTTGTACATTGGAGAAGCAAGGGGAGCATTTCTTGTTGTAGGCCTTGATAGGGAAATTTGTGACTTCACTCTAGTAGGTTCAAATTCCCGTGACAAGGTTGGAACTTGATGATCTCTGTGATAGATACGGGTCATGATTAGCCACATGGAAACTGGCTAGGTGCCCGGCATGACTCATGGACTGCCTTGGTGGTAGGGCAGATTTTCTGGGTAGAATTCTTCATGGCTTACAACCAAGAAGGAACTCTTGGTGCACCTTTAGCGGGGGAGAAGCCTTGGAGGAAGTACCCATGATGATGATGGTAGAAGTGACCGAGGGCACTTAACCTGTACACTATACACATGATGGTGAATAGGGTTGAGGCGAGTCTACTCTTGATGGACACATGGGCAACCAAAGTCATGTACATTGACACGAGGGAATGGAAGGACATTATGTGGAGACATTATGCAGGTGCACTTTCTGGGTGCCCACTTATGAGCATCATGGAGGAGTGTCAAGAAGGAATATGCTGAGCATGATCGATTGTTGGTGCTACATGGAGATCGTTTATAGATGGGCTGATGGACGTTGTTCACTTTGAGCAACAAGACATTGGTTGGATGAGCAGCCTATGAGCACATTCATATGACTTGCAAGGTGAGAACAACTTGTGGTGGCACTCGTGGGCAATACAAGTATGATTTCCAACGCTTTGGATAGGATGATGCGTGGGAGTTCATGATGGAGTTTTATTCATTGGAGGCTTCATACTACAATGACCTTAAAGTATCTGGTTCACTGAGGAACTGAGATCGCGACTGGTCTTGATTTTGATACACTATGGGATGCATATCTTCGAGCAGGGAAACGTATTCGGTCGGGTCGAGTCGCGTGAGGGCGCCCAAGGAAATGCGTTCAGGTCAGGTCATGTGAGGACGACCATATAAAAAATTTTAAGTTGTGACCGTGCCACGTGCCTTGTGCACGTTCGCGCGGCCAGTTTTCGATTTGCTCCCTTGTGCCTTCGTTCGGGCGGGTCGGGTCGGGTCGTCCCATGTGAGGGAGGCCGTATAAAAAATTCTAAGTTGTGACTGCTCGTGTGCCTTGTGTACATTCGTGCGACCCATTTTCCATTTGCTCACTTGTGCCTTCGTTCGGGCGGGTCGGGTCGTGCCATGTGAGGGCCCCCAAGGAAACGTGTTCGGGTCGGGTCATGTGAGGGAGGCCGTGTAAAAAATTCTAAGTTGTGACCGCCCCTGTGCCTTGTGCACGTTCGTGCGACCCGATTTCCGTTTGCTCCTTTGTGCCTTCGTTAGGGCAGGTCAGGTCGTGCCATGTGAGGGCGCCCAAGGAAACGTGTTCGGGTCGGGTCGTGTGAGGGAGGCCGTATCGAAAATGCTAAGTTGTGACCGCCCGTGTGCCTAGTTTTCACACCCCTATACCTTCGGTGTCTTTCAACCACGCTATAGACGGGTGCGGCACTACCGTACTTTTTTCTTTTTCCAAATACTCAAGTATATAGAATATGCCTTTAGCAACACTTGTTAGTTATTAACCAAAGGTTCTCTCGATATGCGGAAATAAACATAAACATCATTATCAATCCACAAGTACACTCATACATACAAGGGAGGGGCAATTCCCTGTTAATAATGAGTCCGACCGATAATACGTTTCATAAATATGAAATAATAAGCTCCAATCCAGCAGAAGCCACTTCTGCTCCTTGGCAAGGCAAGTTAGCCTTTTGACCAAGCTCTAAGGCTTGTCAACCATCAAACTAGCCTACAACAATCATTTAAAATCATCAGAATTCACCTTGGGAATATCCTGCACAAAACTGCCCAAGTGCTGCCGGGTCACTCAAATCAGCACTACAAATGAGTTTATACCGTCCCTTGAGCTCCCTGTGTGTCCAAACCGCTTCCCAACTATACGGTTAGATGCTTCCCATCAATACGCACATTCTGCAATTTACGGAACTCAATTCCGACTCCGGACGCTCCCGGAATGGCTTCCGCACTGTCCTGCAGTTCATGTAGAGGCGCCCAGTCGTGGGTCACCCGATTCGCCCAGCCAAACGCGTTCGGGTCGGGTCCGGCGCGCCGGGTGACGGCACCCAGCCAAAGGCGTTCGGGTCGGGTTGGGCACGTTGGGCCAAATGCGTCCGGGTCGGGTCGGGCGCGCCGGGTGAGGGTGCTGGGCCAAACGCGTCCGGGTCAGGTCGGGCGCGTCGGGTGAGGGTGCCGGGCCAAACGTGTTCGGGTCGGGTTGGGCGCGCCCTTTCGCGCCGGGTGAGGGCGCCTGGCCAAACGCATTTGGGTCAGGTCATTTGGGCCAAGGGTGTACGTATTAGATTTGCTAAGTTGTGATCGCCCGGGTGCCTTGTGCACGTCCTAGCGGCCCATTTGTTGTTTGATCACATGTGCGTCCGTTCGGTCGGGCGGGCCGTGTGGCACCGAGTGAGGGCGTCCGTTCGGGTAGGGCCGTTTGGTCGGAGGGCACCCGTGTTAGATTTGTAAGTTGTGACTGCCCGGGTGCCCTGTGCACGTCCGGGCGGCCCGTTTGCTGTTTTCTCCCATGTGCGTCTGTTTGGTCGGGTCGTTTGGTCGTGCCAGGTGAGGGCGTCCATTCGGGTCGGGTTGTTTGGTCGTGCCGGGTGAGGGCGTCTGTTCGGGTCGGGTCGGGTCGTTTGGCCCAAGGGCATCCGTTTGGGTCGGGTTGGGTCGTTTGGCCCAAGGGCATCCGTTCGGGTCGGGTCGTTTGGTCGTGCCGGGTGAGGGCGTCCGTTCGGGTCGGGTCGGGTTGTTTGGCCTGAGGGCGTCCGTTCGGGTGGGTGTGCCGGGTGAGGGCGTTCGTTCGGGTCGGGTCGGGTCTTTTGGCCCGAGGGCGTCCGTTCGGGTCCGGTCGTTTGGTCGTTTGGCCTGAGGGCGTCCGTTCGGGTGGGCGTGCCGGGTGAGGGCGTCCGTTCGGGTCAGGTCGTTTGGTCGTGCTGGGTGAGGGCGTCCGTTCTGTCGTTCGGGTCGGGTCGGGTCGTTTGGCCAGAGGGCGTCCGTTCGGGTCGGCGTGCTGGGTGAGGGCGTCCGTTCGGGTTGGGTCGTTTGGTCGTGCCGGGTGAGGGCGTCCGTTCGGTCGTTCTGGTCGGGTCGGGTTGTTTGGCCCGAGGGCGTCCATTCGGGTGGGCGTGCCGGGTGAGGGCGTCCGTTCGGGTCGGGTTGGGTCGTTTGGCCCGAGGGCGTCCGTTTGGGTGGGCGTGCCGTGTGAGGGCGTCCGTTCGGGTCGGATCGTTTGGTCATGCCGGATGAGGGCGTCCGTTCGGTCGTTTGGGTCGGGTCGGGTCGTTTGGCCCGAGGGTGTCCATTCGGGTGGGCGTGCCGGGTGAGGGTGTCTATTCGGGTTAGGTTGGGTCGTTTGGCCCGAGGGCGTCCGTTTGGGTGGGCGTGCCGGGTGAGGGCGTCCGTTCGGGTCGGGTCAGGTCGTTTGGCCCGAGGACGTCCGTTCGGGTGGGCGTGCCGTGTGAGGGCGTCCGTTCGGGTTGGGTCGTTTGGTCGTGCCGGGTGAGGACATCCGTTCGGGTCGGGTCGGGTCGTTTGGCACGAGCGCGTCCGTTTGGGTGGGCGTGCCAGGTGAGGGCGTCCGTTCGGGTCGGGTCGGGTCGTTTGGCCCGAGGGCGCCAGTGTCAGATTTGCTAAGTTGTGACCGCCCGAGTGCCTTGTGCACGTCTAGGCGGCCCATTTGCCATTTTCTCCCATGTGCGTTTGTTTGGTCGGGCGCACCAGGTGAGGGCTTCCGTTCGGGTCGGGTCGTTTGGTCATGTCGGGTGAGGGCGTCCGTTTCGATCGGGTCGGGTCGGTTGGCCCGAAGGCGTCCGTTCGGGTGGGTGTGTAGGGTGAAGGCTTCCGTTCGGGTCGAGTCGGGTCGTTTGGCGTGAGGGCGACCGTGTCAGATTTGCTAAGTTGTGACCGCCCAGGTGCCTTGTGCACATCCGTGCGGCTCGTTTACCGTTTGCTCCCATGTGTGTCCGCTTGGTCGGGTCGTTTGGTCATGCCGGGTGAGGGCGTCCGTTCGGGTCGGGTCGCTCGATCGTGCCGGGTGAGGGCGTCCGTTCGGGTCGGGTCGTTCGGTCGTGCCGGTTGAGGGAGTCCGTTCGGGTCGGGTCGTTCGGTCGTGTCGAGTGAGGGCCTCCGTTCGAGTCGGGTTAGGTTGTTTGGCCCCAGGGCGCCCGTGTTAGATTTGCTAAGTCGTGACCGCCCGGGTGCCTTGTGCACGTTCGGGCGGCCCATTTGCCGTTTTCTCCCATGTGCGTCCATTTGGTCTGGTCGTTTGGTCGTGCCGGGTGAGGGCGTCCGTTCGAGTCGGGTCGTTCGGTCATGCCGGGTGAGGGCGTCCGTTCGGGTCGGGTCATTCGGTCATGCCGGGTGAGGGCGTCCGTTCGGGTCGGGCCATTTGGTCGGAGAGCGCCCGTGTCATATTTTCTAAGTTGTGACTGCCTGGGTGCCTTGTGCACGTCTGGGTGGCCCGTTTTCCGTTTTCTCCGATGTACGTCCGTTTGGTCGGGTCGTTTGGTAGTGTCGGGTGAGGGCGTCCATTCTGGTCGGGTCGTTCGGTCGTGCCAGGTGAGGGCGTCCGTTCGGATCGAGTCGGGTTGTTCGGTCGTGCCGTGTCGTGCCAGGTCAGGGCGTTCGTTCGGGTTGGGTCGTTTGGTCATGCCAAGTGAGGTCGTCCGTTCGGGTCGGATCGTTTGGCCCAAAGGCGCCCGTGTCAGATTTGTTAAGTTGTGACCGCCCGGGTGCCTTGTGCACGTCTGGGCGGCCCGTTTGTCGTTTTCTCCCATGTGTGTCCGTTTAAGTGGGTGTGCCGTGTCGCACAGAGTGAGGGCGTCCGTTCGGGTCGGGTCGTTTGGCCCGAGGGCGCCCGTGTCAGATTTGCTAAGTTGTGACCGCCCGGGTTCCTTGTGCACGTCCGGGCGGTCCGTTTGCCGTTTGCTCCCATGTGCGTCCGTTCAGGTCGGGCGTGCCGTGTCGCGCCGTGTGATGATGTTCATTCGGGTGGGCGTGCCGGGTGAGGGCGCCCGTTCGGGTCGGGTGGTTTGGCCCGAGGGCGCCCGTGGAAAATTTGCTAAGTTGTGACCGCCCGGGTGCCTTGTGCACGTCCGGGCGGCCCATTTGCCATTTGCTCCCATGTGCGTCCGTTCGGGTGGGCTCGCCATCTCGTGCTGGGTGAGGGCGTCCGTTTGGGTCGGGTCGTTTGGTTGTGCCAGGTGAGGTCGTCCGTTCGGGTCAGGTCGTTTGGCCCGAGGGTGCCCGTGCCATATTTGTTAAGTTGTGACCGCCTGGGTGCCTTGTGCATGTCCGGGTGGCCCGTTTTCCATTTGCTTACATGTGTGTCTGTTTGGTCGGGTCGTTCGGTCGGGCCGGGTGAGGGCGTCCGTTCGGATCGGGTCGTTCGGTCGTGCCGGGTGAGGGCATCCGTTCGGGTCGGGTCAGGTCGTTCGGTCGTGCTGGGTGAGGGCGTCCATTCGGGTCGGGTCATTCGGTCGTGTCGGGTGAGGACGTCCGTTCGGGTCGGGTCGGGTCGTTTGACCCGAGGGCGCCCGTGTCAGATTTGCTACGTCGTGACTGCCCGGGTGCCCTGTGCATGTCCGGGCGGCCCGTTTGCTGTTTGCTCGCATGTGCGTCCGTTTGGTCGGGTCGTTCGGTCGTGCCGGGTGAGGGCATCCGTTCGGGTCGGGTCGTTCAGTCGTGCAGGGTGAGGGCATCCGTTCGAGTCAGGTCGTTCGGTCGTGCCAGGTGAGGGCGTCCATTCGAGTCGGGTCGGGTCGTTTGGCACGAGGGCGCCCGTGTCAGATTTGCTAGGTCGTGATCGCCCGGGTGCCCTGTGCACGTCCAGGCGGCCCGTTTGCCGTTTGCTCCCATGTGCGTCCGCTTGGTCGAGTCGTTCGGTCGTGCCGGGTGAGGGCGTCAGTTTGGGTTGGGTCGTTCGGTCGTGCTGGGTGAGGGCGGCCGTTCGAGTTGGGTCGTTTGGCCGTGCCGGGTGAGGGCATTCGTTCAGGTCGGGTCATTCGGTCGTGCCAGGTGAGGGCATCCGTTCGGGTCGGGTCGAGTCGTTTAGTCCGAGGGTGCCCGTGTCAGATTTGCTAAGTTGTGACCGCCCGGGTCCCTTGTGCACGTCTTGGCAACCCGTTTGCCGTTTTCTCCCATGTGCGTCCGTTTGGATCGGGTCGTTTGGTCGTGCCGGGTGAGGGCGTTTGTTCGGGTTAGGTCGTTCGGTCGTGCCGGGTGAGGGCGGCCATAAGGGTCGGGTCGTTTGGTCGTGCGACACGAAGACGTCCGTTCAGGTGGGTGTGCCGGGCGAGGGTGTCCATTCGGGTTGGATCAGGTCATTTGGCCCGAGGGCGCCGGTGTTAGATTTGCTAAGTTGTGATCGCCCGGGTGCTTTGTGCACGTCCGGGCGGCCCGTTTGTCGTTTGCTCCCATGTGCGTTCGTTTGGTCCGGTGTGCCATGTCGCACCGGGTGAGGGCATCCATTCGGGTGGGCGCGCCGGGTGAGGGCGTCCGTTCGGGTCGGGTGGTTTGGCCCGAGAGCACTCATGTCAGATTTGCTAAGTTGTGACTGCCTGGGTGCTTTGTGCACGTCCGGGCGGCCCATTTTCCGTTTGCTCCCATGTGCGTCTGTTCGGGTGGGCGTGCCATGTCGCACCGGGTGAGGGCGTCCGTTCAGGTCGGGTCGTTTAGTCCTAGGGCGCCCGTGTCAGATTTGCTAAGTTGTGACCCCCCAGGTGCCTTGTGCACATCCAGCCGGCCCGTTTGCCATTTTCTCCCATGTGCGTCCGTTCGGGTCGAGTCGTTTGGTCGTGCCAGGTGAGGGCGTCCGTTCGGGTCGGGTTGTTTCGTCGTGCTAGGTGAGGTCGTCCGTTGGGGTCGGGTCGTTTCGTCATGCCGGGTGAGGTCGTCCGTTGGGGTTCGGTGGTTTGGCCCGAGGGAGCCCGTGTCAGATTTGCTAAGTTCTGACCGCCCGGGTACCTTGTGCACGTCCGGTCGGCCCGTTTGACATTTGCTCCCATGTGCGTCCGTTCGGGTTGGCGCGCCGTGTTGTACCGGGTGAGGGCGTCCATTTGGGTCGGGTCGTTTGGCCCGAGGGCACCCGTGTCAGATTTGCTAAGTTGTGACCGCCCGGGTGCCTTGTGCATGTCCGGGCGGCCTGTTTTCCATTTTCTCCCATGTGCATATGTTCGGGTCGGAGCGTCGTGTCGTGCCGGGTGAGGGCGTCCGTTCGGGTCGGGTCGTTTGGTTGTGCCGGGTGAGGTCGTCCATTCGGGTCGGATCGTTTGGCCCGAAGGCGCCTGTGTCAGATTTGCTAAGTTGTGACTGCCCGAGTGCCTTGTGCATGTCCAGGCGGCCCGTTTGCCGTTTCCTCCCATGTGCGTCCGTTCTGGTGGGCGCGCCGTGTCGCGCCGGGTGAGGGCGTCCGTTCGGGTCGGGTCGTTTGGCCCGAGGGCGCCCGTGTTAGATTTGCTAAGTTGTTACCGCTCGGGTGCCTTGTGCACGTCCAGGCGGTCCATTTGCCATTTTCTCCCATGTGCGTTCGTTCGGGTCGGGCGTGCCGTGTCGCGTCGGGTGATGGCATTTGTTCGGGTGGGCGTGCCGGGTGAGGGCGCCCGTGGTAGATTTGCTAAGTTGTGACCGCCCGGGTGCCTTGTGCACGTCCGGGCGGCCCGTTTGCCATTTTCTCCCATGTGCGTCCGTTCGGGTCGGGTTGGGCGCGTCGGGTGAGGGCGCCCAGCCAAAGGCGTTCGGGTCGGGTCGGGCACGCTGGGCCAAACGCGTCTGGGTCGGGTCGGGCGCACCGGGTGAGAGTGCCGGGCCAAACGCGTCCGGGTCAGGTCGGGCGCGCCGGGTGAGGGTGCCGGGCCAAACGTGTTCGGGTCGGGTTGGGCGCGCCCTGTCGCGTCGGGTGAGGGTGCCCGGCCAAACGCATTTGGGTCAGGTCGTTTGGGCCAAGGGCGTCCGTATCAGATTTGCTAAGTTGTGACCGCCCGGGTGCCTTGTGCACGTCCGAGCGGCCCGTTTGTCGTTTGCTCCCATGTGCGTCCGTTTGGTAGGGCGGGCCATGTGGCACCGAGTGACGGCGTCCGTTCAGGTAGGGCCGTTTGGTCGGAGGGCGCCCGTGTCAGATTTGCTAAGTTGTGACCGTCTGGGTGCCCTGTGCACGTCCGGGTGGCCCGTTTGTCTTTTGCTCCCATGTGCGTATGTTTGGTCGGGTCGTTTGGTCGTGCTGGGTGAGGGCGTCCGTTCGGGTCGGGTCGTTTGGTGGTGCCAGGTGAGGGCGTCCATTCGGGTCGGGTCGGGTTTTTTGGCCCAAGGGCGTCCGTTCGGGTCGGGTCGGGTCGTTTGGCCCAAGGGCGTCCGTTCGGGTCGGGTCGTTTGGTCGTGCCAGGTGAGGGCGTCCGTTCGGGTCGGGTAGGGTCGTTTGGCCTAAGGGCATCCGTTGGGGTGGGTGTGCCGGGTGAGGGCGTTCGTTCGGGTGGGGTCGGGTCGTTTGGCCCGAGGGCGTCCGTTCGGGTCGGGTCGTTTGGTCGTTTGGCCCGAGGGTGTCCGTTCGGGTGGGCATGCCGGGTGAGGGCGTCCGTTCGGGTCGGGTCGTTTGGTCATGCTGGGTGAGGGCGTTCGTTCTGTCGTTCGGGTCGGGTCGGGTCGTTTGGCCCGAGGGCGTCTGTTCGGGTGGGCGTGCCGGGTGAGGGCGTCCGTTCGGGTCGGGTCGTTTGGTCGTCCCGGGTGAGGGCGTCCGTTCGGTCGTTCTGGTTGGGTCGGGTCGTTTGGCCCGAGGGCCTCCGTTCGGGTGGGCGTGCCGGGTGAGGGCGTCCGTTCGGGTCGGGTCGGGTCGTTTGGCCCGAGGGCGTCCGTTCGGGTGGGCGTGCCACGTGAGGGCGTCCGTTCGGGTCTGGTCATTTGGTCGTGCCGGGTGAGGGCGTCCGTTCGGTCGTTTGGGTCGGGTCGAGTCGTTTGGCCTGAGGGCGTCCGTTCGGGTGGGCGTGCCGGGTGAGGGCGTCCGTTCGGGTTAGGTCGGGTTGTTTGGCCCGAGGGCGTCCGTTCGGGTGGGCGTGCCGGGTGAGGGCGTCCGTTCAGGTCGGCTCGGGTTGTTTGGCCCGAGGCCGTCCGTTCGGGTGGGCATGTCGTGTGAGGGCGTCCGTTCGGGTCGGTTCGTTTGGTCGTGCCGGGTGAGCATGTCCGTTCGGGTCGGGTCGGGTCATTTGGCATGAGGGCGTCCATTTGGGTGGGCGTGCCGGGTGAGGGCGTCCGTTCGGGTCGGGTTGTTTGGCTCGAGGGCGCCCGTGTCAGATTTGCTAAGTTGTGACCGCCCGAGTGCCTTGTGCACGTCTGGGCGGCCCATTTTCCATTTGCTCCCATGTGCGTCTGTTTGGTCGGGTGCACCAAGTGAGGGCTTCCGTTCGGGTCGGGTCGCTTGGTCGTGCCGGGTGAGGGCGTTCGTTCCGGTCGGGTCAGGTCGGTTGGCCCGAAGGCGTCCATTCGGGTGGCCGTGTAGGGTGAAAGCGTCCGTTCGGGTCGGGTCAGGTCGTTTGGCGCGAGGGCGACCGTGTCAGATTTGCTAAGTTGTGACTGCCTGGGTGGCTTGTGCACGTCCGGGCGGCTCGTTTACCATTTGCTCCCATGTGCGTCCGTTTGGCCGGGTCATTTGGTCGTGCCGGGTGAGGGCGTCCGTTCGGGTCGGGTCGCTCGATCGTGCCGGGTGAGGGTGTCCGTTCGGGTCGGGTTGTTCGGTCGTGCCGGTTGAGGGAGTCCGTTCGAGTCGGGTCGTTCGGTCGTGCCGAGTGAGGGCGTCCGTTTAGGTCGGGTCATTCGGCCGTGCCGGGTGAGGGCGTCCGTTCGGGTCGGGCCGTTTGGTCGGAGGGCGCCCATGTCAGATTTGCTAAGTTGTGACTGCCCGGGTGCCTTGTGCACGTCTGGGTGGTCCGTTTGCCGTTTTCTCTGATGTGCTTCTGTTTGGTCGGGTCGTTCGGTAGTACCGGGTGAGGGCGTCCGTTCGGGTCGGGTCGTTCGGTCGTGCCGGGTGAGGGTGTCCATTCGGGTCGGGTCGGGTCGTTCGGTCGTGCCGTGTTGTGCCGGGTCAGGGCGTTCGTTCGGGTCGGGTCGTTTGGTCATGCCGGGTGAGGTCGTCTGTTCATGTCGGATCGTTTGGCCAAAAGGCGCCCATGTCAGATTTGCTAAGTTGTGACCACCCGGGTGCCTTGTGCACGTCTCGGCGGCCCGTTTGTCGTTTTCTCCCATGTGCGTCCGTTCGGGTGGGCGTGCCGTGTCGCACCGGGTGAGGGCGTATGTTCGGGTCGGGTCGTTTGGCCCAAGGGCGCCCGTGTCAGATTTGCTAAGTTGTGACCACCCGGGTACCTTGTGCACGTCCGGGCGGTCTGTTTGCCGTTAGCTCCCATGTGCGTCCGTTCGGGTCGAGCGTGCCGTGTCGCGCCGTGTGATGGCGTTCATTCGGGTGGGCGTGCTGGGTAAGGGTGCCCGTTCGGGTCGGGTCGTTTGGCCCGAGGGCGCCCCTGGCAGATTTGCTAAGTTGTGACCGCCCGAGTGCCTTGTGCACGTCCGGGAGGCCCATTTGCCGTTTGCTCCCATGTGCGTCCGTTCGGGTGGGCTCGTCGTCTCGTGCTGGGTGAGGGCGTCCGTTTGGGTCGGGTCGTTTGTTTGTGCCGGGTGAGGTCGTCCGTTCGGGTCGGGTCATTTGGCCCGAGGGCGCCCGTGCCATATTTGCTAAGTTGTGACCGCCCGGGTGCCTTGTGCACGTCCAGGTGGCCCGTTTGCCGTTTTCTCACATGTGCGTCCATTTGGTCGGGTCGTTCGGTCGTGCCGGGTGAGGGAGTCCATTCGGATCGGGTCGTTCGGTCGTGCCGGGTGAGGGCATCCGTTTGGGTCGAGTCGGGTCGTTCGGTCGTGCCGGGTGAGGGCGTCCATTCGGGTCAGGTCGTTCGGTCGTGTCGGGTGAGGACGTCCATTCGGGTCGGGTCGGGTCGTTTGACCCGAGGGCGCCCGTGTCAGATTTGCTACGTCGTGACTGCCCGGGTGCCCTGTGCATGTCCAAGCGGCCCGTTTGCTGTTTGCTCCCATGTGCGTCCGTTTGGTTGGGTCGTTCGGTCGTGCCGGGTGAGGGCGTCCGTTCGGGTCGGGTCATTCGGTCGTGCGGGGTGAGGGCGTCCGTTCGGGTCGGGTCATTCGGTCGTGCCGGGTGAGGGCGTCCATTCGAGTCGGGTCGGGTCGTTTGGCCTGAGGGCGCCTGTGTCAGATTTGCTAAGTCGTGACCACCCGGGTGCCCTGTGCACATCCGGGCACGACCGAACATTCATATTCGGATTGTGGGTCATTTGTAGGGTGGTCAACATTCATATTCTCTCCATCCCCACTCGGTAGCACATGAGTGGTAATGTTGGCCATGCTCGTCCTTGGAGGCATATGTGAACAATTACCCCTTCGCTCCGTGTTCTCGGAATTGGATGGGTTTTTGTGTGTGGCTTCTTGAGACGACTGTCCTCTTCATTGTTTGGCCCTTTATGGTGCCAGTTTCTTGTGCTTGTACTCTTTCTATGTCAGCACTGTGGGTTGAGATGCATACGTTTAAGAGGAATGTGGAGGGGTTTTGGCCGTAAGCTACCCCTCTTGCTTGCTTTTTCCATTGGGCGATGTGAGGAGCGGGGTTCTCCTTGTTGTAAAATTAAGGTTGGGAATTCATTTTAGAGTGCACGTCGTTTGTCCCTGCGTTGGCTTTGAGGTATTGATAGATGTGGTGGCCCATTTTTTTGCTCGAGTGGTCGGCCTTTTCCTTGCATCTTGCGTGCATCGTAGGATTATGCGGCTTGGAATGTTGAGACACAAGGTGATGGGCATTTCTTGTTTTGTTTATCGTTCATGCGATTGTGGTCCAACGGGGATGAGGCTTGCTACGTTGATGGCGGGGGCTATATCTGGAAGGGGGACTTCAAGGTGGAATGCTTCGACCTCCCTCCTCTGTGTGGATGTGGCTGCAGATGAGAATTTTTCATTGTCCAGTTGGTAAGTCAGTGGGGCAATCTCCCAGGTTGCTTGTATGCAGGGTGTGTGGGGTGCGGGGCTGCCTGATCCCTCCTCCTGTTCGGATATGTTCATGCCTTTTGTAGCGAGCCTCTTGATATGCATTTATTTTCTTCCTCGTTGGCTTTTTCGATGTTGGCTCTTCGCTATATTGTTCACCTCATCCCTTTTTGGTGGGTTGGAGAAGTGGGCTTTTGTCTCGTTGGCTTCGTGAAATCGGCTCCTCGCTATATTGTTCACCTCCTCCCCTTTTGGTGGGGGGAGGGTTTGGATTTTCATGTGAAAGGTGGGTTGGTAATTGATTTGCTTGTTCGGGTGTGCCTAAAGAATGGCCTTGGGTCATTTGTAGGGTGGTTGACATTCATATTCTCTCTATCCCCACTCAGTAGCACATGAGCGGTAATGTTGGCCATGCTCGTCCTTGGAGGCATATGTGAACAATTACCCCTTCACTTCGTGTTCTCGGAATTGGATGGGTTTTTGTGTGTGGCTCCTTGAGACGACTATCCTCTTCATTGTTTGGCCCTTTATGGTTCCGGTTTCTTGTGCTTGTACTCTTTCTATGTCAGCACTGTGGGTTGAGATGCATACATTTAAGAGGAATGCGGAGGGGTTTTGGCTGTGAGATGCCCCTCTTGCTTGCTTTTTCCATTGGACGATGTGAGGAGCGGGGTTCTCCTTGTTGTAAAATTAAGGTTGGGAATTCCTTTCAGAGTGC
>JAXQQM020088792.1:167500-180000 GCA_034641835.2 Pinus albicaulis
TTAGGAGCGACGTGCATAAACGCGTCCAAAAATGGCCGTGTGTTGGCTTGGAGGTTTTATAGGCCGGCCGTGGTGGCAAGCCGACGTTAAGGAGGAAATGCCACATCGTAACCAAGGCTTTATGGGTGTTTACTGGGTCGGCCTCATATGGGTCAAGCCCCACCCATGGAAGCAATGTGTGGGCAAAGGCACATACGAAAGGAGGACGTGCGATGGACGATAAAGGAAAGAAAGAAGGACATCAACATCTTGCTGATTCCACCATTGGCAAGCTAATGCTCGAGCCAGAGCGAAGGTCGAGGGTAGAGGGCGAAGCCGCAGTAGGGAAATGAAGTCTGGGTCGAGTCGGGTTCCTTCCGCAGGACGCGTGCGGTGCAGTGTTTAGTGCATGGTCGAGTCGGGTTCCTTCCGCAGGACGTGTGTAGAACAGTGTTCAGGGCGGGCGCGTTAAGTTCGAGTTGGGTTCGTGCAGCGCGCCCACGTTCCGGACGCACGGAACAATGTTTGAAGGCGCGGAGTTTGTTCAGCAGGGTCGGGTTGGGTCGGGTCAAACACATTCAGGAAACGCATGGAGACCGTGACCTCAGTGACACGCGTGCGCGTGCGTTCGAGGTGTAAGGGGCATACGCGGGCAGTGACCCACTCGAACCAGAATTCGCGCAGACTTCAGAAACATGTTCTGAAAGGGAATTTTGGGGTTCCTTTGGATTTTTTGCACTGTTGGGAAGCTGTTAAGGCTAGACCCAGGTACAAGCACATTTGGCAAGAAGCATAAATGGTTTATGGAGGCTTGGCTGTATAGTTATTGCAGATTGTACATATTTATTGAAGCATAATACTGGGCAGACTTATTAACAGGATTTGCCCCTCCCTTGAATGTATGGGCATTCATGTGGTTTGATATTGATGTTTATTGCTATTTTATTTCCGCACAGGAGCACTTTGGAAGATTAATTAAACAAGTGTTGAGTTAGGCATAGTCTACTTATTGAGTATTTGAAAAGAGAAAAATAAGGTAGTGTCGCACCCGTCTATAGAGCGGTTGGGAGACTACCACAGGTATAAGGGCATGACAGTTGGTATCAGAGCTACATTTTTGTGGCTTTTTTATTATTATTATTGAGCAGGGATACTGTTGCAGTGTTGCAGGTGGTATTGAAGCTTGATGGATGAGTTTGTTTCATTGGAAATGAACTTCAAAGAAATAAAAGAGAAGTCGAAGGAAGTGGAAAAGGAGTTTGATGAGGAGAGTCGGACCATTGATACATTGTGCAAGAGGAGGACATATGGCATGAGAAAAGATGAAATGTTTCGACTTATGAAGAAAGTGAGAATTCTTCGAGCAGAAATGGACAAGGTGGAAGAAGAGCGAAGGAAGTTACTTGATAAGCTTCTCAAGCTTAGAGACCTTGGAAGGATGAAGCATGGTTGCATGAAGTCCACTGTGGCCAAACCAAAGGATGTTGTAGATGTGATTGAAGTCAAGGAAGAAGCTGATGAACAAGTTGGACCAGGACCAAGCACATTACAAGCATTGATGGTGGACGATTCTCACAAGGATGTTGCAGATGTGGTAGAAGTCGAGGACGAACTTGATGAATAGGTTGGAACAGGGCCAAGCACATCACAAGCATCGGCGATGGATGATTCTGGGGAGGATGTTGAGGATGCGGATATGATCGAGGAAGAAATCATGGAACAAGTTGAACCTAGACCAAGCACATTGCAGCCATTGGGGGATGAACCACATGAAAATGTTGCAGAAGTGACAATGATCAAGGAGGAACTTTATGAGCAGGTGGTACCAGGATTGGAAGCATTGCAGACATTGATGAGGATGGAAGACACTCGCTTAGAGATTATTCATGAAGACATGGATCGTGTTTCAATTGAGCATCTGGGAGATGGACCGTATGCAGGGATGGGAAAGAAGATGACTTCTTTTCCAATACCATGGAGGACCTTTCCTCGGATGACTATGATGGAACCTTGTACATTGGAGAAGCAAAGGGAGCATTTCTTGTTGTAGGCCTTGATAGGGAAATTTGTGACCTCGCTCTAGTAGGTTCAAATTCCCGTGACAAGGGTGGAACTTGATGATCTCTGTGATAGATACAGGTCATGCTTAGCCACATGGAAACTGGCTAGGTGCCCGGCATGACTCATGGACTACCTTGGTGGTAGGGCACATTGTCTGGGTAGACTTCTTCATGGCTTACAACCAAGAAGGAACTCTTGGTGCACCTTTAGCGGGGAAGAAGCCTTGGAGGAAGTACCCATGATGATGATGGTAGAAGTGACCGAGGGCACTTAACCTGTACACTATACACATGATGGTGACTAGGGTTGAGGCGAGTCTACTCTTGATGGACACATGGGCAACCAAATTCATGTACATTGACACGAGGGCATGGCAGGACATTATGTGGAGACATTATGCAGGTGCTCATACATACAAGGGAGGGGCAATTCCCTGTTAATAATGAGTCCGACCGATAATACGTTTCATAAATATGAAATAATAAGCTCCAATCCAGTAGAAGCCACTTCTGCTCCTTGGCAAGGCAAGTTAGCCTTTTGACCAAGCTCTAAGGCTTGTCAACCATCAAAATAGCCTACAGAAATCATTTACAATCATCAGAATTCACCTTGGGAATATCCTGCACAAAACTACCCAAGTGCTGCTAGGTCACTCAAATCGGCACTACAAATCAGTTTAGACCGTCCCTGTCTGTCCAATCCGCTTCCCAAGTATATGGTTAGATGCGGCCCGTCAATACGCACATTTTGCAATTTACGACACTCAATTCCGACTCCGGACGCTCCCAGAATGGCTTCCGCACTGTCGTGAAGTTCGTGTAGAGGCGCCCAGTCGTGGGTCACCGACTCACCCAGCCAAACGCGTTCGGGTCGGGTCAGGCGCGCTGGGTGAGGGCGCCCGGCCAAAGGCGTTCGGGTCGGGTCGAGCGCGCCGGGCCAAACGTGTCCGGGCGGGTCGGGTTGGGTCGTTTGGCCCGAGGGCGTCCGTTCGGGTCCGGTCGGGTCGTTTGGCCTGAGGGCGTCCGTTTGGGTTGGGTCGGGTCGTTTGGCTTGAGGGCGTCCGTTCGGGTGGGCGTGCCGGGTGAGGGAATCCGTTCGGTTCGGGTCGGGTCGTTTCGCCCGAGGGCATCCATTCGGGTGGGCGTGCCGGGTGAGGGCGTTCGTTCGGGTCAGGTCATTTGGTCGTTTCGCCCGAGGGCGTCTGTTCGGGTGGGCGTGCCAGGTGAGGGCGTTCGTTCGGGTCGGGTCGTTTGGTCGTGTCGGGTGAGGGCGTCTGTTCGGTCGTTCGGGTTGGGTCGGGTCATTTGGCCCGAGGGCATCCGTTCGGGTGGGCATGCCGGGTGAGGGCGTCCGTTCGGGTCGGGTCGTTTGGTCGTGCTGGGTGAGGGCATCCGTTCGGTCGTTCAGGTCGGGTCGAGTTGTTTGCCCCGAGGGCATCCGTTCGGGTGGGCGTGCCTGGTGAGGGCGTTCGTTCGGGTCGGGTCGGGTCGTTTGGCCTGAGGGTGTCCATTCGGGTGGGCGTGCCGGGTGAGGGCGTCCGTTCGAGTCGGGTCGTTTCGTCGTGCCAGGTGAGGGCATCCGTTCGGTCGTTCGGGTCGGGTCGGGTCGTTTGGCCCGAGGGCGTCCGTTCGAGTGGGCGTGCTGGGTGAGGTCATCCGTTCGGGTCAGGTCAGGTCGTTTGGCCCGAGGGCATCCATTTGGGTGGGCGTGCCAGGTGAGGGCGTCCGTTCGGGTCAGGTCGGGTCGTTTGGCTCAAGGGCGTTCGTTCGGGTGGGCGTGCCATGTGAGGGCGTCCATTCGGGTCGGGTCGTTTGGTCGTGCTGGGTGAGGGCATCCGTTCGGGTCGAGTCGGGTCGTTTGGCACGAGGGCATCCGTTACGGTGGGCGTGCTGGGTGAGGGCGTCCGTTCGAGTAGGGTCGGGTCGTTTGGCCCGAGGGCGCCCGTGTCAGATTTGCTAAGTTGTGACTGCCTGGGTGCCTTGTGCACGTCTGGGCAGACCATTTGCCCTTTGCTCCCATGTGCGTCCGTTTGGTCGGGCGCACCGGGTGAGGGCGTCCGTTCGGGTCGGGTCGTTCGGTCGTGCCGAGTGAGGGCGTCCGTTCGGGTCGGGTCGAGTCGTTCGGTCGTGCCGAGTGAGGGCGTCCGTTCGGGTCGGGTCATTCGGTCGTGTCGGGTGAGGGCGTCCGTTTGGGTCGGGTCAGGTCGTTTGGCCCGAGGGCGCCCGTGTCAGATTTGCTAAGTCGTGACCGCCCGAGTGCCCTGTGCATGTCCGGGTGGCCCATTTTCCGTTTGCTCCATTGTGCGTCCGTTTGGTCGGGTCGTTCGGTCATGCCGGGTAAGGGTGTCCGTTCGGGTCGGGTCGTTCGGTCGTGCCGGGTGAGGACGTCCGTTCCGGTCGGGTCGTTCAGTCATGCCGGGTGAGGGCGTCCATTCGGGTCAGGTCAGTTTGTTTGGCCCGAGGGCGCCCGTGTCAGATTTGCTAAGTCGTGACCACCTGGGTGCCCTGTGCACGTCCGGGCGGCCCGTTTGCCGTTTGCTCCGATGTGCGTCCGTTTGGTCGGGTCGTTCGGTCATGCCGGGTGAGGGCGTCCATTCCGGTCAGGTCGTTCGGTCGTGCCGGGTGAGGGCGTCCGTTCGGGTCGGGTCGTTCGGTCGTGCTGGGTAAGGGCATTCGTTCGGGTCGGGTTGTTCGGTCGTGTCGGGTGAGGGCATCTGTTTGGGTCGGGTCCGGTTGTTTGGCCCGAGGGCGCCCATGTTAGATTTGCTAAGTTGTGACCACCGAGGTGCTTTGTGCACGTCCAGGCGGCGAGTTTGTTGTTTGCTCCCATGTGCGTCTGTTTGGTCGGGCGTGTCGTGTCGCGCTGGGTGAGGGCATCTGTTTGGGTGGGCGTGCCGGGTGAGGGCATCCATTCGGGTCGGGTGGTTTGGCTCGAGAGTGCTCGTGTCAGATTTGCTAAGTTGTGACTGCCCAGGTGCTTTGTCCATGCCCAGGTGGCCCGTTTGTCGTTTGCTCCCATGTGCGTCCGTTCGGGTGGGTGCGCCATATCGCGCCGGGTGAGGGCGTCCGTTCGGGTCGGGTCGTTTGGTCCTAGGGCGCCCATGTCATATTTTCTAAGTTGTGACCACCCGGGTGCCTTGTGTACGTCCGGGCGACCCGTCTGCCGTTTGCTCCTATGTGCGTCCGTTCGGGTCGGGTCGTTTGGTCGTGCCGGGTGAGGGCGTCCGTTCGGGTCGGGTCGTTTCGTCGTGCCGGGTGAGGTCGTCCGTTCGGGTCGGGTGGTTTGGTCCGAGGGCACCCGTGTCAGATTTGCTAAGTTGTGACCGCCCAGGTGCCTTGTGCACGTCCGAGTGGCCCGTTTGCCGTTTTCTCCCATGTGTGTCCGTTCGGGTTGGCGCGCCGTGTCGTGCCAGGTGAGGGCGTCCATTCGGGTTGGGTCGTTTGGCCCGAGGGTGCCCGTGTCAGATTTGCTAAGTTGGGACCGCCCGGGTGTATTGTGCACGTCCAGGTGGCCTATTTGCTATTTTCTCCCATGTGCGTACGTTCAGGTCGGCACGCCGTGTCGTGCCGGGTGAGGGCGTCCATTCGAGTCGGGTCGTTTGGTCGTGTCGGGTGAGGTCGTCCGTTCGGGTCGGATCGTTTGGCCCGAAGGCGCTCGTGTCAGATTTGCTAAGTTGTTACCACCCGGGTGCCTTGTGCACGTCCGATCGGCTCGTTTGACGTTTTCTCCCATGTGCGTTCGTTAGGGTGGGCGCGCCGTGTCGCGATGGGTGAGGGCATCCATTCGGGTCTGGTCATTTGGCTCGAGGGCGCCCGTGTCAGATTTGCTAAGTTGTGACCGCCCAGGTGCCTTGTGCACGTCCGGGTGGTCCATTTTCCGTTTGCTCCCATGTGCGTCCGTTCGGGTCGGGTGTGCCGTGTCACGCCGGGTGATGGCGTTGGTTCGGGTGAGTGTGCTGAGTGAGGGCGCCCGTTCGGGTCGGGTCGTTTGGCTCGAGGGCGCCGGTGGCAAATTTGCTAAGTTGTGACCGCCCGGGTGTCTTGTGCACGTTCGGGCGGCCCGTTTGCCATTTGCTCCCATGTGCGTCCATTCGGGTGGGCTCGCCGTCTCGTGCCGGGTGAGGGCGTCCGTTCGGGTCGGGTCGTTTGGTCGTGCCAGGTGAGGTCATCTGTTCGGGATAGGTCGTTTGGCCCGAGGGCGCTCGTGCCATATTTTCTAAGTTGTGACCACCCGGGTGCCTTGTGCACGTCCGGGCGGCCCGTTTGTCGTTTGCTCCCATGTGCGTCCATTCGGGCGGGCGTTCCGTGTCGCCCCGGGTGAGGGCGCACAACCGAGGGCGTTCGGGTCGCCCCGTTTTGTCCGAGGGTGCGCTTATCAGATTTGCTTTTCGTGTGAAAGGTGGGTTGGTAATTGAGTTGTTTTTTTCGGTTATGCCTAAAGAATGGCCTTGGGTCATTTTTAGGGTCGTCAACTTTCTTCTCTCCATCACCACTCGGTAGCATATGAGTGGTAATGTTGGCCATGCTTGTCCTGGGAGGCATATGCGAAAAGAGTTACCCTTACGCTCTGTGTTCTCAGAGTTGGATGGGGTCGCTCTGTGTGGCTCCTTGAGACAACTGGCCGGTCGCCTATGTTGCTCTCGTGCCCCTTGCTCGCTCGTTGGCTCCCTCGATGTTGGCTCTTCGCTATATTGTTCACCTCCTCCCTTTTTGGTGGGTTGGAGTTGTGGCCTTTTTGTCTCGTTGTCTGCCCCAGTGAAATGGCTCCTCCTTATGCAGGCTGCACCTCCTCCCCTTTTGGTGGGGGGAGGGGTTGGATTTTCGTGTGAAAGGTGGTTTGGTAAATTGAGTTGCTATTCGGTTGTGCTTGAAGAATGGCCTTGGGTCATTTGTAGGGTGTTCGACATTCATATTCTCTCCATCCCCACTCGGTAGCACATGAGCGGTAATGTTGGCCATGCTTGTCCTGGGAGGCATATGTGAAAAGAGTTACCCTTTCGCTCTGTGTTCTCAAAGTTGGATGAGGTCACTCTCTGTGGCTCCTTGAGACAACTGGCCGGTCGCCTATGTCGCTCTCGTGCCCCTTGCTCGCTCATTGGCTCCGTCGATGTTGTCTCTTCGCTATATTGTTCACCTCCTCCCTTTTTGGTGGGTTGGAGAGGTGGTATTTTGTCTAGTTGGCTTCATGAAATCGGCTCCTCGCTATATTGTTCACCTCCTCCCCTTTTGGTGGGGAGAGGGGTTGGATTTTCGTGTGAAAGGTGGGTTGGTAAATTGAGTTGCTTGTTCAGGTGTGCCTGAAGAATGGCCTTGGGTAATTTTTAGGGTGGTCGACATTCATATTCTCTCCATCCCCACTCGGTAGCACATGAGCGATAATGTTGGCCATGCTTTTCCTGGGAGGCATATGTGAAAAGAGTTACCCTTTCGCTCTGTGTTCTCAGAGTTGGATGAGGTCGCTCTGTGTGGCTCCTTGAGACAACTGTCCAGTCGCCTATGTCGCTCTCGTGCCCCTTGTTCACTCGTTGGCTCCCTCGATGTTGGCTATTCGCTATATTCTTCACCTCCTCCCTTTTTGGTGGGTTGGAGAGGTGTGTTTTTGTCTCCTTGGCTTCGTTAAATCGGCTCCTCGCTATATTTTTCACCTCCTCCCATTTTGGTGGGGGGAGGGGTTGGATTTTCGTGTGAAAGGTGGGTCGGTAATTGAGTTGCTTGTCCGGGTGTGCCTGAAGAGTGGCCTTGGGTCATTTGTAGGGTGTTCGACATTCATATTCTCTCCATCCCCACTCGGTAGCACATGATCGGTAATGTTGGCCATGCTTGTCCTGGGAGGCATATGTGAAAAGAGTTACCCTTTCACTCTGTGTTCTTAGAGTTGGATGGGGTCGCTCTGTGTGGCTCCTTGAGACAACTGGCCGGTCGCCTATGTCGCTCTCGTGCCCCTTGCTCGCTCGTTGGCTTCCTCGATGTTGGCTCTTCACTATATTGTTCATCTCCTCCCTTTTTGGTGGGTTGGAGAGGTGGGCTTTTGTCTCGTTGGTTTCGTGAAATCGGATCCTCGCTATATTGTTCACCTCCTCCCATTTTGGTGGGGGGAGGGGTTGGATTTTAGTGTGAAAGGTGGGTTGGTAAATTGAGTTGCTTGTTCAGGTGTGCCTGAAGAATGGCCTTGGGTCATTTGTAGGGTGGTCGACATTCATATTCTCTCCTTCCCCACTCGGTAGCACATGAGCGGTAATGTTGGTCATGCTTGTCCTGGGAGGCATATGTGAAAAGAGTTACCCTTTCGCTCTATGTTCTCAGAGTTAGATGGGGTCGCTCTGTGTGGCTCCTTGAGACAACTGGCCGATCGCCTATGTCGCTCTCGTGCCCCTTGCTCGCTCGTTGGCTCCCTCGATGTTGGCTCTTCACTATATTGTTCACCTCCTCCCTTTTTGGTGGGTTGGAGAGGTGGGATTTTGTCTAGTTGGCTTCATGAAATCGGCTCCTCGCTATATTGTTCACCTCCTCCCATTTTGGTGGGGGGAGGGGTTGCATTTTCATGTGAAAGGTGGGTTGGTAAATTGAGTTGCTTGTTCGGGTGTGCCTGAAGAATGGCCTTGGGTCATTTGTAGGGTGTTCGACATTCATATTCTCTCCATCCCCACTCGGTAGCACATGAGCGGTAATGTTGGCCATGCTTGTCCTGGGAGGCATATGTGAAAAGAGTTACCCTTTCGCTCTGTGTTCTCAGAGTTGGATGAGGTCGCTGTGTGTGGCTCCTTGAGACAACTAGCCGGTCGCCTATGTCGCTCTCGTGCCCCTTGCTCGCTCGTTGGCTCCGTCGATGTTGGCTCTTCGCTATATTGTTCACCTCCTCCCTTTTTGGTGGGTTGGAGAGGTGGGCTTTTGTCTCATTGGCTTCGTGAAATCGGCTCCTCGCTATATTGTTCACCTCCTCCCCTTTTGGTGGGGGGAGGGGTTGGATTTTCGTGTGAAAGGTGGGTTGGTAACTGAGTTGTTTGTTCGGTTGTGCCTGAAGAGTGGCCTTGGGTCATTTGTAGGGTCGTCGACTCTCATCTTCTCTCCATCCCCACTCGGTAGCGCATGAGCGGTAATGTTGGCCATGCTTGTCCTGGGAGGCATATGTGAAAAGATTTACCCTTTCGCTCTGTGTTCTCAGAGTTGGACGAGGTCGCTCTGTGTGGCTCCTTGAGACAACTGGCCGGTCGCCTATGTCGCTCTCGTGCCCCTTGCTCGCTCGTTGGCTCCCTCGATGTTGGCTCTTCGCCATATTGTTCACCTCCTCCCTTTTTGGTGGGTTGGAGAGGTGGGCTTTTGTCTCGTTGGCTTCGTGAAATCGGCTCCTCGGTATATTGTTCACCTCCTCTCCCTTTCGGTGGGGGGAGGGGTTGGATTTTCGTGTGAAAGGTGGGTTGGTAACTGAGTTGCTTGTTCGGGTGTGCCTGAAGAGTGGCCTTGGGTCATTTGTAGGGTCGTCGACTCTCGTCTTCTCTCCATCCCCACTCGGTAGCGCAAGAGCGGTAATGTTGGCCATGCTTGTCCTGGGAGGCATATGTGAAAAGGTTACCCTTCCGCTCTGTGTTCTCAGAGTTGGACGAGGTCGCTCTGTGTGGCTCCTTGAGACAACTGGCCGGTCGCCTATGTCGCTCTCGTGCCCCTTGCTCGCTCGTTGGCTCCGTCGATGTTGGCTCTTCGCCATATTCTTCACCTCCTCCCTTTTGGTGGGTTGGAGAGGTGGGCTTTTGTCTCGTTGGCTTCGTGAAATCGGCTCCTCGCTATATTGTTCACCTCCTCCCCTTTTGGTGGGGGGAGGGGTTGGATTTTCGTGTGAAAGGTGGGTTGGTAAATTGAGTTTCTTGTTCGGGTGGGCCTGAAGAATGGCCTTGGGTCATTTGTAGGGTGGTCAACATTCATATTCACTCCATCCCCACTATGTAGAACATGAGCGGTAATGTTGGCCATGCTTGTCCTGGGAGGCATATGTGAAAAGAGTTACACTTTCACTCTGTGTTCTCAGAGTTGGTTGAGGTCGCTTTGTGTGGCTCCTTGAGACAACTGGCCGGTCGCCTATGTCGCTCTCGTGCCCCTTGCTCACTCGTTGGCTTCGTCGATGTTGGCTCTTCACTATATTGTTCACCTCCTCCTTTTTTGGTGGGTTGGAGAGATGGGCTTTTGTCTCGTTGGCTTCGTGAAATCGGCTCCTCGCTATATTGTCCACCTCCTCCCCTTTTGGTGGGGGGAGGGGTTGGAATTTCGTGTGAAAGGTGGGTGGGTAATTGAGTTGCTTGTTTGGGTGTGCCTGAAGAATGGCCTTGGGTCATTTGTAGGGTGGTCGACATTCATATTCTCTCCATCCCCACTCGGTAGCACATGAGCGGTAATGTTGGCCATGCTCGTCCTTGGAGGCATATGTGAACAATTACCCCTTCGCTCCGTGTTCTCAGAATTGGATGGGTTTTTGTGTGTGGCTCCTTGAGATGACTGTCCTCTTCATTGTTTGGCCCTTTATGGTGCCGGTTTCTTGTGCTTGTAATCTTTCTATGTCAGCACTATGGGTTGAGATGCATACGTTTAAGAGGAATGCGGAGGGGTTTTTGCTGTAAGCTGCCCCTCTTGCTTGCTTTTTCCATTGGGCGATGTGAGGAGCGGGGTTCTCCTTGTTGTAAAATTAAGGTTGGGAATTCCTTTCAGAGTGCACGTCATTTGTCCCTTCGTTGGCTTTCACGTATTGATAGATGTGGTGGCCCATTTGTTTGCTCAAGTAGTCAGCTTTTTCCTTGCATCTTGCGTGCATCGTAAGATTATGCAGCTTGGAATGTTGAGCCACAAGGTGATGGGCATTTCTTGTTTTGTTGATCGCTCATGCGATTGTGGTCCAACGGGGATGAGGCTTACTACGTTGATGGCAGGGGCTATATCTGGAAGGAGGACTTCAAGGTGGAACGCTTCGACCTCCCTCCTCTGTGTGGAGGTGGCTGCAGGTGAGAAGTTTTCATTATCCAGTTGGTAAGTCGGTGGGGCAATCTCCCAGGTTGCTTGTATGCAGGGTGTGTGGGGTGCGGGGCTGCCTGATCCCTCCTCTTGTTCGGATATGTTCATGCCTTTTGTAGCGAGCCTCTTGATATGCATTCATTTTTTTCCTCGTTGGCTCCGTCGATGTTGGCTCTTCGCTATATTGTTCACCTCATCCCTTTTTGGTGGGTTGGAGAAGTGGGCTTTTGTCTCGTTGGCTTCGTGAAATCGGCTCCTCGCTATATTGTTCACCTCCTCCCCTTTTGGTGGGGGGAGGGTTTGGATTTTCATGTGAAAGGTGGGTTGGTAATTGAGTTGCTTGTTCGGGTGTGCCTAAAGAATGGCCTTGGGTCATTTGTAGGGTGGTTGACATTCATATTCTCTCCATCCCCACTCAGTAGAACATGAGCGGTAATGTTGGCCATGCTCGTCCTTGGAGGCATATGTGAACAATTACCCCTTCACTTCGTGTTCTCGGAATTGGATGGGTTTTTGTGTGTGGCTCCTTGAGACGACTATCCTCTTCATTGTTTGGCCCTTTATGGTGCCGGTTTCTTGTGCTTGTACTCTTTCTATGTCAGCACTGTGGGTTGAGATGCATACATTTAAGAGGAATGCGGAGGGGTTTTGGCTGTAAGATGCCCCTCTTGCTTGCTTTTTCCATTGGGCGATGTGAGGAGCGGGGTTCTCCTTGTTGTAAAATTAAGGTTGGGAATTCCTTTCAGAGTGCACGTCGTTTGTCCCTGCGTTGGCTTTGAGGTCTTGATAGATGTGGTGGCCCATTTGTTTGCTCGAGTGGTTGGCTTTTTCCTTGCATCTTGCGTGCATCGTAGGATTATGCGGCTTGGAATGTTGAGACACAAGGTGATGGGAATTTCTTGTTTTGTTGATCGTTCATGCGATTGTGGTCCAACGGGGATGAGGCTTGCTACATTGATGGCGGGGGCTATATCTGGAAGGAGGTCTTCAAGGTGGAACGCTTCAACCTCCCTCCTCTGTGTGGAGGTGGCTGCAGGTGAGAAGTTTTCATTATCCAGTTGGTAAGTCGGTGGGGCAATCTCCCAGGTTGCTTGTATGCAGGGTGTGTGGGGTGCGGGGCTTCGTGATCCCTCCTCCTGTTCGGATATGTTCATGACTTTTGTAGCGAGCCTCTTGATATGCATTTATTTTCTTCCTCTGCCTTCACATCGAGGTTTCCCCAGGTGATCAAGCGATCGAGGTCCACCATTGCTGCTGTTCGGGTGGACTCCTAGGTGGTCTCGGTGCGGGGTGGGGAGGGTTGGAGGGGGGAATTTTTAAGGGAGGTTGCAGGAATGGTCATTCTTGTTTTATTTCCATCCTTTTGCATCGAGGGTGCCGCAGGCGATCAAACGATCGAGGTCCACTATTGCTGCTGACCGGGTGGACTCCTAGGTGGCCTTGGTGCGGGGCGGGGAGGGTCGGGGT
>JAXQQM020088792.1:190000-202500 GCA_034641835.2 Pinus albicaulis
TCTCCCGCCCCAACGAAAACCGCGCCCCTGGTGAGGGGAACTTGGGTTTCCATGTCGCGGCACGACCGTAATCGCCCAAGTTTACGGAACTCGCGGTTTCCGTCGCGCGACACGGTGAAGAACCGCCCAAGCCTGGCGAACTTGGGGCTCCCATTTCATGGCGCGATGGAAACCGCTCCCCTGGTCCATCTCCGGAACTTGGGGTTTCCACGCCTCGTCGTGGCGGAAGCCATCCAAATTCGGGGAAGGTTGGGTTTTGTAAGGCCCCAAGACTTCATGAGGCACATTCGTGGTAACGGGCGCAGTGCGACGTTACGGGCGAGCCGTCGCACAGTAACTGCACGAGCGCGGGTGTGTGGCGGCGAGCGGCACGGGCGCATCGCACATAGCTGGTGATGGCATTGGAAAAAGTGACGTTACAGGAGAAACGTCACAGCGTAGCCGGATTCATAGAACCGACGCACGAGTTGAGTGGTCGATGTTACACGAGTGGGCGGATAGCTGAACGATGGGGGCTGTCTCGGGTCGACCGAGTGACCCATGACACGCACATGATACACGTATTAATACGACGTGCGGATGACGGAGAAGTCATCCAACCAACGATCAAGCAAGCATCTGAGTGCGAGTGCATTGGAGCACCACGAGCTAAGCCAATAGCTCGTTGGTGAAGGAAACACGGCAGCGGTGAACGCAGGGCAAGCGCGGGTCGAGCCAGGTTGTTGACGTGTAGGGCGTGCGGAATTCCTCCGCAGGGCATCCGCACCGTAGGACGGGTTGAGTCAGGCAACACGTGGGTCAAGTCGTGCGACAGACGTGCAGGGCGTGCGGAACTTCTCCGCAGGGCGTCCGCAGTGCAAGGTCGGGTCGGGCAGGGCGTCCGCACGATCCGAGCTTTAGTTCAGAGGTTGTTCTGAAGGCATCGTGAGTCAGAATTGAGTGCCAAAAGTTGAAGCAGGTGAATTTTGATGGGACAGAGCTAACCACATAGGTGGGGGAGCAGATTGGATATACGGAGAGCTCGTGGGGAGGTCTGAAATCATTTGCAGTACCGACCCGAGTGACCCGGCAGCACTTGGGCAGTTTTATGCAGGATATTCACGAGGTGAATTCTAGTGATGTAAACGATTGTTGTGGGCTAGTTAATGATTGTCAAGCATTGTAAGCTTGGATAAAAAGTGACTTGCCTTGCCAAAGAGCAAAGGGGGTCTTTTGCTGGATTGGAACTTATACTCTATTTCGTATTTATGAAACATATTATCGGGCAGACCCATTATTAACTGGGAGTTTCCCCTCCCTTGTATGTATGGACGTACACTGTGGATGTGATGATGATGTTCATGTTTTCCGCACATTGAAAGAACATTTGATTAACTAATTTAACAAGTATTGCTAAAGGCGTAGTCTACATACTTGAGTATTACGAAAAGGAGAAGTACGGTAGTGCCGCACCCCGTCTATAGCATAGTTGAAAGGTCACCAAAGGTCTAGGGGCATGACAGGTTTCCTCGCCCCGCCGTGACGACAGTCGCCCAACTGCGCGAAATGTAAGGTTTCCATGTCCCTGTTCAATGGACACCGTCCAATTATATGCCCGCCACGACGGAAACCGCCCCTGTAAGACCCACGAGACAAGGATGACGACGGAAGGCGTTGGAAGCATTCGGTGGACATGCGACGAACGACAAAAACCACGACGAAAGGTTAGAGGGGCGCGCCGACGGACGAAAACATCATTCGGCTACTATGCAACGTTATCATGGTGACCGTGCGACGTTTAGGAGCGACGTGCATAAACGCATCCAAAAATGGCCGTGTGTTGGCTTGGAGGTTTTATAGGCTGGCCATGGTGGCAAGTCGACGTTAAGGAGGAAATGCCACGTCGTAACCAAGGATTTATGGGCGTTTACTGGGTCGGCCTTATATGGGTCAAGCCCCACCCATGGAAGCAATGTGTGGGCAAAGGCACATACGAAAGGAGGACGTACGATGGATGATAAAGGAAATAAATAAGGACATCAAAAACTTGCTGGTTCCACCATTGGCAATCTAATGTTCGAGCCAGAGCGAAGGTCGAGGGTGGAGAGCGAAGCCGCAGTAGGGAAACAGAGTCTGGGTCGAGTCGGGTAAAAACCCGTTCGGCGTTCACCGACAGGTCGAGTCGGGTTCCTTCCGTAGGGCGTGTGCGGTGCAGTGTTTAGTGCATGGGCAAGCTTCCGGTCTTTCCCGGCCGCAGACGTGTGCAACAATGCCAGGGCAGCGCGGCTCGCCCGAGTCCCGGGTCGCGCGCCGCGCCTATCCGGGTGCGCGACACGCCTCGTTTGAAGGCAATGCAGTCTGCCTGGGCCAGGTCTGCCTGTTAGTCGAACGCTGCTCAGCAAATCTGTAGACCATGACCCTGACACGCTGCATGGAAACGCGTCTGTGGTGCCGAGGTCAGACCCGAAAGTGACCCACTCAACCATCACGCAAACTTCGTAAACATGTTCTCGAAGCGAATTGGTTCCTTGGATTTTTTTGTAATCGTTAGAAGTGTTAAGGCTAGACCCAGTACAAGCACACTGAAAGAAGCATAAATGGTTTATGGAGGCTTGTTGTATAGTTATTTCAGATCGTATATATCTGATATTCAGATACTATCGGCAGTACTTATTAACTATTTGCCCCTCCCCGGAATGTATGGGCGTTCATGTGGTTTGATATTGATGTTTATTGCTATTTTATTTCCGCACAGGAGCACTTTGGAAGATTAATTAAACAAGTGTTGAGTTAGGCGTAGTCTACTTATTGAGTATTTAAAAAGAGAAAAATAAGGTAGTGCCACACCCGTCTATAGAGCGGTTGGGAGACTACCACAGGTATAAGGGCGTGACAGTTGGTATCAGAGCTACATTTTTGTGGATTTTTTATTATTATTATTGAGCAGGGATACCGTTGCAGCGTTGCAGGTGGTATTGAAGCTTCATGGATGAGTTTGTTTCATTGGAAATGAACTTCAAAGAAATTAAAGAGAAGTCGAAGGAAGTGGAAAAGGAGTTTGATGAGGCGAGTTGGACCATTGATACATTGTGCAAGAGGAGGACATCTGGCATGAGAAAAGATGAAATGTTTCGACTTATGAAGAAAGTGAGAATTCTCCGAGCAGAAATGGACAAGGTGGAAGAAGAGCGAAGGAAGTTACTTGATAAGCTTCTCAAGCTTAGAGACCTTGGAAAGATGAAGCATGGTGACATGAAGCCCACTGTGGCCGAACCAAAGGATGTCGTAGATGTGATTGAAGTGAAGGAAGAAGCTGATGAACAAGTTGGACCAGGACCAAGCACATTACAAGCATTGATGGTGGACGATTCTCACAAGGATGTTGCAGATGTGGTAGAAGTCGAGGACGAACTTGATGAACACGTTGGACCAGGGCCAAGCACATCGCAAGCATCGGCGATGGATGATTCTGGGGAGGATTTTGAGGATGCGGATATGGTCGAGGAAGAAATCGTGGAACAAGTTGAACCTGGACCAAGCACATTGTAGGCATTGGGGGATGAACCACATGAAAATTTTGTAGAAGTGACAATGATCGAGGAGGAACTTTATGAGCAGGCGGTACCAGGATCGGAAGCATTGCAGACATTGATGAGGACGGAGGACACTCGCTTAGAGATTCTTCATGAAGACATGGCTCATGTTTCAATTGAGCATCTGGGAGATGGACCGTATGCAGGGATGGGAAAGAAGATGACTTCTTTTCCAATACCATGGAGGACCTTTCCTCGATGACTATGATGGAACCTTGTACATTGGAGAAGCAAGGGGAGCATTTCTTGTTGTAGGCCTTGATAGGGAAATTTGTGACCTCGCTCTAGTAGGTTAAAATTCCCGTGACAAGGGTGGAACTTGATGATCTCTGTGATAGATACGGGTCATGCTTAGCCACATGGAAACTGGCTAGGTGCCCGGGATGACTCATGGACTGCCTTGGTGGTAGGGCACATTGTCTGGGTAGACTTCTTCATGGCTTACAACCAAGAAGGAACTCTTGGTGCACCTTTAGCGGGGGATAAGCCTTGGAGGAAGTACGCATGATGATGATGGTAGAAGTGACCGAGGGCACTTAACCTGTACACTATACACATGATGGTGACTAGGGTTGAGGCGAGTCTACTCTTGATGGACACATGGGCAACCAAAGTCATGTACATTGACACGAGGGCATGGCAGGACATTATGTGGAGACATTATGCAGGTGCACTTACTGGGTGCCCACTTATGAGCATCATGGAGGAGTTTCAAGAAGGAATATGTTGAGCATGATCGATTGTTGGTGCTACATGGAGATCTTTTATAGATGGGCTGATGGACGTTGTTCACTTTGAGCAACAAGACATTGGTTGGATGAGCATACTACGAGCGCATTCATATGACTTGCAGGGTGAGAAAAACTTGTGGTGGCACTCGTGGGCAATACAAGTATGCTTGCCAATGCTTTGGATAGGATGATGCGTGGGAGTTCATGATGGAGTTTCATTCATTGGAGGCTGCATACTACAATGACCTTGCAGTATCTGGTTCACTGAGGAATTGATATCGAGACTAGTCTTGATTTTGATGCACTATGGGATGCATACCTTCGAGCAGGGAAACGCATTCGGTTGGGTCGGGTCACGTGAGGGCGCCCAAGGAAACGCGTTCGGGTCGGGTCGTGTGAGGGCAACCGTATAAAAAATGCTAAGTTATGACCGCGCCGCGTGCCTTGTGCACGTTCGCGCCGCTAGTTTCCGATTTTCTCCCTTGTTCCTTCGTTTGGGCGGTTCGGGTCGGGTCGTGCCGTTTGAGTGAGGCCGTATAAAAAATGCTAAGTTGTGACTGCTCGTGTGCCTTGTGCACGTTCGTGCGACCCGTTTTCCATTTGCTCCCTTGTGCCTTCGTTCGGGCGGGTCGGGTCATGCCATGTGAGGGTGCCCAAGGAAACGTATTCAGGTCGGGTCGTGTGAGGGAGGCCGTATAAAAAATACTAAGTTGTGACCGCCCCTGTGCCTTGTGCACGTTCGTGTGACCTGATTGCTGTTTGCTCCTTTGTGCCTTCGTTAGGGCGGGTCAGGTCGTGTCATGTGAGGGCGCCCAAGGAAACGCGTTCGGGTCGGGTCGTGTGAGGGAGGCCGTATCGAAAATGCTAAGTTGTGACTGCCCATGTGCCTAGTTGTCACGCCGCTATACCTTTGGTGTCTTTCAACCATGCTATAGACGGGTGCGACACTACCGTACTTTTTTCTTTTTCCAAATACTCAAGTATATAGACTACGCCTTTAGCAACACTTGTTAGTTATTAACCAAAATTTCTCTCGATATGCGGAAATAAACATAAACATCATTATCAATCCACAAGTACACTCATACATACAAGGGAGGGGCGATTCCCTGTTAATAATGAGTCCGACCGATAATACGTTTCATAAATATGAAATAATAAGCTCCAATCCAGCAGAAGCCACTTCTGCTCCTTGGCAAGGCAAGTTAGCCTTTTGACCAAGCTCTAAGGCTTGTCAACCATCAAACTAGCCTACAACAATCATTTACAATCATCAGAATTCACCTTGGGAATATCCTGCACAAAACTGCCAAAGTGCTGCCGGGTCACTCAAATCGGCACTACAAATGAGTTTAGACCGTCCCTTGAGCTCCCGGTGTGTCCAATCCACTTCCCAACCATACGGTTAGATGCATCCTGTGAATACGCACATTCTGCAATTTACGACACTCAATTCCATCTCCGGACGCTCCCGGAATGGCTTCCTCACTGTCGTGCAGTTTGTGCAGAGGCACCCAGTCGCGGGTCACCAGAATTGCCCAACC
Organism: Pinus albicaulis; assembly: GCA_034641835.2. Taxonomy (NCBI): domain Eukaryota; kingdom Viridiplantae; phylum Streptophyta; class Pinopsida; order Pinales; family Pinaceae; genus Pinus; species Pinus albicaulis. The sequence continues at coordinate 195,848 of JAXQQM020088792.1, forward strand.
AAACGCGTTCGGGTCGGGTCGGGCGCGCCGGGTGAGGGTGCCCGGCCAAAAGGCGTTCGGGTCGGGTCAGGCACTCTGGGCCAAATGCGTCCGGGTCGGGTCGGGCGCACCGGGTGAGGGTGTCGGGCCAAACGCGTCTGGGTCGGGTCGGGCGCGCCGAGTGATGGTGCTGGGCCAAAGGTGTTCGGGTTGGGTTGGGCGCGCCCTGTCGCGCTGGGTGAGGGCGCCCGGGCAAACGTGTTCGGGTTGGGCCGTTTGGGCCAAGGGCGCCCGTATCAGATTTGCTAAGTTGTGACCACTCGGGTGCCTTGTACACGTCCGAGCGGCCCGTTTGCCGTTTGCTCCCATGTGCGTCCGTTCGGTCGGGCGGGCCGTGTGGCACCAGGTGAGGGCATCCGTTCGGGTAGGGTCATTTGGTTGGAGGGTGCCCATGTCAGATTTTCTAAGTTGTGACCGCCCGGGTTCCCTGTGCACGTCCGGGCAGCCCGTTTGCCGTTTGCTCCCATGTGCGTCCGTTTGGTCGGGTCGTTTGGTCGTGCCGAGTGAGGGCGTTTGTTCGGGTCGAGTCATTTGGTCATGCCGGGTGAGGGCGTACGTTCGGGTCGGGTCAGGTCGTTTGGCCCAAGGGCGTCCGTTCAGGTCGGGTTGGGTCGTTTGGCCCAAGGGCATCCGTTCGGGTCAGGTCGTTTGGTCGTGCCGGGTGAGGGCGTCCGTTCGGGTCGGGTCGGGTCGTTTGGCCCGAGGGCATCCATTCGGGTGGGCGTGCCCGGTGAGGGCGTCCGTTCGGGTCAGGTTGGGTCGTTTGGCCCGAGGGCGTCCGTTAGGGTGGGCGTGCCAGGTGAGGGTGTCCGTTCGGGTCGGGTCATTTGGTCGTTTGGCGGGAGGGCGTCCGTTCGGGTGGGCGTGCCGGGTGAGGACGTCCGTTCGGGTCGGGTCGTTTGGTCGTGCCAGGTGAGGGCGTCCGTTCAGTCGTTCAGGTCGGGTCGGGTCGTTTGGCCCGAGGGCATCTGTTCGGGTGGGCGTGCCGGGTGAGGGCGTCCGTTCAGGTCGAGTCGTTTGGTCGTGCCGGGTGAGGGCGTCCATTCGGTCGTTCGGGTCGGGTCGGGTCGTTTGGCCCGAGGGCGTCCGTTCGGGTGGGCGTGCCGGGTGAGGGCGTCCGTTCGGGTCCGGTCGGGTCATTTGACCCAAGGGCATCCGTTTGGGTGGGCGTGCCAGGTGAGGGCATCCGTTCGGGTCGGGTAAGGTCGTTTGGCCCGAGGGCGTCCATTCGAGTGGGCATACCGGGTGAGGGCGTCCATTCGGGTCGGGTCGTTTGGTCGTGTCGGGTGAGGGCGTCCGTTCGGTCGTCTGGGTCGGGTCGGGTCAAGTCGTTTGGCTCAAGGGCATCCATTCGGGTGGGCATGCCAGGTGAGGGCATCTGTTCGGGTCGGGTCGGGTCGTTTGGCCCAAGGGCGTCTGTTCGGGTGGGCTTGCCGGGTGAGGGCGTCCGTTCGGGTCGGGTCGGGTCGTTTGGCCAGAGGGCGTCTATTCGAGTGGGCGTGCCGTGTGAGGGTGTCCGTTCGGGTCGGGTCATTTGGTCGTGCCGGGTGAGGGCGTCCGTTCGGGTCGGGTCGGGTCGTTTGGCACAAGGGTGTCCGTTCGGGTTGGCGTGCCGGGTGAGGGCATCCGTTCGGGTCGGGTCGGGTCATTTGGCCCGAGGGCACCCGTGTCAGATTTGTTAAGTTGTGACCGCCCGAGTGCCTTGTGCATGTCCGGGTGGCCCATTTGCCGTTTGCTCCCATGTGCGTCCGTTTGGTCGGGCGCACCGGGTGAGGGTGTCTGTTCGGGTCGAGTCGTTTGGTCGTGCCGGGTGAGGGTGTCCGTTCGGGTCGGGTCGGGTCGTTTGGCCCAAGGGTGCCCGTGTCAGATTTGCTAAGTTGTGACCACCCGGGTGCCTTGTGCACGTCCGAGTAGCCCGTTTGTCGTTTGCTCCCATGTGCGTCCATTTGGTCGGGCGCACCGGGTGAGGGCATCCGTTCGGGTCGTGTCGTTCGGTCGTGCCAGGTGAGGGCATCCATTCGGGTCGGGTCAGGTCGTTTGGCCCGAGGGCGCCCATGTCAGATTTGCTAAGTTGTGACCGCCCGGGTGCCTTGTGCACGTCCGGGTGGCCCGTTTGTCGTTTTCTCCCATGTGCATCCGTTCGGGTCGGGTTGTTTGGTCGTGCCGGGTGAGGGCGTCCGTTCGGGTCGTTTGGTCGTGCCGGGTGAGGGCGTCCGTTCGGGTCGGGTCATTCGGTCGTGCCGGGTGAGGGCGGCCATTCGGGTCCAGTCGTTCGGTCATGCGGCACGAAGGCGTCCATTCGGGTGGGCATGCTAGGCGAGGGCGTCCGTTCGGGTCGGGTCCGGTTGTTTGGCCCGAGGGCGCCCGTGTTAGATTTTCTAAGTTGTGATCGCCCGGGTGCTTTGTACATGTCTGAGCAGCCCATTTGTCATTTGATCCCATGTGCGTCCGTTTGGTCGGGCGTGCCGTGTCGCGTCGGGTGAGGGCGTCCGTTTGGGTGGGCGTGTCGGGTGGGGCATCCGTTCGGGTCAGGTGGTTTGGCCCGAGAGCGCCCGTGTCAGATTTGCTAAGTTGTGACCGCCTGGGTGTTCTGTGCACGTCCAGGCGGCCCGTTTGCCATTTTCTCCCATGTGCGTCCGTTCAGGTGGGCACACCATGTCGCGCCAGGTGAGGGCGTCCGTTCGGGTCGGGTCATTTGGTCCTAAGGTGCCTGTGTCAGATTTGCTAAGTTGTGACCGCCCGGGTGCCTTGTGCACGTCTGGGGGGTCCGTTTGCCGTTTGCTCCCATCTGCGTCCGTTCAGGTCGGGTCACTTGGTCATGCCGGGTGAGGGCGTCCGTTCGAGTCGGGTCGCTTCGTCGTGCCGGGTGAGGTCATCCATTCGGGTCGGGTGGTTTGGTCCGAGGGCGCCCGTGTTAGATTTGCTAAGTTGTGACTGCCCGGGTGCCTTTTGCAAGTTCGGGTGGCCCGTTTTCCGTTTGCTCCGATGTGCGTTCGTTCGGGTTGGCGCGCCGTGTCGTGCCGAGTGAGGGCGTCCGTTCGGGTTGGGTCATTTGGCCCGAGGGCGCCCGTGTCAGATTTGCTAAGTTGTGACCGCCCGGGTGCCTTGTGCATGTCCGGGAGGCCCGTTTTCCATTTGCTCCCATGTGCGTACGTTCGGGTCGGCGCACCGTGTCGTGCCGGGTGAGGGCGTCCGTTCGGGTCGGGTCGTTTGGTCGTGCCAGGTGAGGTCGTCCATTCGGGTCGGATCATTTGGCCCAAAGGCGCCCGTGTCATATTTTCTAAGTTGTGACTGCCCGGGTGCCTTGTGCACGTCTGGACTGCCCATTTGCTATTTGCACCCATGTGTGTCCGTTCGGGTGGGCGCGCCATGTAGCACCGGGTTAGGACGTCCGTTCGGGTCGAGTCGTTTGGCCCGCGGGCGCCCATGTCAGATTTGCTAAGTTGTGACCACCCAGGTGCCTTGTGCACATCTGGGTGGTCTATTTTCCATTTGCTCCCATGTGCGTCCATTCGGGTCGGGCGTGCCGTGTCGCGCCGAGTGATGGCGTTTGTTCGGGTGGGCGTGCCGGGTGAGGGCACCCGTTCGGGTCGGGTCGTTTGGCCCAAGGGTGCCCGTGGCAGATTTGCTAAGTTGTGACCACCCGGGTGCCTTGTGCACGTCTGGGCAGCCCGTTTATCGTTTGCTCCCATGTGCGTCCATTCGGGTGGGCTCGCCGTCTCGTGCCGAGTGAGGGCGTCCATTTGGGTTGGATCGTTTGGTCGTGCCGGGTGAGGTCATCCGTTCGTGTCAGGTCGTTTGGCCCAAGGGTGCCTGTGCCATATTTTCTAAGTTGTGACTGCCCGGGTGCCTTGTGCATGTCTGGGCGGCCCGTTTGTCATTTGCTCCCATGTGCATCCGTTCGGGCGGGAGCTCTGTGTCGCCCCGGGTGAGGGCGTTCGGGTCGCCCCGTTTTGTCCGAGGGTGCACTTATCAGATTTGCTTTTCGTGTGAAAGGTGGGTTGGTAATTGAGTTGTTTTGTTCAGTTGTGCCTAAAGAATGGCCTTGGGTCATTTTTAGGGTCATCGACTTTCTTCTCTCCATCACCACTCGGTAGCATATGAGCGGTAATGTTGGCCATGCTTGTCCTGGGAGGCATATGTGAAAAGAGTTACCCTTACGCTCTGTGTTTTCAGAGTTGGATGAGGTCGCTCTGTGTGGCTCCTTGAGACAACTGGCCGGTCGCCTATGTCGCTCTCGTGCCCCTTGCTCGCTCGTTGGCTCCCTCAATGTTGGCTCTTCGCTATATTGTTCACCTCCTCCCTTTTTGGTGGGTTGGAGAGGTGTGCTTTTGTCTCGTTGGCTTCATGAAATCAGCTCCTCTCTATATTGTTCACCTCCTCCCCTTTTGGTGGGGGGAGGGGTTGGATTTTCGTGTGAAAGGTGGGTTGGTAACTGAGTTGTTTGTTCGAGTGTGCCTGAAGAGTGGCCTTGGGTCATTTGTAGGGTCATCGACTCTCATCTTCTCTCCATCCCCACTCGGTAGCACATGAGCGGTAATGTTGGCCATGCTTGTCCTGGGAGGCATATGTGAAAAGAGTTACCCTTTCGCTCTGTGTTCTTAGAGTTGGATGGGGTCGCTCTGTGTGGCTCCTTGAGACAACTGGTCGGTCGCCTATGTCGCTCTCGTGCCCCTTGCTCGCTCGTTGGCTCCCTCGATGTTGGCTCTTCGCTATATTGTTCACCTCCTCCCTTTTTGGTGGGTTGGAGAGGTGGGCTTTTGTCTCGTTGGCTTCGTGAAATCGGCTCCTCGCTATATTTTTCAACTCCTCCCCTTTTGGTGGGGGGAGGGGTTGGATTTCGTGTGAAAGGTGGGTTGGTAACTGAGTTGCTTGTTCGAGTGTGCCTGAAGAGTGGCCTTGGGTCATTTGTAGGGTCGTCGACTCTCATATTCTCTCCATCCCCACTCGGTAGCACATGAGTGGTAATGTTTGCCATGCTTGTCCTGGGAGGCATATGTCAAAAGAGTTACCCTTTTGCTCTGTGTTCTTAGAGTTGGATGGGGTCGCTCTGTGTGGCTCCTTGAGACAACTGGCCTGTCGCCTATGTCACTCTCATGCCCCTTACTCGCTTGTTGGCTCCCTCGATGTTGGCTCTTCGCTATATTGTTCACCTCCTCCCTTTTTGGTGGGTTGGAGAGGTGGGCTTTTGTCTCGTTGGCTTCGTGAAATCGGATCCTCGCTATATTGTTCACCTCCTCCCCTTTTGGTGGGGGGAGGGGTTGGATTTTCGTGTGAAAGGTGGGTTGGTAATTGAGTTGCTTGTCGGGTGTGCCTGAAGAATGGCCTTGGGTCATTTGTAGGGTGGTCGACATTCATATTCTCTCCATCCCCACTCGGTAGCACATGAGCGGTAATGTTGGCCATGCTTGTCCTAGGAGGCATATGTGAAAAGAGTTACCCTTTCACTCTGTGTTCTCAGAGTTGGACGGGGTCACTCTGTGTGGCTCCTTGAGAGAACTGGCCGGTCGCCTATGTCGCTCTCGTGCCCCTTGCTCGCTCGTTGGCTCTGTCGATGTTGGCTCTTCGCTATATTGTTCACCTCCTCCCTTTTTGGTGGGTTGGAGAGATGGGATTTTGTCTGATTGGCTTCATGAAATCGGCTCCTCGCTAGATTGTTCACCTCCTCCCCTTTTGGTGGGGGGAGGGGTTAGATTTTCACGTGACAGGTGGGTTGGTAATTGAGTGTCTTGTTCAGGTGTGCCTGAAGAATGGCCTTGGGTCATTTGTAGGGTGGTCGACATTCATATTCTCTCCATCCCCACTCGGTAGCACATGAGCGGTAATGTTGGTCATGTTCGTCCTTGGAGGCATATATGAACAATTACCCCTTCGCTCGGTGTTCTCGGAATTGGATGGGTTTTTGTGTGTGGCTCCTTGAGACGACTGTCCTCTTCATTGTTTGGCCCTTTATGGTGCCGGTTTCTTGTGCTTGTACTCTTTCTATGTCAGCACTGTGGGTTGAGATGCATACGTTTAAGAGGAATGCGGAGGGGTTTTGGCTGTAAGCTACCCCTCTTGCTTGCTTTTTCCATTGGGCGATGTGAGGAGCGGGGTTCTCCTTATTGTAAAATTAAGGTTGGGAATTCCTTTCAGACTGCACGTCGTTTGTCCCTGAGTTGGCTTTGAGGTATTGATAGATGTGGTGGCCCATTTGTTTGCTCGAGTGGTCAGCTTTTTCCTTGCATCTTGCGTGCATCGTAGGATTATGCGGCTTGGAATGTTGAGACACAAGGTGATGGGCATTTCTTGTTTTGTTGATCACTCATGCGATTGTGGTCCAACGGGGATGAGGCTTGATACGTTGATGGCAGGGGCTATATCTGGAAGGAGGACTTCAAGGTGGAATGCTTCGACCTCCCTCCTCTGTGTGGAGGTGGCTACAGGTGAGAAGTTTTCATTGTCTAGTTGGTAAGTCGGTGGGGAAATCTCCCAGGTTGCTTGTATGCAGGGTGTGTGGGGTGCGGGGCTGCCTAATCCCTCCTCCTGTTCGGATATGTTCATGCGTTTTGTAGTGAGCCTCTTGATATGAATTTATTTTCTTCCTCGTTCGCTTCGTCGATGTTGGCTCTTCG
>JAXQQM020088792.1:212500-225000 GCA_034641835.2 Pinus albicaulis
GAAGTACGGTAGTGCTGCACCCCGTCTATAGCACAGTTGAAAGGTCACCGAAGGTCTAGGGGTGTGACAGGTTTCCTCACCCCGCCGTGACGACAGTCGCCCAACTGCGCGAAATGTAAGGTTTCCATGTCCCTGCTCAATGAACACCGTCCAATTATATTCCCGTCACGACGAAAGCCGCCCCTGTAAGACCCATGAGCCGAGGACAACGACGGAAGGCGTTGGAAGCGTTCGGTGGACATGCGACAAACGACGAAAACCATGACGAAAGGTTAGACGGGCGCGCCGACGGACGAAAACGTCATTCGTCTACTATGCAACGTTATCATGGTGACCGTGCGACATTTAGGAGCGACATGCATAAACGCGTCCAAAAATGGCCGTGTGTTGGCTTGGAGGTTTTATAGGCCGGTCGTGGTGGAAAGCCGACGTTAAGGAGGAAATGACACGTCATAACCAAGGCTTTATGGGCGTTTACTGGGTCGGCCTTATATGGGTCAAGCCCCACCCATGGAAGCAATGTGTGGGCAAAGGCACATACGAAAGGAGGAAGTGTGATGGAAGATAAAGGAAAGAAAGAAGGACATCAACATCTTGCTGATTCCACCATTGGCAAGCTAATGCTCGAGTCAGAGAGAAGGTCGAGGGTGGAGGGCGAAGCCCCAGTAGGGAAACGGAGTCTGGGTCGAGTCGGATAAAAACCCGTTCGGCGTTCACCTGCAGGTCGAGTCGGGTTCCTTCCACAGGGTGCCTACGGTGCAGTGTTTAGTGCATGGTCGAGTCAGGTTCCTTCTGCAGGACGCGTGCAGAACAGTGTTCAGGGCGGGCTCATTCAGTTCGAGTCGGGTTCGTGCAGCGCGCTCGCATTCTGGACGCGCGGAATAGTGTTTGAAGGCACGGAGTTCATTCAGCAGGGTCGGGTCGGGTCGAACGTGTTCAGGAAACGTGTGCAGACCGTGACCCCGGTGACACACGTGCGGAAACGCGTTCAGGGTGTCGAGGACGTCTGTGACCCGAGTGACCGACTCGAACCAGAATTCGCGCAGACTTCAGAAACATGTTTTGAAAGGGAATTTTGGGGTTCCTTTGGATTTTTTGCACTGTTGGGAAGCTGTTAAGGCTAGACCCAGGTACAAGAACATTTGGAAAGAAGCATAAATGGTTTATGGAGGCTTGGTTGTATAGTTATTGCAGATTGTACATATTTATTGAAGCATAATACTAGGCAGAGTTATTAACGAGATTTGCCCCTCCCTTGAATGTATGGGCATTCATGTGGTTTGATATTGATGTTTATTACTATTTTATTTCCGCACAGGAGCACTTTGGAAGATTAATTAAACAAGTGTTGAGTTAGGCGTAGTCTACTTATTGAGTATTTTAAAAGAGAAAAATAAGGTAGTGCCGCAACCGTCTATAGAGCGGTTGGGAGACTACCACAGGTATAAGGGCATGACAGTTGGTATAAGAGCTACATTTTTGTGGCTTTTTTATTATTATTATTGAGCAGGGATACCGCTGCAGTGTTGTAGGTGGTATTGAAGCTTGATGGATGAGTTTGTTTCATTGGAAATGAACTTCAAAGAAATTAAAGAGAAGTCGAACGAAGTGGAAAAGGAGTTTGATGAGGCGAGTCGGACCATTGATACATTGTGCAAGAGGAGGACATCTGGCATGAGAAAAGATGAAATGTTTCGACTTATGAATAAAATGAGAATTCTCTGAGTAGAAATGGACAAGGTGGAAGAAGAGCGAAGGTAGTTACTTGATAAGCTTCTCAAGCTTAGAGACCTTGGAAAGATGAAGCATGGTGGCATGAAGCCCACTGTGGCCGAACCAAAGGATGTTGTAGATGTGATTGAAGTCAAGGAAGAAGCTGATGAACAAGTTGGACGAGGACCAAGCACATTACAAGCATTGATGGTGGACGATTCTCACAAGGATGTTGCAGATGTGGTAGAAGTCGAGGACGAACTTGATGAACAGGTTGGACCAGGGCCAAGCACATCGCAAGCATCGGCGATGGATGATTCTGGGGAGGATGTTGAGGATACGGATATGATCAAGGAAGAAATCGTGGAACATGTTGAACCTGGACCAAGCACATTGCAGGCATTGGGGGATGAACCACATGAAAATGTTGCAGAAGTGACAATGATCGAGGAGGAACTTTATGAGAAGGCGGTACCAGGATCAGAAGCATTGTAGACATTGATGAGGATGGAGGACACTTGCTTATAGATTCTTCATGAAGACATGGCTCATGTTTCAATTGAGCATCTAGGAGATGGACCATATGCAGGGATGGGAAAGAAGATGACTTCTTTTCCAATACCATGGAGGACCTTTCCTCGGATGACTATGATGGAACCTTGTACATTGGAGAAGCAAGGGGAGCATTTCTTGTTGTAGGCCTTGATAGGGAATTTGTGACCTCGCTCTAGTAGGTTCAAATTCCCATGACAAGGGTGGAACTTGATGATCTCTGTGATAAATAGGGGTCATGCTTAGCCACATGGAAACTGGCTAGGTGCCCGACATGACTCATGGACTGCCTTGGTGGTAAGGCACATTGTCTGGGTAGACTTCTTCATGGCTTACAACCAAGAAGGAACTCTTGGTGCACCTTTAGCGGGGGAGAAGCCTTGGAGGAAGTACCCATGATGATGATGGTAGAAGTGGCCGAGGGCACTTAGCCTGTACACTATACACATGATGGTGACTGGGGTTGAGGCGAGTCTACTCTTGATGGACACATGGGAAACCAAAGTCATGTACATTGACACGAGGGCATGGGAGGACATTATGTGGAGACATTATGCAGGTGCACTTACTGGGTGCCCACTTATGAGCATCATGGAGGAGTGTCAAGAAGGAATATGGTGAGCATGATCGATTGTTGGTGCTACATGGAGATCTTTTATAGATGGGCTGATGGACGTTGTTCACTTTGAGCAACAAGACATTGGTTGGATGAGCAGCCTACGAGCACATTCATATGACTTGCAGGGTGAGAACAACTTATGGTGGCACTCATGCGCAATACAAGTATGCTTGCCAATGCTTTGGATAGGATGATGCATGGGAGTTCATGATGGAGTTTCATTCATTGGAGGCTTCATACTACAATGACCTTGCAGTATCTAGTTCACTGAGGAACTGAGATCGAGATAGGTCTTGATTTTGATGCACTATGGGATGCATACCTTCGAGCAGGGAAACGCATTCGGTTGGGTCGGGTCGCGTGAGGGCGCCCAAGGAAACGCGTTCGGGTCGGGTCGTGTGAGGGCGGCCATATAAAAAATGCTAACTTGTGACCGCGCCGCATGCCTTGTGCACGTTTGCGCAGCCAGTTTTCGATTTTCTCCCTTGTGCCTTCGTTAGGGCGGGTCGGTTCGGGTCGTGCCGTGTGAGGGAGGCCGTATAAAAAATGCTAAGTTGTGACTGCTCGTGTGCCTTGTGCACGTTCGTGCGACCCATTTTCCGTTTGCTCCCTTGTGCCTTCGTTCGGGTGGGTCGAGTCGTGCCTTGTGATGGCGCCCAAGGAAACGTGTTCGGGTCAGGTCGTGTGAGGGAGGTCGTATAAAAAATGCTAAGTTGTGACCGCCCCTGTGCCTTGTGCACGTTCGTGCGACCCGATTGCCGTTTGCTCCTTTGTGCCTTCGTTAGGGTGGGTCAGGTCGTGCCGTGTGAGGGCGCCCAAGGAAACGCGTTCGGGTTGGGTCGTGTGAGGGAGGCCGTATCGAAAATGCTAAGTTGTGACTGCCCATGTGCCTAGTTGTCATGCCCCTATACCTTCGGTGTCTTTCAACCACGCTATAGACGGGTGCGGCACTACCGTACTTTTTTCTTTTTCCAAATACTCAAGTATATAGACTACGCCTTTAGCAACACTTGTTAGTTATTAACCAAAGGTTCTCTTGATATGCGGAAATAAACATAAACATCATTATCAATCCACAAGTATGCTCATACATACAAGGGAGGGGAAATTCCCTGTTAATAATGAGTCCGATCGATAATACGTTTCATAAATATGAAATAATAAGCTCCAATCCAGCAGAAGCCACTTCTGCTCCTTGGCAAGGCAAGTTAGCCTTTTGACCAAGCTCTAAGACTTGTAAACCATCAAACTAGCCTATAGCAATCATTTACAATCATCAGAATTCACCTTGGGAATATCCTACACAAAACTGCCCAAGTGCTGCCGGGTCACTCAAATCAGCACTACAAATGAGTTTAGACCGTCCCTCGAGCTCCCTGTGTGTCCAATCCACTTCCCAACTGTATGGTTAGATGCAGACCGTCAATACACACATTATGCAATTTATGGCAGTCAATTCTTACTCCAGACGCTCCCGGAATGGCTTCCGCATTGTCATGGAGTTCGTGTAGAGGCGCCCAGTCGTGGGTCACCCGAATCGCCCAGCCAAACACATTCGGGTTGGGTCGGGCGCACCGGGTGAGGGCGCCTGGCCAAAGGCATTCGGGTCGGGTCGGGCGCGCCGGGCCAAACACATCCGGGTCGGGTCAGGCGCGCCGGGTGAGGGTGCCGGGTCAAACGCGTCCGTGTTGGGTCGGGCGCACCGGGTGAGGGTGCCGGGCCAAACGTGTTCGGGTTGGGTCGGGCGCGCCCTGTCGCACCGGGTGAGGGCACCCGACCAAACGCGTTCGGGTCAGGTCGTTTGGGCCGAGGGTGCCCGTATCAGATTTGCTAAGTTGTGACCGCCCGGGTGCCTTGTGCACGTCCGAGCGGCCCGTTTGCCGTTTGCTCCCATGTGCGTCTGTTCGGTCGGGCGGGCCATGTGGCACCGGGTGAGGGCGTCCGTTCGGGTAGGGCCATTTGGTTGGAGGGTGCCCATGTCAGATTTCCTAAGTTGTGACCGCCCGGGTGCCCTGTGCACGTCCGGGTGGCACGTTTGCCGTTTTCTCCCATGTGCGTCCGTTTGGTTGGGTCATTTGGTCGTGCTGGGTGAGGGCGTTTGTTCAGGTCGGGTCGTTTGGTCGTGCCGGGTGAGGGCGTCTATTCGGGTCTGGTCGGGAAGTTTGGCCCAAGGGTGTCCGTTTGGGTCGGGTCGGGTCGTTTGGCCCAAGGGCGTCCATTCGGGTCGGGTCGGGTCATTTGGCCCAAGGGCATCTGTTTGGGTCGGGTCATTTGGTCGTGCCGGGTGAGGGCGTCCATTCGGGTCGGGTCGGGTTGTTTGGCCCAAGGGCTTCCATTCGGGTGGGCGTACTGGGTGAGGGCATCCGTTCGGGTCGGGTCGGGTCATTTGGCCCGAGGGCGTCCATTCCGGTGGGCGTGCTAGGTGAGGGCATCTGTTCGGGTCAGGTCGGGTCGTTTGGCCCGAGGGCGTCCGTTCGGGTGGGCGTACCAGGTGAGGGCGTCCGTTCGGGTTGGGTTGGGTCGTTTGGCCCAAGGGCGTCCATTCGGGTGGGCGTGCCGTGTGAGGGCATCCGTTCGGGTTGGGTCATTTGGTCATGCCGGGTGAGGGCGTCCGTTGGTGTCGGGTCGGGTCATTTGGCACGAGGGCATCCGTTCGAGTCGGGTCGGGTCGTTTGGCACGAGGGCATCCATTCAGGTGGGCGTGCCAAGTGAGGGCGTCCGTTCGGGTCAGGTCGGGGCGTTTGGCCCGAGGGCGCCCATGTCAGATTTGCTAAGTTGTGACCGCTCGGGTGCCTTGTGCACGTCCGGGCGGCCCATTTTTCGTTTTCTCCCATGTGCGTCCATTTGGTCGGGCGCACCAGGTGAGGGCGTCCGTTCGGGTCGGGTCATTTGGCCGTGCCAGGTGAGGGCGTCCGTTGGGGTCGGGTCGAGTCGTTTGGCCCGAAGGCGTCCGTTCGGGTGGGCGTGCAGGGTGAGGGCGTCCGTTCGAGTCAGGTCGGGTCGTTTGGCCCGAGGGCGCCCGTGTCAGATTTGCTAAGTTGTGACCGCCTGGGTGCCTTGTGCACGTCCGGGCGGCTCGTTTACCGTTTGCTCCCATGTGCATCAGTTTGGTCAGGTCGTTTGGTCGTGCTGGGTGAGGGCGTCCGTTCGATTCAGGTTGCTCGATCGTGCCGGGTGAGGGCATCCGTTCGGGTCGGGTCGTTCGATCGTGCTGGGTGAGGGCGTCTGTTCGGGTCAGGTCGTTCGGTCATGTCGAGTGTGGGCGTCCATTCCGGTCGGGCCGGGTCGTTTGGCCCGAGGGCACCCGTCTCAAATTCACTAAGTCATCACCGCCCGGGTGCCTTGTGCACGTTCGGGCGGCCCGTTTGCCGTTTGCTCCCATGTGCGTCCATTTGGTCAGGTCGTTTGGTCGTGCCGGGTGAGGGCGTTCGTTCGGGTCGGATAGTTCGGTCGTGCCGGGTGAGGGCGTCCGTTCGGGTCGGGTCATTCGGTCGTGCCGGGTGAGGGCGTCCGTTCGGGTCGGGCCGTTTGGTCGGAGGGCGCCCGTGTCAGATTTGCTAAGTTGTGACTGCTCGGGTGCCTTGTGCACATCCGGGCGGCCCGTTTTCCATTTGCTCCCATGTGCGTCTGTTTGGTCGGGTCGTTCGGTCGTGCTGGGTGAGGGCGTCCGTTCGGGTCGGGTCGTTCGGTCGTGCCGGGTGAGGGTGTTCGTTCGGGTCGGGTCGGGTCGTTCGGTCGTGTTGGGTGAGGGCGTCCGTTCGGGTCGGGTCGTTCGGTCGTGCCGGGTGAGGGCGTCCGTTCAGGTCAGGTCGGGTCGTTTGGCCCGAGGGCGCCCGTGTCAGATTTTCTAAGTCGTGACCGCCCGGGTGCCCTGTGCACGTCCGGGAAGCCCGTTTGCCATTTGCTCCCATGTGCGTCCATTTGGTCGAGTCGTTCGGTCGTGCCGGGTGAGGGCGTCTGTTCGGGTCGGGTCGTTCGGTCGTGTCGGGTGAGGGCGTCCATTCGGGTCGGGTCATTCGGTCGTGCCGGGTGAGGGCGTCTGTTCGGGTCGGGTCGGGTCGTTTGGCCCGAGGGCGCCCGTGTCAGATTTGCTAAGTCGTGACCGCCTGGGTGCCTTGTGCACGTCCGGGTGGCTCGTTTGCCGTTTTCTCCCATGTGCGTCCGTTTGGTTGGGTCGTTCGGTCATGCCGGGTGAGGGCGTCCGTTCGGGTCAGGTCGTTCGGTCGTGCCGGGTGAGGGCGTCCGTTCGGGTCGGGTCGTTCGGTTGTGCCGGGTAAGGGCATTCGTTCGGGTCAGGTCGTTCGGTCGTGCCGGGTGAGGGCATCCATTTGGGTTGGGTTGGGTCGTTTGGCCCGAGGGCACCCGTGTCAGATTTTCTAAGTTGTGACCGCCCGGGTGCCTTGTGCACGTCCGGGCGGCCCGTTTGCCATTTGCTCCCATGTGCGTCCGTTCGGGTTGGGTCGTTTGGTCGTGCCGGGTGAGGGCGTCCGTTCGGGTCGGGTCGTTCGATCGTGCCGGGTGAGGGCGACCGTTCGAGTCGGGTCGTTTGGTCGTGCAGCACGAAGGCGTCCGTTCGAGTGGGCGTGCTGGGCGAGGGCGTCCGTTCGGGTCGGGTCCGGTTGTTTGGCCCGAGGGCGCCTGTGTTAGATTTGTTAAGTTGTGACCGCCTGGATGATTTGTGCATGACCGGGCAGCTCGTTTGTCGTTTGCTCCCATGTGCGTCCATTTGGTCGGGCGTGTTATGTCGCGCCGGGTGAGGGCGTCCGTTCGGGTGGGCATGCCGGGTGAGGGCGTCCGTTCGGGTCGGGTGGTTTGGCCCGAGAGCGCCTGTGTCAGATTTGCTAAGTTGTGACCGCCCGGGTGCTTTGCGCACGTTCGGGCGGCCCGTTTGCCGTTTGCTCCCATGTGCGTTCGTTCGGGTGGGCGCGCCATGTCGCGCCGGGTGAGGGCATCCATTCGGGTCGGGTCGTTTGGTCCTAGGGCACGCGTGTTAGATTTGCTAAGTTGTGACCGCCCGGGCGGCCCATTTGTCGTTTGCTCCCATGTGCGTCCGTTCGGGCGGGCGCTACGAGTCGCCCTGGGTGAGGGCGCACGGAGGAGGGCGTTTGGGTCGCCCCGTTTTGTCCGAGGGTGCGCTTATCAGATTTGCTTTTCGTGTGAAAGGTGGGTTGGTAATTGAGTTGTTTTGTTCGGTTGTGCCTAAAGAATGGCCTTGGGTCATTTTTAGGGTCGTCTACTTTCTTCTCTCCATCACCACTCGGTAGCATATGAGTGGTAATGTTGGCCATGCTTGTCCTGGGAGGCATATGTGAAAAGAGTTACCCTTATGCTTTGTGTTCTCAGAGTTGGATGAGGTCGCTCTGTGTGGCTCCTTGAGACAACTGGCCGGTCGCCTATGTTGCTCTCATGCCCCTTGCTCGCTCGTTGGCTCCGTCGATGTTGGCTCTTCGCTATATTGTTCACCTCCTCCCTTTTTGGTGGGTTGGAGAGGTGGGCTTTTGTCTCGTTGGCTTCGTGAAATCAGCTCCTCGCTATATTGTTCACCTCCTCCCATTTTGGTGGGGGGAGGGGTTGGATTTTCGTGTGAAAGGTGGGTTGGTAATTGAGTTGCTTGTTCGGGTGTGCCTGAAGAATGGCCTTGGGTCATTTGTAGGGTGGTCGACATTCATATTCTCTCCATCCCCACTCGGTAGCACATGAGCGGTAATGTTGGCCATGCTTGTCATGGGAGGCATATGTGAAAAGAGTTACCCTTTTGCTCTGTGTTCTCAGAGTTGGATGAGGTCGCTTTGTGTGGCTCCTTGAGACAACTGGCCGGTCGCCTATGTCGCTCTCGTGCCCCTTCCTCGCTCGTTGGCTTCGTCGATGTTGGCTCTTCACTATATTTTTCACCTCCTCCCTTTTTGGTGGGTTGGAGAGGTGGGCTTTTGTCTCTTTCGCTTCGTGAAATCGGCTCCTCACTATATTGTTCACCTCCTCCCCTTTTGGTTGGGGGAGGGGTTGAATTTTCGTGTGAAAGGTGGGTTGGTAATTGAGTTGCTTGTTCGAGTGTGCTTGAAGAGTGGCCTTGGGTAATTTGAAGGGTTGTCGACTCTCATCTTCTCTCCATCCCCACTCGGTAGCACATGAGCAATAATGTTGGCCATGCTTGTCCTGGGAGGCATATGTGAAAAGAGTTACCCTTTCGCTCTATGTTCTCAGAGTTGGATGAGGTCGCTCTGTGTGGCTCCTTGAGACAAATGGCCGGTCGCCTATGTCGCTCTCATGCCCCTTGCTCACTCGTTGGCTCCCTCGATGTTGGCTCTTCGCTATATTGTTCACCTCCTCCCTTTTTGGTGGGTTGGAGAGGTGAGATTTTGTCTCGTTGGCTTCGTGAAATCGGCTCCTCGCTATATTGTTCACCTCCTCCCCTTTTGGTGCGGGGAGGGGTTGGATTTTTGTGTGAAAGGTGGGTTGCTAATTGAGTTTCTTGTTCGGGTGTGCCTGAAGAGTGGCCTTGGGTCATTTGTAGGGTCATCGACTCTCATATTCTCTGCATCCCCACTCAGTAGCACATGAGCGGTAATGTTGGCCATGCTTGTCCTGGGAGGCATATGTGAAAAGAGTTACCCTTTCGCTCTGTGTTCTCAGAGTTGGATGAGGTCTCTCTGTGTGGCTCCTTGAGACAACTCACCGGTCGCCTATGTCGCTCTCGTGCCCCTTGCTCGCTCGTTGGCTCCCTCGATGTTGGCTCTTCACTATATTGTTCACCTCCTCCCTTTTTGGTGGGTTGGAGAGGTGGGCTTTTGTCTCGTTGGCTTCGTGAAATCGGCTCCTCGTTATATTGTTCACCTCCTCCCCTTTTGGTGGGGGGAGGGGTTGGATTTTCATGTGAAAGGTGGGTTAGTAACTAAGTTGCTTGTTCGGGTGTGCTTGAAGAGTGGCCTTGGGTCATTTTTAGGGTCGTCGATTCTCATATTCTCTCCATCCCCACTCGGTAGCATATGAGCGGTAATGATGGCCATGCTTGTCCTGGGAGGCATATGTGAAAAGAGTTACCCTTATGCTCTGTATTCTCAGAGTTGGATGAGGTCGCTCTATGTGGCTCCTTGAGACAACTGGCCGGTCGCCTATGTCGCTCTCGTGCCCCTTGCTCACTCGTTGGCTCCGTCGATGTTGGCTCTTCGCTATATTGTTCACCTCCTCCCTTTTTGGTGGGTTGGAGAGGTGGGATTTTATCTCTTTGGCTTCGTGAAATCGGCTCCTCACTATATTTTTCACCTCCTCCCCTTTTGGTGGGGGGAGGGGTTTCATTTTCGTGTGAAAGGTGGGTTGGTAAATTGAGTTGCTTGTTCGGGTGTGCCTAAAGAATGGCCTTGGGTCATTTGTAGGGTGATCGACATTCATATTCTCTCCATCCCCACTCGGTAGCACATGAGCGGTAATGTTGGCCATGCTTGTCCTAGGAGGCATATGTGAAAAGAGTTACCCTTTCGCTCTGTGTTCTCAAAGTTGGATGGGGTCGCTCTGTGTGGCTCCTTGAGACAACTAGTCGGTCGCCTATGTCGCTCTCGTGCCCCTTGCTCACTCGTTGGCTCCGTCGATGTTGGCTCTTCGCTATATTTTTCACCTCCTCCCTTTTTGGTGGGTTGGAGAGGTGGGATTTTGTCTCGTTGGCTTCGTGAAATCGGCTCCTCACTATATTGTTCACCTCCTCCCCTTTTGGTGAGGGGAGAGTTTGGATTTTTGTGTGAAAGGTGGGTTGGTAATTGAGTTGCTTGTTCGGGTGTGCCTAAAGAATGGCCTTGGGTCATTTGTAGGGTGGTCAACATTCATATTCTCTCCATCCCCACTCGGTAGCACATGAGCGGTAATGTTGGCCATGCTCGTCCTTGGAGGCATATGTGAACAATTACCCCTTCGCTCCGTGTTCTCGGAATTGGATGGGTTTTTGTGTGTGGCTCCTTGAGACGACTGTCCTTTTCATTGTTTGGCCCTTTATGGTGCCGGTTTCTTGTGCTTGTACTCTTTCTATGTCATCACTGTGGGTTGAGATGCATACGTTTAAGAAGAATGCAGAGGGGTTTTGGCTATAAGCTGCCCCTCTTGCTTGCTTTTTCCATTGGGCGATGTGAGGAGCGGGGTTCTCCTTGTTGTAAAATTAAGGTTGGAAATTCCTTTTAGAGTGCACGTCGTTTGTCCCTGCATTGGCTTTGAGGTATTGATAGATGTGGTGGCCCATTTGTTTGCTCGAGTGCTCGGCTTTTTCCTTGCATGTTGCATGCATCGTAGGATTATGCGGCTTGGAATGTTGAGACACAAGATGATGGGCATTTCTTGTTTTGTTGATCGCTCATGCGATTGTGGTCCAACGGAGATGAGGCTTGCTAAGTTGATGGCGGGGGCTATATCTAGAAGGAGGACTTCAAGGTGGAACCCTTCGACCTCCCTCCTCTGTGTGGAGGTGGCTGCAGGTGAGAAGTTTTCATTGTCTAGTTGGTAAGTCGGTGGGGAAATCTCCCAGGTTGCTTGTATGCAGGGTGTGTCGGGTGCGGGGTTGCCTGATCCCTCCTCCTGTTCAGATATGTTCATGCATTTTGTAGTGAGCCTCTTCATATGAATTTATTTTCTTCCTCGTTGGCTTCGTCGATGTTGGCTCTCCACTATATTGTTCACCTCCTCCCTTTTTGGTGGGTTGGAGAGGTGGGCTTTTGTCTCGTTGGCTTCGTGAAATTGGCTCCTCGCTATATTTTTCACTTCCTCCCCTTTTGGTGGGGGGTGGGGTTGGATTTTCGTGTGAAATATGGGTTGGTAATTGAGTTGTTTGTTCGGGTGTGCCTAAAGAATGGCCTTGGGTCATATGTAGGGTGGTCGACATTCATATTCTCTCCATCCCCACTCAGTAGCACATGAGCGGTAATGTTGGCCATGCTCATCCTTGGAGGCATATGTGAAAAATTACCCCTTCGCTCCGTGTTCTCGGAATTGGATGGGTTTTTGTGTGTGGCTCCTTGAGACGACTTTCCTCTTCATTGTTTGGCCCTTTATGGTGCCGGTTTCTTGTGCTTGTACTCTTTCTATGTCAACACTGTGGGTTGAGATGCATACGTTTAAGAGGAATGCGGAGGGGTTTTGGCTGTAAGCTGCCCCTCTTGCCTGCTTTTTCCATTGGGCGATGTGAGGAGCGGGGTTCTCCTTGTTGTAAAATTAAGGTTGGGAATTCCTTTCAGAGTGCACGTCGTTTGTCCCTGCGTTGACTTTGAGGTATTGATAGATGTGGTGGCCCATTTGTTTCCTCGAGTGGTCGGCTTTTTCCTTGCATCTTGCGTGCATCGTAGGATTATGCGGCTTGGAATGTTGAGACACAAGGTGATGGGCATTTCTTGTTTTGTTGATCGCTCATGCGATTGTGGTCCAACGGGGATGAGGCTTGCTACGTTGATGGCAGGGGCTATATCTGGAAGGAGGACTTCAAGGTGGAACGCTTCAACCTCCCTCCTCTGTGTGGAGGTGGCTGCAGGTGAGAAGTTTTCATTTTCCAGTTCGTAAGTCGATGGGGCAATCTCCCAGGTTGATTGTATGCAGGGTGTGTGGGGTGTGGGGCTGCCTAATCCCTCCTCCTGTTCGGATATTTTCA
>JAXQQM020088792.1:235000-265000 GCA_034641835.2 Pinus albicaulis
TTCCCATTTTTTGCGGCACGACGGAAACCACCCAATTCCGGGAAACTTGGGGATTTCCACGTCCTGCCACGACAGAAACCGTGGCCTCAGTGCGAGGAGCTTGGGTTTCCATGTCGGGGCACGACGGAGAACTACCCAAGCCTGCAGAACTTTGGGGCTTCTATTTCGTGGCACGTGGGAAACCGCCTAGTTCTGGGAACCTTGCGGTTTCCATCTCCCGCCCCAACGAAAACCGCGCCCCTGGTGAGGGGAACTTGGGTTTCCATGTCGCGGCATGACCGTAATCACCCAAGTTTATGGAACTCGCGGTTTTCGTCGCGCGGCACGGCAAAGAACCGCCCAAGCCTGGCGAACTTGGGGCTCCTATTTCGCGATGCGACGGAAACCGCTCCCCTGGTCCATCTCCGGAACTTGGGGTTTTCACGCCTCGTTGCGACGGAAGCTGTCTAAATGCGGGGAAGGTTGGGTGTTGTAAGGCCCCAAGACTTCATGAGGCGCATTCGTGGTAACGGGCGCGCCCATCGGGCGTTCGAGTGCCGTGCGACGTTATGGGCGAGCCGTTGCACAGTAACCGCACGGGCGCGGGTGTATGGCGGCGAGCGGCACGGGCGCGTCGCACATAGCCAGCGGTGGCATTGGAAAAAGAAACGTTACAGGCGAAACGTCACAGCGTAGCCGGAGTCATAGAACCGACGCACGAGTTGAGCGGCTGACGCTACACGGGTGGGCAGACAACTGAACGATGGGGGTCGTCTTGGGTCGAACGAGTGACCCATGACACGCACATCATATGCGTATTAATACAGCGTGTGGATGACGGAGAAGTCATCCAACCAACGATCAAGCAAGCATCTGAGTTCGAGCGCATTGGAGCACCACGAGCTAAGCCAACAACTCGTTGGTGAAGGAAACACGGCGTCGGTGAACGCAGGGCGAGAGCGGGTCGAGCCAGGTTGTTGACGTGCAGGGCGTGCGGAATTCCTCCGCAGGGAATCCACACCGTAGGATGGGTCGAGTCGGGTACCGCGCGGGTCAAGTCATGCGACAGACGTGCAGGGTGTGCGGAACTTCTCCGCAGGGCGTCCGCAGTGCAAGGTCGGGTCGGGCAGGGCGTCCGCACGATCCGAGCTTCAGTTCAGAGGTCGTTTTGAAGGAATCGTGAGTCAGAATTGAGTGCTGAAAGTTGAAGCAGGTGCATTTTGATGGGATGGAGCTAACCACATAGCTGGGGGAGCGGATTGGACAGACAGAGAGCTCGCGGGGAGGTCTGAAATCATTTGCAGTGCCGACCCGAGTGACCCGGCAGCACTTGGGCAGTTTTATGTAGGATATTCCCGAGGTGAATTCTAGTGCTGTAAATGATTGTTGTGGGCTAGTTAATGATTTTCAAGCATTGTAAGCTTGGACAGAAAGTGACTTGCCTTGCCAAAGAGCAAAGGGGGTCTTTTTCTGGATTGGAACTTATACTCTATTTCGTATTTATGAAACATATTATTGGGCAGACCCATTATTAACTGGGAGTTGCCCCTCCCTTGTATGTATGGGAATACACTGTGGATGTGATGATGATGTTCATGTTTTCCACACATTGAAAGAAAATTTTATTAACTAATTTAATAAGTGTTGCTAAAGGCGTAGTCTACATACTTGAGTATTACGAAAAGGAGAAGTACGGTAGTGCCGCACCCCGTCTATAGCACGGTTGAAAGGTCACTGAATGTCTAGGGGCATGACAGGTTTCCTCGCCCCGCCGTGACGACAATTGCCCAACTACGCGAAATGTAAGGTTTCCATGTCCCTGCTCAATGGAAACCGTCCAATTATATGCCCGCCGTGACGGAAACTGCCCCTGTAAGACCCACGAACCGAGGACGACGATGGAAGGCGTTGGAAGTGTTCAGTGGACATGCGACGAATGATGAAAAACATGAAGAAAGGTTAGAAGGGCGCGCCGACGGACGAAAACATCATTCGGCTACTATGCAAAGTTATCATGGTGACCGTACGACGTTTAGGAGCGACGTGCATAAACGCGTCCAAAAATGGCCGTGTGTTGGCTTGGAGGTTTTATAGGCCGGCCGTGGTGGCAAGCCGACGTTAAGGAGGAAATTCCACATCGTAACCAAGGCTTTATGGGCGTTTACTGGGTCGGCCTTATATGGGTCAGGCCTCACCCATGGAAGCAATGTGTGGGCAAAGGCACATACGAAAGGAGGACGTGCGATGGATGATAAAGGAAAGAAAGAAGGACATCAACATCTTGCTGATTCCACCATTGGCAAGCTAATGCTCGAGCCAGAGTGAAGGTCGAGGGTGGAGGGCGAAGCCGCAGCTGGGAAACATAGTCTGGGTCGAGTTGGGTAAAAACCTGTTCGGCGTTCACCCGTAGGTCGAGTCGGGTTCCTTCCGCAGGACGCGTGCGGTGCAGTGTTTAGTGCATGGTCGAGTCGGGTTCCTTCCGCAGGACGCGTGCAGAACAGTGTTCAGGGCGGGCGTGTTCAGTTCGAGTCGGGTTCGTGTAGCGCGCCCGCGTTTCGGACGCGCGGAATAGTGTTTGAAGGTGCGGAGTTCATTCAGTAGGGTCGGGTCGGGTCGGGTCGGGTCGAACGTGTTTAGGAAACGAGCGTAGACCATGACCCCGGTGACATGCGTGCGGAAACGCGTTCAGGGTGCCGAGAGCGTCTGTGACCTGAGTGACCCACTCGAACCAGAATTCGCGCAGACTTCAGAAACATGTTCTGAAAGGGAATTTTGGGGTTCCTTTGGATTTTTTGCACTGTTGGGAAGCTGTTAAGGCTAGACCCAGGTACAAGCACATTTGGAAAGAAGCATAAATGGTTTATGGAGGCTTGGTTGTATAGTTATTGCAGATTGTACATATTTATTGAAGCATAATACTGGGCAGACTTATTAACAGGATTTGCCCCTCCCTTGAATGTATGGGCGTTCATGTGGTTCGATATTGATGTTTATTGTTGTTTTATTTCCGCACAGGAGAACTTTGGAAGATTAATTAAACAAGTGTTGAGTTAGGCGTAGTCTACTTATTGAGTATTTGAAAAGAGAAAAATAAGGTAGTGCCGCACCCGTCTATAGAGCGGTTGGGAGACTACCACAGGTATAAGGGCGTGACAGTTGGTATCAGAGCTACATTTTTGTGGCTTTATTATTATTATTATTATTATTATTGAGCAGGGATACCGTTGCAGCGTTGCAGGTGGTATTGAAGCTTGATGGATGAGTTTGTTTCATTGGAAATGAACTTCAAAGAAATTAAAGAGAAGTCAAAGGAAGTGGAAAAGGAGTTTGATGAGGCGAGTCGGACCATTGATACATTGTGCAAGAGGAGGACATCTGGCATGAGAAAAGATGAAATGTTTTGACTTATGAAGAAAGTGAGAATTCTCCGAGAAGAAATGGACAAGGTGGAAGAAGAGCGAAGGAAGTTACTTGATAAGCTTCTCAAGCTTAGAGACCTTGGAAAGATGAAGAATGGTGGCATGAAGCCCACTGTGGCCGAACCAAAGGATGTTGTAGATGTGATTGAAGTCAAGGAAGAAGCTAATGAACAAGGTGGACCAGGACCAAGCACATTACAAGAATTGATGGTGGACGATTCTCACAAGGATGTTGCAGATGTGGTAGAAGTCGAGGATGAACTTGATGAACAGGTTGGACCAGGGCCAAGCACATCGCAAGCATCAGCGATGGATGATTCTGGGGAGGATGTTGAGGATGCGGATATGATCGAGGAAGAAATTGTGGAACAAGTTGAACCTGGACCAAGCACATTGCAGGCATTGGGGGATGAACCACATGAAAATGTTGCAGAAGTGACAATGATCGAGGAGGAACTTTATGAGCAGGCGGTACCAGGATCGGAAGCATTACAGAAATTGATGAGGACGGAGGACACTCGCTTAGAGATTCTTCATGAAGACATGGCTCGTGTTTCAATTGAGCATCTGGGAGATGGACCGTATGCAGGGATGGGAAAGAAGATGACTTCTTTTCCAATACCATGGAGGACCTTTCCTCGGATGACTAGGATGGAACTTTGTACATTGGAGAAGCAAGGGGAGCATTTCTTGTTGTAGGCCTTGATAGGGAAATTTGTGACCTCGCTCTAGTAGGTTCAAATTCCCGTGACAAGGGTGGAACTTGATGATCTCTGTGATAGATACGGGTCATGCTTAGCCACATAGAAACTGGCTAGGTGCCCGGCATGACTCATGGACTGCCTTGGTGGTAGGGCACATTGTCTGGGTAGACTTCTTCATGGCTTACAACCAAGAAGGAACTCTTGGTGCACATTTAGCGGGGGAGAAGCCTTGGAGGAAGTACCCATGATGATGATGGTAGAAGTGACCGAGGGCACTTAGCCTGTACACTATACACATGATGGTGACTGGGGTTGAGGTGAGTCTACTCTTGATGGACACATGGGCAACCAAAGTCATGTACATTGACACGAGGGCATGGCAGGACATTATGTGGAGACATTATGCAGGTGCACTTACTGGGTGCCCACGTATGAGCATCATGGAGGAGTGTCAAGAAGGAATATGATGAGCATGATCGATGGGCTGATGGACGTTGTTCACTTTGAGCAACAAGACATTGGTTGGATGAGCAGCCTACGAGCACATTCATATGACTTGTAGGGTGAGAACAACTTGTGGTGGCACTCGTGGGCAATACAAGTATGCTTGCCAACGCTTTGGATAGGATGATGCGTGGGAGTTCATGATGGAGTTTCATTCATTGGAGGCTTCATACTACAATGACCTTGCAGTATCTGGTTCACTGAGGAACTAAGATCGAGACTGGTCTTGATTTTGATGCACTATGGGATGCATACCTTCGAGGAGGGAAACGCATTCGGTCGGGTCAGGTCGCGTGAGGGCGCCCAAGGAAACGCGTTCGGGTCGGGTCGTGTGAGGGCGGTCGTATAAAAAATGCTAAGTTGTGACCGCGCCGCGTGCCTTGTGCACATTCGCGCAGCTAGTTTCCGATTTTCTCCCTTGTGCCTTTGTTCGGGCGGGTCAGGTCGAGTCGTGCCGTGTGAGTGAGGCTGTATAAAAAATGCTAAGTTGTGACTGCTCGTGTGCCTTGTGCACGTTCATGCGACCCGTTTTCCGTTTGCTCCCTTGTGCCTTCGTTCAGGCGGGTCGGGTTGTGCCGTGTGAGGGCGCCCAAGGAAACGTGTTCGGGTCGGGTCATGTGAGGGAGGCCGTGTCAAAAATGCTAAGTTGTGACCGCCCTGTGCCTTGTGCACGTTCGTGTGACCCGATTGTCGTTTTCTCCTTTGTGCCTTCGTTAGGGCGGGTCAGGTCGTGCCGTGTGAGGGCGCCCAAGGAAACGCGTTCGGGTCGGGTCGTGTGAGGGAGGCCGTATCTAAAATGCTAATTTGTGACCACCCGTGTGCCTAGTTGTCACGCCCCTATACCTTCGGTGTCTTTCAACCATGCTATAGACGGGTGAGGCACTACCGTACATTTTTCTTTTTCCAAATACTCAAGTATATAGACTACGCCTTTAGCAACACTTGTTAGTTATTAACCAAAGGTTCTCTCGATATGCGGAAATAAACATAAACATCATTATCAATCCACAAGTACACTCATACATACAAGGGAGGGGCAATTCCCTGTTAATAATGAGTCCGACCGATAATACGTTTCATAAATATGAAATAATAAGCTCCAATCCAGCAGAAGCCACCTCTGCTCCTTGGCAAGGCAAGTTAGCCTTTTTACCAAGCTCTAAGGCTTATCAACCATCAAACTAGCCTACAACAATCATTTACAATCATCAGAATTCACCTTGGGAATATCCTGCACAAAACTTCCCAAGTGCTGCCGGGTCACTCAAATCGACACTACAAATCAGTTTAGACCATCCCTCGAGCTCCCTGTTTATCCAATCTGCTTCCCAACTGTACGGTTAGAGGCGTCCCATCAATACGCACATTTTGCAATTTATGGCACTCAATTCCAACTCCGGACGCTCCCGGAATGGCTTCCGCACTGTCGTACAGTTCGTGCAGAGGCGCCCAGTCGTGGGTCACCCGACTCGCCCAGCCAAATGCGTTCGGGTCGGGTCGGGCGCGCCGGGTGAGGGCGCCTGGCCAAAGGCATTCGGGTCGGGTCGGGCGCGTCAGGCCAAACGTGTCTGGGTCGGGTCGAGTGCGCCGGGTGAGGGTGTCGGCCCAAACGCGTACAGGTCGGGTCGGGTGAGGGTGCTGGGCCAAACATGTTCGGGTCGGGTCGGGCGCGCCCTGTCGTGCTGGGTGAGGGCGCCCGGCCAAACGCATTCGGGTCGGGTCGTTTGGGCCGAGGGCACCAGTATCAGATTTGCTAAGTTGTGACCGCCCGAGTGCCTTATGCACGTCCGAGT
The DNA here is from genome assembly GCA_034641835.2 of Pinus albicaulis. Taxonomy (NCBI): domain Eukaryota; kingdom Viridiplantae; phylum Streptophyta; class Pinopsida; order Pinales; family Pinaceae; genus Pinus; species Pinus albicaulis. The sequence continues at coordinate 241,400 of JAXQQM020088792.1, forward strand.
GGCCCGTTTGTTGTTTGCTCCCATGTGCGTCCGTTCGGTCAGGCGGGCCGTGTGGCATCGGATGAGGGTGTCCGTTCAGGTAGGGTCATTTGGTCGGAGGGCGCCCGTGTTAGATTTTCTAAGTTGTGACTACCCGGGTGCCCTGTGCACATCCGGGCGGCCCGTTTCCCGTTTTCTCCCATGTGCGTCTGTTTGGTCGGGTCGTTTGGTCGTGCCGGGTGAGGGCGTCCGTTCGGGTCGGGTCGTTTGCTCGTGCTGGGTGAGGGCATCCGTTCGGGTCGGGTCGAGTCGTTTGGCCCAAGGGCGTCCATTCGGGTCAGGTCAGGTCATTTGGCCCAAGGGCGTCCGTTCGGGTCGCGTCAGGTCGTTTGGCTCGAGGGCGTCTGTTCACGTGGGCGTGCCGGGTGAGGGCGTCCGTTCAGGTTGGCTCATTTGGTCGTGCTGGGTGAGGGCGTCCGTTCGGTCATTCGGGTTGGGTCGGGTCATTTGGCGCACTGGCGTCCGTTCGGGTGGGCGTGCTGGGTGAGGGCGTCCATTCGGGTCAGGTCGTTTGGTCGTGCCGGGTGAGGGCGTCCATTCGGTCGTTCGGGTCAGGTCGGGTCGTTTGGCCCGAGGGCGTCCGTTCGGGTGGGATTGTCGGGTGAGGACGTCCGTTCGGGTCGGGTCGGGTCGTTTGGCCCGAGGGCGTCCGTTTGGGTGGGCGTGCCGGGTGAGGGCGTCCGTTCGGGTCGGGTCGTTTGGTCGTGCCGGGTGAGGGCGTCCGTTCGGGTCGGGTCGGGTCGTTTGGCCCGAGGGCGTCCGTTCGGGTGGGCGTGCCGGGTGAGGGCGTCCGTTCGGGTCGGGCTGGTCGTTTGGCCCGAGGGCATCCGTTCGGGTGGGTGTGCCGGATGAGGGCGTTCGTTCGAGTCGGGTCGGGTCATTTGGCCCGAGGGCATCCGTTCAGGTGGGCGTGCCGTGTGAGGGCATCCGTTCGGGTCGGGTCATTTGGTCGTGCAGGGTGAGGGCATCCGTTCGGGTCGGGTCAGGTCGTTTGGCACGAGGGCATCTGTTCGGGTGGGCATGCCGAGTGAGGGCGTCCGTTCGGGTCGAGTTGGGTCATTTGGCCCGAGGGTGCCCGTGTCAGATTTGCTAAGTTGTGACCGCCCGGGTGCCTTGTGCACGTCTGGGCGGCCAGTTTTCCATTTGCTCCCATGTGCGTCCGTTTGGTCGGGCGCACCGGGTGAGGGCGTCTGTTCGGGTTGGGTCGTTTGGTCGTGCCGGGTGAGGGCGTCCGTTCGGGTCGGGTTGGGTCGTTTGGCCCGAAGGCGTCCATTCGGGTGGGCGTGCAGGGTGAGGGCGTCCGTTCGGGTCGAGTCGGGTCATTCGGCCCGAGGGCTCCCGTGTCAGATTTGCTAAGTTGTGACTGCCCAGATGCCTTGTGCATGTCCAGGCGGCTCGTTTACTGTTTGCTCCCATGTGCGTCCGTTTGGTCGGGTCGTTTGGTTGTGCCGGGTGAGGGCGTCCGTTCGGGTCGGGTCGCTCGATCGTGCCGGGTGAGGGCGTCCGTTCGAGTCGGGTCGTTCGGTCGTGCCGTGTGAGGGCATCCGTTTGGGTCGGGTCGTTCGGTCGTGTCGAGTGAGGGCGTCCGTTCGGGTTGGGTCGGGTCGTTTGGCCCGAGGGCGCCCGTGTCATATTTGCTAAGTCGTGACCACCCGGGTGCCTTATGCACGTCCGGGCGGCCCATTTTCTGTTTGCTCCCATGTGCGTCCGTTTGGTCGGGTTGTTTGGTCATGCCAAGTGAGGGCATCCGTTCGGGTCGGGTCGTTCGGTCGTGCCGGGTGAGGGCGTCCGTTCGGGTCGGGTCGTTCAGTCGTGCCGGGTGAGGGCGTCCGTTCGGGTCGGGCCGTTTGGTCAGAGGGCACCTGTGTCAAATTTGCTAAGTTGTGACCACCCGGGTGCCTTGTTCACGTCCGGGCGGCCCGTTTGCTATTTGCTCCCATGTGTGTCCGTTTGGTCGAGTCGTTCGGTTGTGCCGGGTGAGGGCGTCCGTTCGAGTCGGGTCGTTCGATCGTGCCGGGTGAGGGCGTCCTTTCGGGTCGGGTCGGGTCGTTCGGTCATGCCAGGTGAGGGCGTCCGTTCGGGTCGGGTCGTTCGGTTGTGCCGGGTGAGGGCGTCCGTTCAGGTTGGGTCGGGTCGTTTGGCCCGAGGGCGCCCGTGTCAGATTTGCTAAGTCGTGACCGCTCGGGTGGCCTGTGCACGTCTGGGCGGCCCGTTTGCCGTTTGCTCCCATGTGCGTCCGTTTGGTCGGGTCATTCGGTCATGCCGGGTGAGGGTGTCTGTTCCGGTCGGGTCGTTCGGTCGTGCCGGGTGAGGGCATCCATTCGGGTCGGGTCGTTCGGTCGTGCCCGGTAAGGGCATTCATTCGGGTTGGGTCATTTGGTCGTGCCAGGTGAGGGCATCTGTTCGGGTCGGGTCGGGTCGTTTGGCCCGAGGGCGCCCGTGTCAGATTTGCTAAGTTGTGACTGCCCGGGTGCCTTGTGCACGTCTGGGCGGCCCGTTTACCATTTTCTCCCATGTGCGTCCGTTCGGGTCGGGTCGTTTGGTCGTGCCGGGTGAGGGTGGACATTCGGGTCGAGTCACTTGGTCGTGCGGCACGAAGTCGTCCGTTCGGGTGGGCGTGCCGGGCAAGGGCGTCCGTTCGGGTGGGCGTGCCGGGCAAGGGCGTTCGTTCGGGTCGTGTCCGGTCATTTGGCCCGAGGGCGCTCGTGTTAGATTTGCAAATTTGTGACTGCCCGGGTGCTTTATGCACGTCCGGGCGGCCCGTTTTTCATTTTCTCCCATGTGCGTCAAATTGGTCGGGCGTGTCGTGTCGCGCCGGGTGAGGGCGTCCATTCTGGTGGGTGTGCCGGGTGAGGGCGTCCGTTCGGGTCAGGTGGTTTGGCCCGAGAGCGCCCGTGTCAGATTTGCTAAGTTGTGACCGCCTGGGTGCTTTGTGCACGTCCGGTCGGCCCGTTTGCCGTTTGCTCCCATGTGCGTCCGTTCGGCTGGGCGCGCCATGTCGCGTCGGGTGAGGGCGTCCGTTCGGGTCGGGTCGTTTGTTCCTAGGGCGCCCGTGTCAGATTTGCTAAGTTGTGACTGCCCGGGTGCCTTGTGCATGTCCGGGCGGCTCGTTTTTTGTTTGCTCCTATGTGCGTCTGTTGGGGTCAGGTCGTTTGGTCGTGCCGGGAGGGTGTCCTTTCGGGTCGGGTCGTTTCGTCGTGCCGGGTGAGGTCGTCCGTTCCGGTCAGGTGGTTTGGCCCGAGGGCGCCCGTGTCAGATTTGCTAAGTTGTGATCACCCAGGTGCCTTGTGCATGTCCGTGCGGCCCATTTGCCGTTTGCTCCCATGTGCGTCAGTTCGGGTTGGCGCGCCGTGTCGTGCCGGGTGAGGGCGTCCGTTCGGGTCAGGTCATTTTGCCCGAGGGCGCCCGTGTCAGATTTGCTAAGTTGTGACCGCCCAGGTGCCTTGTGTACATCTGGGCGGCCCGTTTACCGTTTGCTCCCATGTGCGTATGTTCGGGTCGGCGCGCCGTGTCGTGCCGGGTGAGGGCGTCCGTTCGGATCGGGTCATTTGGTCGTGCCGGGTGAAGTCGTCTGTTCGGGTCGGATCATTTAGCCCGAAGGCGCACGTGTCAGATTTGCTAAGTTGTGACCGCCCGGGTGCCTTGTGCACGTCTGGGCAGCCCATTTGCTGTTTTCTCCCATGTGCGTCCGTTCGGGTGGGCGCGCCGTGTCGCGCCGGGTGAGGGCGTCCGTTCGGGTCGGGTCGTTTGGCCCGAGGGCGCCTGTGTCAGATTTGCTAAGTTGTGACCACCCGGGTGCCTTGTGCACGTACGGGTGGTCTGTTTGCCGTTTTCTCCCATGTGCGTCCGTTCGGGTCAGGCGTGCCGTGTCGCGCTGGGTGATGGCGTTTGTTCGGGTGGGCGTGCCGAGTGAGGGCGCCCGTTCGGGTCGGGTTGTTTGGCCCGAGGGCGCCCGTGGCAGATTTGTTAAGTTGTGACCACCCGGGTTCCTTGTGCACGTCCAGGCAGCCTGTTTGCCGTTTTCTCCCATGTGCGTCCGTTCGGGTGGGCTCGTCGTCTCGTGCCGGGTGAGGGCGTCCGTTCGGGTCGGGTCGTTTGGTCGTGCCGGGTGAGGTCGTCCGTTCGGGTCGGGTCGTTTGGCCCGAGGGCGCCCGTGCCATATTTTCTAAGTTATGACCGCTCGGGTGCCTTGTGCACGTCTGGGCGGCCCATTTTCCATTTGCTCCCATCTGCGTCCGTTCGGGCGGGCGCTCCGTGTCGCCCCAGGTGAGGGCGCACGGACGAGGGCGTTCGGGTCGCCCTGTTTTGTCTGAGGGTGCGCTTATCATATTTTCTTTTCATGGGAAAGGTGGGTTGGTAATTGAGTTGTTTTGTTCGGTTGTGCCTAAAGAATGGCCTTGGGTCATTTTTAGGGTCGTCGACTTTCTTCTCTCCATCACCACTCGGTAGCATATGAGCGGTAATGTTGGCCATACTCGTCCTGGGAGGCATATGTGAAAAGAGTTACCCTTACGCTCTGTGTTCTCAGAGTTGGATGAGGTTGCTCTGTGTGGCTCCTTGAGACAACTGGCTGGTTGCCTATGTCACTCTCGTGCCCCTTGCTCGCTCGTTGGCTCCCTCGATGTTGGCTCTTCGCTATATTGTTCACCTCCTCCCTTTTTGGTGGGTTGGAGAGGTGTGCTTTTGTCTCGTTGGCTTCGTGAAATTGGCTCCTTTCTATATTGTTCACCTCCTCCCCTTTTGGTGGGGGGAGGGGTTGGATTTTCGTGTGAAAGGTGGGTTGGTAATTGAGTTGCTTGTTCGAGTGTGCCTGAAGAATGGCCTTGGGTCATTTGTAGGGTGGTCGACATTCATATTCTCTCCATCCCCACTCGGTAGCACATGAGTGGTAATGTTGGCCATGCTTGTCCTGGGAGGCATATGTGAAAAGAGTTACCCTTTCGCTCTGTGTTCTCAGAGTTGGATGAGGTCGCTCTGTGTGGCTCCTTGAGACAACTGGCCGGTCGCCTATGTCACTCTCGTGCCCCTTGCTCGCTCGTTGGCTCCGTCGATGTTGGCTCTTTGCTATATTGTTCACCTCCTCCCTTTTTGGTGGGTTGGAGAGGTGGGCTTTTGTCTCGTTGGCTTCGTGAAATCGGCTCCTCGCTATATTGTTCACCTCCTCCCCTTGTGGTGGGGGGAGGGGTTGGATTTTCGTGTGAAAGGTGGGTTGGTAACTGAGTTGCTTGTTCGGGTGTGCCTGAAGAGTGGCCTTGGGTCATTTGTAGGGTCGTCGATTCTCGGCTTCTCTCCATCCCCACTCGGTAGCGCATGAGCGGTAATGTTGGCCATGCTTGTCCTGGGAGGCATATGTGAAAAGAGTTACCCTTCCGCTCTGTGTTCTCAGAGGTGGACGAGGTCGCTCCGTGTGGCTCCTTGAGACAACTGGCCGGTCGCCTATGTCGCTCTCGTGCCCCTTGCTCGCTCGTTGGCTCCGTCGATGTTGGCTCTTCGCTATATTTTTCACCTCCTCCCTTTTTGGTGGGTTGGAGAGGTGTGCTTTTGTCTCGTTGGCTTCGTGAAATCGGCTCCTCGCTATATTGTTCACCTCCTCCCCTTTTGGTGGGGGGAGGGGTTGGATTTTTGTGTGAAAGGTGGGTTGGTAAATTGAGTTGCTTGTTCAGGTGTGCCTGAAGAATGGCCTTGGGTCATTTGTAGGGTGGTCGACATTCATATTCTCTCCATCCTCACTCGGTAGCACATGAGCGGTAATGTTGGCCATGCTTGTCCTGGGAGGCATATGTGAAAAGAGTTACCCTTTCGCTCTGTGTTCTCAGAGTTGGATGAGGTCGCTGTGTGTGGCTCCTTGAGACAACTGGCCGGTCGCCTATGTCGCTCTCGTGCCCCTTGCTCGCTCGTTGGCTCCGTCGATGTTGGCTCTTTGCTATATTGTTCACCTCCTCCATTTTTGGTGGGTTGGAGAGGTGGGCTTTTGTCTCGTTGGCTTCGTGAAATCGGCTCCTCGCTATATTGTTCACCTCCTCCCCTTTTGGTGGGGGGAGGGGTTGGATTTTCGTGTGAAAGGTGGGTTGGTAAATTGAGTTGCTTGTTCGGGTGTGCCTGAAGAATGGCCTTGGGTCATTTTTAGGGTGGTCGACATTCATATTCTCTCCATCCCCACTCGGTAACACATGAGCGGTAATGTTGGCCATGCTTGTCCTGGGAGGCATATGTGAAAAGAGTTACCCTTTCACTCTGTGTTCTCAGAGTTGGATAAGGTCGCTCTGTGTGGCTCCTTGAGACAACTGGCCGGTCACCTATGTCGCTCTCGTGCCCCTTGCTCGCTCGTTGGCTTCGTCGATGTTGGATCTTCGCTATATTGTTCACCTCCTCCCTTTTTGGTGGGTTGGAGAGGTGGGCTTTTGTCTCGTTGGCTTCGTGAAATCGGCTCCTCGCTATATTTTTCACCTCCTCCCCTTTTGGTGGGGGGAGGGGTTGGATTTTCGTGTGAAAGGTGGGTTGGTAATTGAGTTTCTTGTTTAGGTGTGCCTGAAGAATGGCCTTGGGTCATTTGTAGGGTGGTCAACATTCATATTCTCTCCATCCCCACTCGGTAGCACATGAGCGGTAATGTTGGCCATGCTCGTCCTTGGAGGCATATGTGAACAATTACCCCTTCGCTCCGTGTTCTCGGAATTGGATGGGTTTTTGTGTGTGGCTTCTTGAGACGACTGTCCTCTTCATTGTTTGGCCCTTTATGGTGCCAGTTTCTTGTGCTTGTACTCTTTCTATGTCAGCACTATGGGTTGAGATGCATACGTTTAAGAGGAATGTGGAGGGGTTTTGGCCGTAAGCTGCCCCTCTTGCTTGCTTTTTCCATTGGGCGATGTGAGGAGTGGGGTTCTCCTTGTTGTAAAATTAAGGTTGGGAATTCATTTTAGAGTGCACGTCGTTTGTCCCTGCGTTGGCTTTGAGGTATTGATAGATGTGGTGGCCCATTTTTTTGCTCGAGTGGTCGGCCTTTTCCTTGCATCTTGCGTGCATCGTAGGATTATGCGGCTTGGAATGTTGAGACACAAGGTGATGGGCATTTCTTGTTTTGTTGATCGTTCATGCGATTGTGGTCCAACGGGGATGAGGCTTGCTACGTTGATGGCGGGGGCTATATCTGGAAGGGGGACTTCAAGGTGGAATGCTTCGACCTCCCTCCTCTGTGTGGATGTGGCTGCAGGTGAGAATTTTTCATTGTCCAGATGGTAAGTCGGTGGGGCAATCTCCCAGGTTGCTTGTATGCAGGGTGTGTGGGGTGCGGGGCTGCCTGATCCCTCCTCCTGTTCGGATATGTTCATGCCTTTTGTAGCGAGCCTCTTGATATGCATTTATTTTCTTCCTCGTTGGATTTTTCGATGTTGGCTCTTCGCTATATTGTTCACCTCATCCCTTTTTGGTGGGTTGGAGAAGTGGGTTTTTGTCTCGTTGGCTTCGTGAAATCGGCTCCTCGCTATATTGTTCACCTCCTCCCCTTTTGGTGGGGGGAGGGTTTGGATTTTCATGTGAAAGGTGGGTTGGTAATTGAGTTGCTTGTTCGGGTGTGCCTAAAGAATGGCCTTGGGTCATTTGTAGGGTGGTTGACATTCATATTCTCTCCATCCCCACTCAGTAGAACATGAGCGGTAATGTTGGCCATGCTCGTCCTTGGAGGCATATGTGAACAATTACCCCTTCACTTCGTGTTCTCGGAATTGGATGGGTTTTTGTGTGTGGCTCCTTGAGACGACTATCCTCTTCATTGTTTGGCCCTTTATGGTGCCGGTTTCTTGTGCTTGTACTCTTTCTATGTCAGCACTGTGGGTTGAGATGCATACATTTAAGAGGAATGCGGAGGGGTTTTGGTTGTAAGATGCCCCTCTTGCTTGCTTTTTCCATTGGGCGATGTGAGGAGCGGGGTTCTCCTTGTTGTAAAATTAAGGTTGGGAATTCCTTTCAGAGTGCACGTCGTTTGTCCCTGCGTTGGATTTCAGGTATTGATAGATGTGGTGGCCCATTTGTTTCCTCGAGTGGTCGGCTTTTTCCTTGCATCTTGCGTGCATCGTAGGATTATGCGGCTTGGAATGTTGAGACACAAGGTGATGGGCATTTCTTGTTTTGTTGATCGCTCATGCGATTGTGGTCCAACAGGGATGAGGCTTGCTACGTTGATGGCGGGGGCTATATCTGGAAGGAGGAATTGAAGGTGGAACGCTTCGACCTCCCTCCTTTGTGTGGAGGTGGCTGCAGGTGAGAAGTTTTCATTGTCCAGTTGGTAAGTCGGTGGGGCAATCTCCCAGGTTGCTTGTATGCAGGGTGTGTGGGGTGCGGGGCTGCCTGATCCCTCCTCCTGTTCGGATATGTTCATGCCTTTTGTAGCGAGCCTCTTGATATGCATTTATTTTCTTGCTCTGCCTTCGCATCGAGGTTGCCCCAGGCAATCAAGCAATTGAGGTCCACCGTTGCTGCTGTCCGGGTGGACTCCTAGGTGGTCTCGGTGCGGGGTGGGGAGGGTTGGAGGGGGGAATTTTTAAGGGAGGTTGTAGGAATGGTAATTCTTGTTTTATTTCCATCATTTTACATCGAGGGTGCCGCAGGCGATCAAACGATCGAGGTCCACTATTGCTGCTGACCGGGTGGACTCCTAGGTGGCCTTGGTGCGGGGCGGGGAGGGTCGGGGTGGCATTTATAATAGAGGTTGTCGACTTGGTCATTCTCCTTCTACTTCCTTCTTTTTCCTTTGTAGTGAGGTTGCCGCAGGCGATCAAGTGATCGAGGTCCTCTTTTTCTGTTGTCCGGGTGGCCTCGCTGCTAGGTGGGAAGGGTTGCAGGGAATTTTTAAGAGACGCCGTGGAGTCAGTTTTTCTCCCTTTATTTTCTTACTTTGCTTTCGCATCGAGGTCGCCGCAGGCGATCGGGTGATCGAGGTCCATTGTTGCTGCTGTCTGGGTGGACTCCTAGGTGGCCTTGGTGCAGGGCAGGGATGGTTGGGAGGCGTTTGAGAGAGAGAGAGAGAGTGAGAGAGAGAGAGAGAGATTGTGCGGTTGGTCGTTCTCCATTTTTTTCCTTTGCATCGAGGTCGCCGCAGGCGCTCGAGGTCCACTATTGCCGCTGTCGGAGTGGACTCCTAGATTGCCTTGGTGCGAGGCGGGGAGGGTTTGGGGGGAATTTCTAAGAGAGTCCTGTTTTTGTTTTCTCCCCTTTTTCCGTTCACTGTGGTTGTCGTGGGTGATAAGGCTTTTTCCATCCTTGCTGGTTGGGGGGTGGTTACCAACTCCTAGGCAGCCTCAGTGCAATGTGACTCGGCGGGTTGACCCATTTTTTCACTTTGTGGATCTTGCATCCATCGTCCATTACGTTTGATGTCTTGCATGTCCTTGGGATGTAGTCTGTGTGGGCTCTAATCCCTTCTTGGGGATGCAAGAGGTGCAAGGTATAAGAGCTTTACATGATATGTTGACCTCTCCTTGACTTTATGGGTGTTCAGGTTGGCTCTCTGTAAGAGATAAATTTGAATGCCCTTTGAAGTGGGAGGGTGCTACCTGGTTGATCCTGCCAGTAGTCATATGTTTGTCTCAAAGATTAAGCCATGCATGTCTAAGTATGAACTAATTCAGACTGTGAAACTACGGATGGCTCATTAAATCAGTTATAGTTTTTTTGATGGTACCATACTACTCAAATAACCATAGTAATTCTAGAGCTAATACGTGCACCAAGTCCCGACTCTTTGGAAGGGATGCATTTTTTAGATATAAGGCCAGCGCGGGCTTGCCCGCTTCTCCGGTGAATCATGATAACTCGACGGATCGCATAGCCCTTGTGCTGGCGATGCTTCATTCAAATTTCTGCCCTATAAAATTTTGATGGTAGGATAGAGGCCTACCATGGTGGTGACGGGTGACGGAGAATTAGGGTTCGATTCCGGAGAGGGAGCCTGAGAAACGGCTACCACATCCAAGGAAGGCAACAGGCATGCAAATTACCCAATCCTGACATGGGGATGTAGTGACAATAAATAACAATACTGGGCTCATCGAGTCTGGTAATTGGAATGAGTACAATCTAAATCCCTTAACGAGGATCCATTGGAGGGAAAGTCTAGTGCCAGGAGCCGCGGTAATTCCAGCTCCAATAGCGTATATTTAAGTTGTTGCAGTTAAAAAGCTCATAGTTGGATCTTGGGTCGTAAAGGTCAGTCCGCCTACTCGGCGTGCACCTGCCCTTCCGTCCCTTTTGTCAGTGGCGTGCTCCTGGCCTTAACTGGCTGGGTCGCGGCTCCGACGCTGTTACTTTGAAAAATTAGAGTGCTCAAAGCAAGCTTATGCTTTGAATACATTAGCATGGAATAACGTGATAGGAGTCTGGTCCTATTGTGTTGGCCTTTGGGACTGGAGTAATGATTAATAGGGACTGTCGGGGGCATTCATATTTCATTGTCAGAGGTGAAATTCTTGGATTTATGAAAGACAGACCACTGCGAAAGCATTTGCGAAGGATGTTTTCATTAATCAAGAACGAAAGTTGGGGGCTCGAAGATGATCAGATACCATCCTAGTCTCAACCATAAATGATGCCGACCAGGGATCGGCGGATGTTGCTCTAAGGACTCTGCCAGCACCTTCTGAGAAATCAGAGTGTTTGGGTTCTGGGGGGAGTATGGTCGCAAGGCTAAAACTTAAAGGAATTGATGGAAGGGCACCACCAGGAATGGAGCCTGTGGCTTAATTTGAGTCAACACGGGGAAACTTACTAGGTCCAGACATAGTAAGGATTGATAGATTGAGAGCTCTTTCTTGATTCTATGGGTGGTGGTGCATGGCCGTTCTTAGTTGGTGGAGCGATTTGTCTGGTTAATTCTGATAACGAACGAGACCTCATCCTGCTAACTAGCTATGCGGAGGTTCCCCTTCGCGGCCAACTTCTTAGAGGGACTATGGCCATTTAGGCCATGGAAGTTTGAGGCAATAGCAGGTTTGTGATTCCCTTAGATGTTCTGGGCCGCACGCGCGCTACACTGATGTAGCCAACGAGTTTTTCTTCCTGGTTTGAGAGCATCGGTAAATCTTCTCAAATTTCATTGTGATGGGGATAGACCATTGCAATTATTGGTCTTCAACGAGGAATTCCTAGTAAGCGCGTGTCATCAACTCGTGTTGACTACGTCCCTGCCCCTTGTACACACCACCCGTCGCTCCTACTGATTGAATGATCCGGTGAAGTGTTCGGATTGCGTCGACGACGGTGGTTCACCGCTGTCGACGTCGTGAGAAGTTCATTGAACCTTATCATTTAGAGGAAGGAGAAGTCGTAACAAGGTTACCGTAGGTGAACCTGCGGTAGGATCATTGATAGCAGGGTTTTGTTTTTTCATTTTGGTTGTGTGTGGGTTTCGATTTTATGTAATCTAGGAACGTGTGGTGTGTCTCTAGGTGAGCGGGTTTGATGCTTTGTCGGGGTGGTGCCTCTTGCGAAAGAGACTCGCAACAGTTTTAGTTGCCTATATTGAGTTCACGCTTGTTGTTTCGTGTACTTGCAAGCGATGCTTGTGCTTGTCCCATCCTTTGTTATTATTTCCCCTAATGTGTTTTTTTGTATGGGGTTCGGAAGCTCGTTGCTTGGGAGCCCCCTCTCCAACGGTTCGTTCGGCGGGGCATGGTTGCTGCAGTCAAGGTGCTTGGGAAACACGATGGAAAAATTCAGACTTGTTCATAGCGGGGTTGCTCGGTCCTTTGTTCGTTGGAAGATGTGGGCCTCCATAGTTGGTTCTCTCCAAAAAGCGGCGGCGGTGGTTTATGTGTTTGCTTGGGCGAGCCTTTCTGTTGGTGGTTTGGTCAAGGGAGTGGTTACGCGTGCACTTCCTACCTCAACCCTTTCGCGAGGGGAAAATTTCGGGGTGGGGTCAAATATGGATGGATGAAGAGCGGAGCAATCCGCTGGGCTAGCCACCCTAGTCCTCTCGACTGTTCCTTGACATGCCCTCGCGGAAGGGTTGGGTCTACGTAATGAAATAGCCCTCCCTTGGTTCGAGCTCCATCAAAATTGCAAGTTTCCTCGTCAATGGGCACGAGGTAGCATTCCTTTCTCGTCCCCCTTCGGTGTTGAGGGAATTCCTCGTCCTTTCTTGAGCCACTCCCCCTTCCAAGGAAAAGTAGGAAGTAGGTTATGTCCTAGTCCTCACTGTTAGTATGAATCCTTTGTCGAAGTGTATGAAAGGAGAACCTCTTAGCCTAAGATAACCACAGCCCTAACAACAGAACAACAAAAGTGGTTGCCCATATCTTTCGCATCTGCAATTACTTAGACAAGAAAATAAAGGCAAAACATCGCATCTATGTATGGAAATACATTAAGCAGTAAAAATAAGGGTTTGCTCCATATACCAATAGACAAGACAAGAACAATTTTTGAAAGAATTTTTGTATTAAATGGGGCACCTGTGAGGAACACCAGAAGGAGTATCCAATTCCCCTCAGTGGGATGGGTTCTTGGAAGTCCTCAGCACTTCAGATCTAAGATTCTTCTCTCTAGTTGATGTAGAAAACCCAATGCAAAGAGTAGAGCTGAAAGGGAGCAAAATGGCAGAAAATGGTGACCAAGTGTATAGATCCAGAGTGATCTAATGGGCAACAAAAGGTGAAGAATGATGGGAAAAACCCTCCTATTTATAACAAAATATTGGGTCATTCTAGATCTTGGTGCATGATTAAAATAATGTTAACCAAATCTAGATCCACCTTTTATGGAATATTTTATTATATTTGTTGGAGGGAAAAGTTATTTGACTTGGGTCAAATCCCTTGATTTGTCAAAAATAAATAAATAAATGATTTATTTATCTTTTTAAGGAAGCGGTTAGAAGATAATCAAATAAATAATGATTTATTTAATTATTTAAGGAAATGGTTGAAAGATAATTAAATAAATAGTGATTTATTTAATTATTTGTGGGTGATTTGGTCATATTTAACAAGGAATATCATCTAAATAAGGTTTAAATAATTATTCCTAGAAAACAATAAGATAAATAAAGGTTTATCTAATTAATTTCTTTGATTTTGGGTTAAACATGACTGGGAATAATAATTAAATTATGGTTTAATTAATTATTCCATGAGGAAAATCAAACAAATATGGGTTTGTTTAATATTTCCTTTTAGGGTTTCCTGTTTTAACATAGTGAAAGCGGTTTTACTTAGGGTAAAACCGGTCTTACATGGTGTACTTGGGTCCATCTAATGATAAAAGGTTAGATGACCAAAAAATGGTGTAACAGATTGCCCCCCAGCGTGCGAGTGTCAGGAGCAAATCGTATGACCGAAGTACGTTGTAAGAACAAAATCACTAGACAACAAAAGGGATGTCAGAGAGAGAAATGTGAGGTAGATAGTGTGCTGAAGGACTAGACCCTGAGGAGACGAGACTCGCAGGGGAAACAAGTCTCTTTTTATGAGAGGGTACCTGTGCTGAAGGCGGTGGGGGAGGCATACCTATGCCCGCCGAGACAAAGTACAAAAGAATAGTGTGTCCAGTAAACAAGGGACCGAACCATAAAGTACAGTTGGCATAATCATGAGCCAGATAAAAATAGAATGAGGAATCCCACATACATGCTGTGCCTGGGATAACAGCCAGGACTTGTACAATAATATCTGAGTACATGAGAGACAAATACAACCCAAATGCCCCCTGTAAATGGGGAAGGGCTCACAAAATCTGACTGATACATGCAAGTCGAAGAGGCGCTGCAAGTGGCTATGGCCAACATCATTAAATATCTGGAGCTGCATCGAAGGCCGCAAAGAAGAGGTCATCCGGGCATGTGGGGGGCTACCTGCAGGGCCACCCCCTCATGAGGGTTGAGACATCTCACACACACCCAGGAATCATCAAGAGCTGCTGCTGGATCACTGGACCATCAAGTATACGAATCTCGATCATGCTGAAAGGAGCTGGAGAAACAATCAAGTCAAAGGGAATGAGAGATCCCTTTGCCTGATCCGAGGCACCGAACAAGAGTGGAAGATGGAACCAAGGTACACCGCCCTCTAGACCTGGCTTCTGGAATGAAAGTGCTGATGTCGACAGAAGGAGGTCCACCATAGTTGAGGGAGTGAGATGTCCCCAACTAAGGCACGAGAGAAAACAGTAGAGCGACGGACAGACTGACACTAATGATGAGAGTGAAATAGAAAGGACTGAGTAGCGAATGAACGACTTCCCTTGTTAGAGCATAAATGGCATGAATGACATGGCAGCGACTGACACAATATCATATGGGACAGGGGACAGAGGGACTGAAGGTCATAATGTGCGACACAAGAGAGAGACCAAGCAATGAAGGATGGAGGGCTAGAGCGGGGTACAAAGGGACCCAGGATAGACTCCATGAATGCGATGATGACTCAACTTGGATTCTCTAAATAAGGGCGACTTGATGGTGCTGCCACACAGTAAAGGCCCAATGGAGGACCATGAAAACATGAGTACAAGATGGTAACTCATGACGAAAATCGACACGAACAAAGACAATTAAGGAGGCAAAATGGTGCCCCAAGTACAAGTGTTGTAAGTGAGGAATTTCGATTTGAAGGAGAGGTGAAGTGATCCTTCTTGGAAAAAATAGCTCCTAGCGAAGGATGAAAGTACAAAAAAGATGCTGGCTATCTAAAAGAACCTAAAACACGCATCTCAAAAGGGAAATGCTAAGGGTAGTATTTCTTAAGATAGAGTGCATTGCGAGGATTAGGAAGAGGATTGCCTTCGAAGTCCTCTAAAAGGTATGCCCCCTTACCAAGACCCTTACTGATGACGTAAGGGCCTAGCCATAATGAGTCTAACTTCCCGTGACCAAGGAAATCATGGGCTTGGTCACATACTAGAACAAGGTCGCCTTTGGGGCTAGACTTTTCGGTCATATTGAGCTTTGGTGCATTTCTTGGCCGCTTCCATGGTTTGCAATGCAACACGACAGTCTTCAGAGGCATGCTCAGGCATGATAAGTCGTTGTTCTAGAGGTTGGGTGTCAGGGAGAAGTTCAACAACCAGATGAAGGGAAGGGATGTCACACTCGATTGGTAAGACTGCCTCCGCTCCAAAAACGAGGTGAGGAGGGTTATGGTTGAGGGGCATAGGTGCCCCTGAGCATGGTGTGGTCATGCCAAAATGTATTTAGAAAAAAGGGGAATCTAAACACATTTAAATGATGTGGTGTGCCATTTGTTCTCATTATGGTTATGCAGTGTGAGAAAGGAAATGGAGGATTACCAATCTCTTTTGGTACTGCATATAGGGATCAAATGGACTTTAAGTTCCCGAGTTGGCATACCTGGTGTCACTATCCCAAAAAGAGGATTTGGAGATAATGAACTGATGCTCTTGTAGAAAAGCTATAGGTTGGTCAACAATAATGTCTAAGAGACTAGGTTGCTGATGTAAGATGAGGGAACGATAAGGGGTATCATCCCTAGAGTGATCTGAAGTGATATGGGACTCTAGAGGTTCTTCGAAATGTGGAAGAATACTGGGACTAAAGTCAACATGACCAGATACACTAGGAGAGTTGTGGAGAATTGCTTCTCTTGGTTTCTCAAATGTGGGTGCCCCCTTACCCAAACATTGGGTTTCAATGTAATGGCCACAAGGTGGATGTGGTGTGAACGCATGGGTTCGATGTAAGGGGGAATAGATAAAGTCAGGGGTGGAGATGTTTTCCATATTGTCGTCATCGTGATAGAAGATGGGGTGACCGGTGGAAGAAAGACCACCTGACGTGGTGAAGTGACCTGAATCATCATCATGAGAAGAGAGGTTCGCATGCGCATCGTCACAAGGAGTGACCGAAGAGTAAGTAGATAAAGGATCTACCGATGTTGAGCCCAAGATGATCGTTGAAGGAAGGTCAAGCGAAACAACAGGGGAGGATTCAGATGGAATGTTCCCCGAGGGTCTCATGGATGATGATAGGTAAAAAATGTTGGACGAAGGCTCTGTCATCTCGACATCAGGAGGGGGAATGTCAATGGGAGCAGTCATATCTGGTAGTTCTGCTGAAGCAGAATGCACAAATAGGGGAGAGGTGGACTCATTGCGCTTGGCCTCGAATTGGTGGACCGCGGTGATAAAGGTGCGGAAGTCCTCGAGGTAGGGACAAAGATGGGTGTAATGGCCATGGAGATCACATGAAGCACAGGGGTGTTTGGTGTGAATAGTCTTGGGGTTCTTGGCCGCAGTCGCGGAAGGAACAGAGGCTTCTGGGACCACGGACGCAGGGAAAGTGACATTAACCATGGGCTTGAGATGAAGCAATGCAGGACAGGTATGGGAGGCGTGACCGACAACATCACACAAAGCACATTGGATGGTATGCTTTGGAGGCTGAGAAGGAGCAGGTTTTTTCGGGGGAGCCTTGTCCTTTGATGCCCCCTTGCGAGCTTTTCCCTTCTTACCCAAAGCGGTCGCAACAGGAGGTGGTTCCTGTTGAGGTGACTGAGGCACTGATGCCGTGGGAGAAGGCGTGGGGGCCGGTTGAACCGGGGTCAAAGCAATATAAGGTTTGGGTTGACCAGGCAAGGTGGGGGCTGGAGGATCAAGGTACCAAACGGGAATCCCAAGTGTCAAGTTAGGAAGAGAGAGGGTGGCCATGACTGGTACCGTGTACACTCCTGGTGGGGGAGCTAGGAACGGTATCTGACCAGAGGGGGCATGGCCAGGTGGGACGGCTCCTAAATGGCTAAGGCTTGGAGGAACCGTGCCAGGGGGATAAAGGGGCTCATGAATACCAACTGAAGGTGAAGGGCTAAGAGCAGGTTGCGGAGGGCAAGGTTGCTGACTAGCCGAAGCAGGTTGCTTGAGAGCAGCCCGAGACGATTGCATCATGCAAACATTCGATGAGCTGGGGTCAGAGATAGGAGGAGGGGGAAGATTAGGAAAAGTTCCAATCAGGGAGGAATCTTTGTAAATGCCGGGGGAGACACTGGTCAAGGAATCGATGGTTTGCTTGTTGGCTACAGAAGAGATGGTCGTCTCAGGTGAGGTCTGAGATTTTGGCTCATGATATGTCAACTGGTCAATGGTGACTATCTTTCCATTATGGGGGAAAGACATCTTGCGGAAAACCGTAGATGGGACAATAGACATAGCATAGGTGTAGCTTCGCCCCAATAGAATTTTGTAGTCTAGCGGGGCGTCTATGACTTCGACGTCAATGCAAACAGTCTTACCGGCGAGGGTGATAGGACAATTACAAAACAGGCCAATGGGCTGGGAGGCATGACCGTCCCACGCTCGAAGGGTGATCGTGGAAGGGGCCAGCTCGGGGGATCCGAGTTGCTTCCAAACCGAAGCGGACATCATGCAGGTGGATGCTCCCTCATCAATTATACACCGGGACATGTTGGCGTTCCGGATTTTGACGGGGATTTGGAAGGCGACGGAAGCAGGAAGAGGAGGATGGTCTGATTGAGTGGCGTCGAAAACAATCATTTGGTCATCAGCAGGATCTACATCGCCCACGACAGATAGTAGAGCCTTCTTTTGGGAAGGGCATGACTGGAGGAGTTCCAGTGTGGAAATGGCAGCAGGAGATTGCGCCAAATCATCTACTATGCTATATGAATGGGCAGCTCAACTGGAAGCAGCGTTTCGACGTAATGGTCCCTTAGGAATCTTGGTGTGAACCTCAACTCTGGGTTGAGGGATATGTAAGGGGCCATTGGATGTCGAAAGAGGCTTTGTAGAACCTGAAGAAGGAGGCTCGGGGGCAGACTGAGTGGGAGGCTTGAGGTACTGGCGAGACCGAGTTTGAAGGTGAAGATCGACGGATGGGGATGGATCAGAGTTCATCATGAGAATCTGGTAATTGGAGGAACCAGAAGGGGAAGGTTGAGGGGCCACTTGTCCGTCAGGTGGTTGGGTAGCCATGAATCCCTGCTGGGCATCCACCTGCTCTTGAGGGGGCGGTGACCGTTGTTGCAAGGGTTGAGAAGGAAAGGGAGGCGAAAGCACATATGCTGGAGGAGCTAGCGCACCAGGCTGCGGATAAGGGTAGTGGTTGGGTTGGGCAACATTGAGGTAAGCAGGAGGTTGGGCAAAAGGATGAGGCATGCCGTATCCTGGATGCGTGCTACTGGGAGGGGGAGAAGTGCTGGAAGTGGTGCCCCCTCCCCCCGGAAAACCATAGCTCATGAGAGGTTGAGCAGATGGATGAGAGATAGATCCAACGATACTGTCGGTGGTATGAGGTGCCCCCGGTGTAGAGGCATCACCGGTTTTGGGGAGATCAGGTAGGACAGTATGATCATAACCTGTCTGAGCGTAGATCAGGTCATATTTTAACGTCATTTGGAGGGCATCTTCTTCGGTTTGAGGAAAATGTGATGTGACATCTTTCCCGATAGGGGACAAGAGAGATCTAAGGAACCAGTCCATGTAGACACAGTCTTCGAAGGTAGGAGATTGACATAGGCTACATCTTCTTCGCCATTCCTGGACATGGGTAGAAAGGCGGGTCGAAGAGGTTTTCTTGAAGGAAGTCAAGAGTTCGATACCAGTGTCATAACGAAGGGGAAGCTGGAAGTAAGATAAAAAAGCCCGGGCAAGAGTTGCAAAGGTGGTATGGGAGGAAGTGGTTTGATCAACATACCACTTAGAAGCTTCACCTGTAAGCGTGCGTTGGAACAATTGAAGACGAACAGAGTCATCGGTAATGGAGGTAGATGAACACCACATGTGGAAAGATCGAACATGACTTGAAGGATATTCTCCAACATGGCCTTCAAACTTTGGGATGTCGGAAGGGAGCTTTGTCGGCATAGCAGGCCAACTAGCATCATGGTGTATAGGGTCGTGTATCAACCGGTCCAAATCGGGGAGGCTGAGGCCTGCCAAGAAGGGGAGCACGGGTGAAGTCGAGGTAGTTCCTGTGGAGGTTCCGCTAGTAGTAGTCCCGGCATTAGGGTCGGGATTCCCACTAGTGTTAAGCCCTGGACCAGACATAGTGGAGGTGATAGGGGGGAGAACTAGAAGGAAAAGAAGAACCCAAAGAATCAGAGAAGGACTGGCTCGACGACGGTGGGACGGAGTAGGTCGATCGACCGGAAACTGAGGGTGAAGGCCAAGAAGTCTTCGGGAAAGGTGCCTTGGGGGCGCAATGATGACGGGAAGAAGGAAACCGACAAGGGCAGAAAGGGACAGAATCAAGTGAGGTCACGGGCAGAAAAGGTGCAGTGACAATTGATTTTAGAGTCTTTTCCAGGCGGTGTTAACCAGGCGCTTCTTCACTTAGGGTCAGTGTGTAGTGTGCGTTAATTTTAATTTTTAAACCCTTTTCGTTTTGAGAGCAAGAAAAAGTGTGCTGCGTAACTGAAAAGAAATCTGCAGAGAACAATATAGATTGCTAAAATAACATAACATTTAAAAGCTAACCATGCATCAGTTGAACCCAAAAAGGCGGGTCTCTCAAAACTACTCTAAAAGAGGGCAAAAATCTATTCAAAACACACGTAAAAAAGGCCAATAGATCTAAGGTCAAAAGGGACAGGGATCTAAAGGATAAAGCTGCTGAAAAGAGGTGCAGATCACAGCCAAGAGACAGAGGCAAGGTGGCTGGAAAAAGGAAGGAAATCAGCAAAAACCAAAGGGGGCAAGGTGGAGGCCTTCAAAGTAGATATAAAAAAAATGACAGGAGGTGATTTGAGAGGAAGAAAGGCTGATTTCAAAGGATCTGAAAGGGAGGTAACAGATCTGGAAAAAAGGAGGCTGAAGCTCTGAAAAACAGACGGCTGAAACAGCTAAAAATCTTCCACAAAAAGGGGAGGGTACTAAAGCCCTAGGGGGCTAGGTTCCCACTTAGATAAGTAAAAACAGATCAGAACTTGGTCAAAGCAGGCTGAGACACAGGCTGGAAAACCCTGACAGAAGCTGCAGCAGAACCCAGAAAAATTGCAGAAAAATCACTGAAAAACTGGCATGTCGCAGTTTCTAACCAGTTCTCAGTGCAAGTCGCAGAAAAGGGGCAGAAAAGTGTGACCTGGAGGTCTAGGTCATAGTTTTTGGGCCAAAAAGTGCGACCCCCCGTTCCGGTTGTCTTGGCGGCAGATTTTCAGAAAATTTGTCGTCTCAGTTGCGGCTGGTGTCGCTTACCTGCGCAATAGGGCCAGAAACACACGGAAGTTAGAAATTTTAATGTTTTAGGGTTTTATGTGAGAAAAACAACATAAAAATAGGAAAAATAAACAGCTGAAAAGAAACCCTAGGGTCTGAAGTAGTTGGATATGCAGGAATATGAAAAACGACAGCGGTCGTAATTTAAACCCGTGTGGAGTCGCCATTTGTTAGTATGAATCCTTTGTCGAAGTGTACGAAAAAGGACCAATTTAGCT
Source organism: Pinus albicaulis (assembly GCA_034641835.2). Lineage (NCBI taxonomy): Eukaryota > Viridiplantae > Streptophyta > Pinopsida > Pinales > Pinaceae > Pinus > Pinus albicaulis. The sequence continues at coordinate 261,826 of JAXQQM020088792.1, forward strand.
ACGCATAACTAATAGCCCTAACAACAAAAGTGGCTGCCAATATCTTCAGATCTGCGATTAGTTAGACAAGAAAATAGCTGCAAAACACCAGATCTATGTATGGAAAGACATTAAGCAGTAAAAATAAGGGTTTGCTCCATATAACAATAGACAAGACAAGAACAATTTTTGAAAGAATTTTTGTATTAAATGGGGCACATGTGAGGAAAACCAGAAGGAGTATCCAATTCCCCTCAGTGGGATGGGTTCTTGGAAGTCCTCAGCATTTCAGATCTAAGATTCTTCTCTCTAGTTGATGCAGAAAACCCAGTGCAAAGAGTAGAGCTCAAAGGGAGAAAAATGGCAGAAAATGGTGACCAAGTGTATAGATCCAGAGTGATCTAATGGGCAACAAAAGGTGAAGAATGATGGGAAAAACCCTCCTATTTATAACAAAATATTGGGTCATTCTAGATCTTGGTGCATGATTAAAATAATGTTAACCAAATCTAGATCCGCCTTTTATGGAATATTTTATTATATTTGTTGGAGGGAAAAGGTATTTGACTTGGGTCAAATCCCTTGATTAGTCAAAAATAAATAAATAAATGATTTATTTATCTTTTTAAGGAAGTGGTTGGAAGATAATCAAATAAATAATGATTTATTTAGTTATTTAAGAAGTGGTTGAAAGATAATTAAATAAATAATGATTTATTTAATTATTTAAGGAAGTGGTTGAAAGATAATTAAATAAATAATGATTTATTTAATTATTTGTAGGTGATTTAGTCATATTTAACAAGGAATATTATCTAAATAAGATTTAAATAATTATTCCTAGAAAACAATAAGATAAATAAAGGTTTATCTAATTAATTTCTTTGTTTTTGGGTTAAACATGACTGGGAATAATAATTAAATTATGGTTTAATTAATTATTCCATGAGGAAAATCAAACAAATATAGTTTTGTTTAATATTTCCTTTTGGGGTTTCCTGTTTTAACATAGTGGAAGCAGTTTTACTTAGGGTAAAACTGGTCTTACATGGTGTACTTGGGTCCATCTAATGATAATAGGTTAGATGACCAAAAAATGGTGTAACACTCACCATTTGGATTGTGGGTTTTTTTGCTCGACTTGGTCATTTCTTGGATGTGTCTATTGTTGCAATAGCGTTGTGGTGTGCGATTTGGAGGCTTCCCTCTTTTTAGGGTGTGAAGTTGCACCACCGGCGTATTTGTGGCCCTGGGCTTTATCCAGTGTTGAGTGTCAGTCTGCGATAACTCCTCTTTGGAGTTTCGGTTGTTCGGGCCCCCTTGAATTTTTGGCTGGAAAGGTTGTCGGGTGTCCTGTACACGAAGGGGTGCAATAGCAGGGTGGGTTTGCTATTAGTGCATTTTTTGTTTGAAGCCTTGTGGGGTCGTTTACCTCTTAGTAGTAACGTGCTCTAGGCACTTGTCTCGTCGGGGCCCTCGGCTTTTCTAGTGGTCAAGTTTAGGTTGTGGCTTGTCTCTGCTTGGTTGTTTGATTGCCGCTTGTTATGTCGTGTAGATAGAAAGGATGTTGCGTCGCAATGTAGTATGTGGAAGGGTGTGAAAACGTGGGATGCTTTTGATTGGGTGTCGTGTTTTCCTTCTTTTTGGTTAAGCCAATGACCCCCTCGAGCGGCGGTGGCCCTCTGTTTTTCTAGCTAGCGTTGCTTGAAATTTGGCCCCCTTTCTCTCAAATTGGATTTTTGTCGCGAGTGTTATGGTGGGTAATGCTTGGTTTTTCTTTCTTTCCTGTCATCGTTTTCTTCCCTTCCGGTCCCCAGCTTTATGGAGAAAAGCAAGAATTGTTGTGGGTGGGTGTCGGAGAAGAATGAAAAGTAGTGCAAACTCCCGGGTTGGTCACCCTAGTCCTTCTCGGTCGTCGTTCCTTGCAGTTCCCCCCTTTTTTTCCAAGGCACAGGGCTTGGAAAATCTTGTACTATGTTTGAGCCTCCCCTTGTGATTCGTTTTGTTCCCCCTAGCTTTACGGAGAAAAGGTGGGATTGTCGTGGATTTTGACGTTTTCGGAAGGATGAAAAAGCAGTGCGAGTTCCTGCTGGGGTGGCTGCCCTAGTCCTTCTCGGTCGTCGATCCGTGCAGTTCCCGCCTTTTTGCGAGGGCACGGGGCCTTGAAAGCCTGTTTTGTGTTTGAGCCTCGGCCATGTTTTGGTTCTCTTTTTTCTTTTCTCTTTTTGGGTTGCTTTTTTCTCTTCCTCCTTTCGGCCCCTAGCTTTATGGAGAAGAGGGTGAATCATTGAGGATTGGCATTCGTGAAGGATGAAAGGCAGTGCGAGCTCCTGGGTTGGCCACCCTAGTCCTTCCCGATTGTCGTTCCTTGCGATTCCCCCCCTTTTGCGAGGGAGCGGGGCTCTCGAAGGGTTTGTTATCTATTTGGGCCTCCTCCTTTGAGTGGGTGGACAATTTTTTTTCTCTTTCTTTCATGTGTTTTTCTTACTTTCCTCGTTCCGACCCCCATCTTTATGGAGGAAAAAATGGGGAGTCGTAGTGGGCTTGATGTTCATGAAGGACGAAAAGAAGTGCGAGTTTCAGGGTGGCCACTCTAGTCCTTCTGGGTCATTGTTCTTTAAAATTCTACCATTTTTGAAAAGGCACAGGGTTTGGAAAGCATCTCTTCTTGCTTGTTCGAGCCCCTTCCCTTTGGTGAGTGGGTTATGGAGTACGGTTGTCTTGAGGGGGAAGGGGGCTTGTTGCGACGCATTGTACGTTGGGTTGGCTTTTAGCCATTTCTCGTGGGGGTGCGATATTTTGGTAACACACGGAAATGACTCTCGGCAACGGATATCCTGGCTCTTGTTATGATGAAGAACGTAGTGAAATGCGATACTTAGTGTGAATTGCAGAATCCCGTGAATCATCGAGTTTTTGAACGCAATTTGAGCCCGAGGCTTCGATCGAGGGCACGTCTGTCTGGGTGTCGCATCCCAATCAAACGCGCTCCTTGCAATATGCTAGGGAGCAGCGGAGGTGGTCGTCCGTGCCCAATGCAGTTCGGTTGGCTGAAATGTGGCAGGCGATGTTTCGTGGCGTGCATCGGCAAGCGGTGATCTTGTCCCCTTGGTTGGGTAGTCGACGTTAGCCGATGCGGGCTCTGTGTGGCATCCCTGGAACTTGCTTTGCTCTCTCTTGTCCTCCCATTGGGTAG
>JAXQQM020088792.1:270000-320701 GCA_034641835.2 Pinus albicaulis
GCGGTGAATGCAGGGCGAGCGCGGGTCGAGCCAGGTTCTTGACGTGTAGGGCGTGCGGAATTCCTCCGCAGGGAATCCGCACCGCAGGATGGGTCGAGTTGGGCAGCGCGTGGGTCAAGTCGTGCGAAAAACGTGCAGGGCGTGCTAAACTTCTCCGTAGGGCGTCCGCAGTGCAAGGTCGGGTCGGGCAGGGCGTCCGCACGATCCGAGCTTCAGTTCAGAGGTCATTCTGAAGGCATCGTGAGTTGGAATTGAGTGTCGAAAGTTGAAGCAGGTGCGTTTTGATGGGACGAAGCTAACCACATAGCTGGGGGAGCGGATTGGACAGACGAAGAGCTCACGGGGAGGTCTAAAATCATTTGTAGTGCCGACCCGAGTGACCCAGCAGCACTTGGGCAATTTTATGCAGGATATTCCCGAGGTGAATTCTAGTGCTGTAAGCGACTGTTGTGGGCTAGTTAATGATTTTCAAGCATTGTAAGCTTGGACAAAAAGTGACTTGCCTTGCCAAAGAGCAAAGGGGGTCTTTTGCTGGATTGGAACTTATACTATATTTCGTATTTATGAAACATATTATCGGGCAGACCCATTATTAACTGGGAGTTGCCCCTCCCTTGTATGTATGGGCGTACACTGTGGATGTGATGATGATTTTCATGTTTTCCGCACATTGAAAGAACATTTGATTAACTAATTTAACAAGTGTTGCTAAAGGCGCAGTCTACATACTTGAGTATTACGAAAAGGAGAAGTACGGTAGTGTCGCACCCCGTCTATAGCACGGTTGAAAGGTCACCGAAGGTCTAGGGGCGTGACAGGTTTCCTCGCCCCGCCGTGACGATAGTCGCCCAACTGTGCGAAATGTAAGGTTTCCATGTCCCTGCTCAATGGACACCGTCCAATTATACGCCCGCCGCGACGGAAACCGCCCCTGTAAGACCCACGAGCCGAGGACGACGACGGAAGGCGTTGGAAGCGTTCGGTGGACATGCGACGAACGACGGAAACCACGACGGAAGGTTAGACGGGCGCGCCGACGGGACGAAAACATCGTCCGGCTACTATGCAACGTTATCACGGTGACCGTGCGACGTTTAGGAGCGACGTGCATAAACGCGTCCAAAAATGGCCGTGTGTTGGCTTGGAGGTTTTATAGGCCGGCCGTGGTGGCAAGCCGACGTTAAGGAAGAAATGCCACGTCGTAACCAAGGCTTTATGGGCGTTTACTGGGTCGGCCTTATATGGGTCAAGCCCCACCCATGGAAGCAATGTGTGGGCAAAGGCACATACGAAAGGAGGACGTGCGATGGACGATAGAGGAAAGAAAGAAGGACATCAACATCTTGTTGATTCCACCATTGGCAAGCTAATGCTCGAGCCAGAGCGAAGGTCGAGGGTGGAGGGCGAAGCCGCAGCAGGGAAACGGAGTCTGGGTCGAGTCGGGTAAACTCGTTCGGCGTTCACCCGCAGGTCGAGTCGGGTTCCTTCCGCAGGGCGCGTGCAGTGCAGTGTTTAGTGCATGGTCGAGTCGGGTTCCTTCCGCAGGACGCGTGGAGAACAGTGCTCAGGGCGGGCGCGTTCAGGTCGAGTCGGGTTCGTGCGGCGCGCCCGCGTTCCGGACGCGCGGATCAGTGTCTGAAGGCGCGGAGTTCGTTCAGCAGGGTCGGGTCGGGTCGAACGCGTACAGGAAACGCGTGCAGACCGTGACCCCGGTGACCCGCGTGCGGAAACGCGTTCAGGGTGCCGAGGGCGTCTGTGACCCGAGTGACCCACTCGAACCAGAATTCGCGCAGACTTCAGAAACATGTTCTGAAAGGGAATTTTGGGGTTCCTTTGGATTTTTGCACTGTTGGGAAGCTGTTAAGGCTAGACCCAGGTACAAGAACATTTGGCAAGAAGCATAAATGGTTTATGGAGGCTTGGCTATATAGTTATTGCAGATTGTACATATTTATTGAAGCATAATACTGGGCAGACTTATTAACGGGATTTGCCCCTCCCTTGAATGTATGGGCGTTCATGTGGTTTGATATTGATGTTTATTGTTGTTTTATTTCCACACAGGAGCACTTTGGAAGATTAATTAAACAAGTGTTGAGTTAGGCGTAGTCTACTTATTGAGTATTTGAAAAGAGAAAAATAAGGTAGTGCCGCACCCATCTATAGAGCGGTTGGGAGACTACCATAGGTATAAGGGCGTGACAGTTGGTATCAGAGCTACATTTTTGTGGCTTTTTTATTATTATTATTGAGCAGGGATACCGTTGCAGTGTTGCAGGTGGTATTGAAGCTTGATGGATGAGTTTTTTTCATTGGAAATGAACTTCAAAGAAATTAAAGAGAAGTCGAAGGAAGTGGAAAAGGAGTTTGATGAGGCGAGTTGGACCATTGATACATTGTGCAAGAGGAGGACATCTGGCATGAGAAAAGATGAAATGTTTCGACTTATGAAGAAAGTGAGAATTCTCCGAGCAGAAATGGACAAGGTGGAAGAAGAGCGAAGGAAGTTAATTGATAAGCTTCTCAAGCTTAGAGACCATGGAAAGATGAAGCATGGTGGCATGAAGCCCACTGTGGCCGAACCAAAGGATGTTGTAGATGTGATTGAAGTCAAGGAAGAAGCTGATGAACAAGTTGGACCAGGACCAAGCACATTACAAGCATTGAAGGTGGACGATTCTCACAAGGATGTTGCAGATGTGGTAGAATCAAGGACGAACTTGATGAACAGGTTGGACCAGGGCCAAGTACATCGCAAGCATCGGCGATGGATGATTCTGGGGAGGATGTTGAGGATGCGGATATGATCGAGGAATAAATCATGGAACAAGTTGAACCTGGACCAAGCACATTGTAGGCATTGGGGGATGAACCACATGAAAAAGTTGCAGAAGTGACAATGATCGGGGAGGAACTTTATGAGCAGGCGGTACCAGGATCGGAAGAATTGCAGACATTGATGAGGACGGAGGACACTTGCTTAGAGATTCTTCATGAAGACATGGATCGTGTTTCAATTGAGCATCTGGGAGATGGACCGTATGTAGGGATTGGAAAGAAGATGACTTCTTTTCCAATACCATGGAGGACCTTTCCTCGGATAACTATGATGGAACCTTGTACATTGGAGAAGCAAGGGGATCATTTCTTGTTGTAGGCCTTGATAGGGAAATTTGTGACCTCGCTATAGTAGGTTCAAATTCTCGTGACAAGGGTGGAACTTGATGATCTCTGTGATAGATACGGGTCATGCTTAGCCACATGGAAACTGGCTAGGTGCCCGGCATGACTCATGGACTGCCTTGGTGGTAGGGCACATTGTCTGGGTAGACTTCTTCATGGCTTACAACCAAGAAGGAACTCTTGGTGCACCTTTAGCGGGGGAGAAGCCTTGGAGGAAGTACCCATGATGATGATAGTAGAAGTGACCGAGGGCACTTAACCTGTACACTATACACATGATGGTGACTAGGGTTGAGGCGAGTCTACTCTTGATGGACACATGGGCAACCAAAGTCATGTACATTGACACGAGGGCATGGCAGGACATTATGTGGAGACATTATGCAGGTGCACTTACTGGGTGCCCACTTATGAGCATCATGGAGGAGTGTCAAGAAGAAATATGCTGAGCATGATCGATTGTTGGTGCTACATGGAGATCTTTTATAGATGGGCTGATGGACGTTGTTCACTTTGAGAAACAAGACATTGGTTGGATGAGCAGCCTACGAGCACATTCATATGACTTGTAGGGTGAGAACAACTTGTGGTGGCACTCGTGGGAAATACAAGTATGCTTGCCAACACTTTGGATGGGATGATGCGTGGGAGTTCATGATGGAGTTTCATTCATTGGAGGCTTCATACTACAATGACCTTGCAGTATCTGGTTCACTGAGGAACTGAGATCGAGACTGGTCTTGATTTTGATGCACTATGGGATGCATACCTTCGAGCAGGGAAATGCATTCAGTCGGGTCAGGTCGCGTGAGGGCGCCCAAGGAAATGCGTTCATATCGGGTCATGTGAGGGCAGCCGTATAAAAAATTCTAAGTTGTGACTGCGCCACGTGCCTTGTGCACATTCGCGCAGCCAGTTTCCAATTTTCTCCCTTGTGCCTTCATTCGGGCGGGTCGGGTCGGGTCGTGCCGTGTGAGGGAGGCCGTATAAAAAATGCTAAGTTGTGACTGCTCATGTGCCTTGTGCACGTTCGTGGGACCGGTTTTCCGTTTGCTCCCTTGTGCCTTCGTTCGGGCGAGTCGGGTCGTGCCGTGTGCGGGCGCCCAAGGAAACGTGTTCGAGTCGGGTCGTGTGAGGGAGGCCGTATAAAAAATGCTAAGTTGTGACCGCCCTTGTGCCTTTTGCACGTTCGTGTGACCCGATTGCCGTTTGCTCCTTTGTTCCTTCGTTAGGGTGGGTCAGGTCGTGCCGTGTGAGGGCGCCCAAGGAAACGCATTCAGGTCGGGTCGTGTGAGGGAGGCCGTATCGAAAATGCTAAGTTGTGACGACCCGTGTGCCTAGTTGTCACGCCGCTATACCTTCGGTGTCTTTCAACCACGCTATAGACGGGTGCGGCACTACCGTACTTTTTTCTTTTTCCAAATAATCAAGTATATAGAACACGCCTTTAGCAACACTTGTTAGTTATTAACCAAAGGTTCTCTCGATATGCGGAAATAAACATAAACATCATTATCAATCCACAAGTACCCTCATACATACAAGGGAGGGGCAATTCCCTGTTAATAATGAGTCCGACCGATAATACGTTTCATAAATATGAAATAATAAGCTCCAATCCAGCAGAAGCCACTTCTGCTACTTGGCAAGGCAAGTTAGCCTTTTGACCAAGCTCTAAGGCTTGTCAACCATCAAACTAGCCTACAGCAATCATTTACAATCATCATAATTCACCTTGGGAATATCTTGCACAAAATTGCCCAAGTGCTGCCGGGTCACTCAAGTCGGCACTACAAATCAGTTTAGACCATCCCTTGAGCTCCCTGTGTGTCCAATCCACTTCCCAACTATACAGTTAGATGCGGACCATCAATACACACATTTTTCGATTTACGGCACTCAATTCCAACTCTGGACGCTCCCGGAATGGCTTCCGCACTATCGTGCAGTTCGTGCAGAGGCGCCCAGTCGTGGGTCACCCGACTCGCCTAGCCAAATGCGTTCGGGGCGGGTTGGGCGCACCGGGTGAGGGTGCCGGGCCAAACGTGTTCGGGTCAGGTCGCGTGCACCCTGTCGCGCCGGGTGAGGGCGCCCGGCCAAACACGTTCGGGTTGGGTCGTTTGGGCCGAGGGTGCCCGTATCAGATTTGCTAAGTTGTGACTGCCCGGGTATCTTGTGCACGTCCGATCGGCCCGTTTGCCGTTTGCTCCCATGTGCGTCCGTTAGGTCGGGTGCGCCATGTGGCACTGGGTGAGGGCGTCCGTTCAGGTAGGGCCATTTGGTCGGAGGGCGACCGTGTCAGATTTGCTAGGTTGTGACTGCCTGGGTGCACTATGCACGTCTGGGCGGCCCGTTTGCCGTTTGCTCCCATGTGTGTCTGTTTGGTCAGGTCGTTTGGTTGTGCCGGGTGAGGGCGTCCGTTCGGGTCAGTTCGTTTGGTCGTGCCAGGTGAGGGCATCCGTTTGGGTCGGGTCGGGTTGTTTGGCCCAAGGGCGTCCGTTCGGGTCGGGTCGGGTCGTTTGGCCCAAGGGCGTCCGATCGGGTCGGGTCGTTTGGTCATGCCGGGTGAGGGCGTCCGTTTGGGTCGAGTCGGGTCGTTTGGCACAAGGGCGTCCGTTCGGGTGGGCGTGCCGGGTGAGGGCGTTCGTTCGGGTCGGGTCGGGTCGTTTGGCCCGAGGGCGCCCGTGTCAGATTTGCTAAGTTCTGACCGCACGGGTGCCTTGTGCACGTCGGGGTGGCTCGTTTACCGTTTTCTCCCATGTGCATCTGTTTGGTCGAGTCATTTGGTCGTGCCGGGTGAGGGCGTCCGTTCGGGTTGGGTCGCTCGATCATGCCGAGTGAGGGCGTCCGTTCGGGTCGGGTCGTTCGGTCGTGCCGGGTGAGGGCGTCCGTTCAGGTCAGGTCGTTTGATCGTGTTGAGTGAGGGCGTCCGTTCGGGTTGGGTCGGGTCGTTTGGCCCGAGGGCGCCCGTGTCAGATTTTCTAAGTCGTGACCGCCCGGGTGCCTTGTGCACGTCCGGGCGGCCCGTTTGCCGTTTGCTCCCATTTGCGTCCGTTTTGTCGGGTCGTTTGGTCATGCCGGCTGAGGGCGTCCGTTTGGGTCGGGTCGTTCGGTCGTGCCGGGTGAGGGCGTCTGTTCGGGTCGGGTCGTTCGGTCGTGCCGTGTGAGGGCATCCGTTCGGGTCGGGCCATTTGGTTGGAGGGCGCCCGTGTCAGATTTGATAAGTTGTGACCGCCCGGGTGCCTTGTGCACGTCCGGGTGGCCATTTTCCGTTTTCTCCCATGTGCATCCGTTTGGTCGGGTCGTTCGGTCGTGCCGGGTGAGGGCGTCCGTTCGGGTCAGGTCGGGTTGTTCGGTCATGCCGTGTGAGGGCGTTCGTTCGGGTCGAGTCGTTCGGTCGTGCTGTGTGAGGGCGTCCGTTCGGGTCGGGTCATTTGGTCGTGCCGGGTGAGGGCGTATGTTCGAGTCGGGTCGGGTCGTTTGACCCGAGGGCGCCCATGTAAGATTTGCTAAGTCGTGACCGCTCGGGTGCCCTGTGCACGTCTGGGCGGCCCGTTTGCCGTTTGCTCCCATGTGCATCCATTTGGTCAGGTCGTTCGGTCGTGCCAGATGAGGGCGTCCGTTCGGGTCGGGTCGTTCGGTCATGCTGGGTGAGGGCGTCCATTCGGGTCAGGTCGTTCGGTCGTGCCGGGTGAGGGCATCCATTCGGGTCGGGTCGTTCGGTCGTGCCGGGTGAGGGCGTCCGTTCGGGTCGGGTCAGGTCGTTTGGCCCGAGGGCACCCATGTTAGATTTGCTAAGTCGTGACCGCCCAGTTGCCCTGTGCACGTTCGAGCAGCCCGTTTGCCGTTTGCTCCCATGTGCGTTCGTTTGGTTGGGTCGTTCTGTCGTGCTGGGTGAGGGCGTTCGTTCGGGTGGGGTCGTTCGGTCATGCCGGGTGAGGGCGTCCGTTCGGTCGTGCCGGGTAAGGGCATTCGTTCAGGTCGGGTCGTTCGGTCATGCTGGGTGAGGGCATCCGTTCGGGTCGGGTCGGGTCATTTGGTCGTGCGGCACGAAGGCATCCATTCGGGTGGGCGTGCCGGGCGAGGGCGTCCGTTCGGGTTGGGTCCGGTCGTTTGGCCTGAGGGCATCCATGTTAGATTTGCTAAGTTGTGACCGCCCGGGTTCTTTGTGCACGTCCGGGCGGCCCGTTTGTCGTTTGTTCCCATGTGCGTCCATTTGGTCAGGAGTGCCATGTCACGCCAGGTGAGGGCGTCCATTCGGGTGGGCGTGTCAGGTGAGGGCGTCCGTTCGGGTCGGGTGGTTTGGCCCGAGAGCGCCTGTGTCAGATTTTCTAAGTTGTGACCAGTCGGGTGCTTTGTGCACGTCCGGGCGGCCCGTTTGCCGTTTTCTCCCATGTGCGTCCATTCGGGTGGGCGTGCCATGTCGCGCTGGCTGAGGCCGTCCGTTCGGGTCGGGTCGTTTGGTCCTAGGGTGCCCGTGTCAGATTTGCTAAGTTGTGACCGCTCAGGTGCCTTGTGCATGTCTGGGCATCCCGTTTGCTGTTTGCTCCCATGTGCGTTCGTTCGGGTCGGGACGTTTGGTCGTGCCGGGTGAGGGTGTCCGTTCGGGTCGGGTCGTTTCGTCGTGCCGGGTGAGTTCGTCCGTTCGGGTCAGGTGGTTTGGCCCGATGGCGCTCGTGTCAGATTTGCTAAGTTGTGACCGCCCGGGTGCCTTGTGCACGTCCGGGCAGCCCATTTTCCATTTTCTCCCACGTGTGTCCGTTCGGGTTGGCGCGTCGTGTCGTGCCGGGTGAGGGCGTCCGTTCGGGTCGGGTCATTTGGCCCGAGGGCGCCCATGTCAGATTTGCTAAGTTGTGACCGCTCGGGTGCCTTGTGCACATCCGGGCAGCCCGTTTTCCATTTGCTCCCATGTGCGTACGTTCGGGTCGGCGCGTCGTGTCGTGCCAGGTGAGGGCATCCGTTCGGGTCGGGTCGTTTGGTCGTGCCGGGTGAGGTCGTCCGTTCGGGTCGGATCATTTGACCCGAAGGTGCCCGTGTCAGATTTGCTAAGTTCTGACCACCCGAGTGCCTTGTGCACATCCGAGTGGCCCGTTTGACATTTGCTCCCATGTGCGTTCGTTCGGGTGGGCGCGCCATGTCGCGCAGGGTGAGGGTGTCCATTCGGGTCGGGTCGTTTGGCCTGAGGGCACCCGTGTCAGATTTGCTAAGTTGTGACCGCCTGGGTGCCTTGAGCACATTTGGGTGGTTCCTTTGCCATTTTCTCCCATGTGCGTCCGTTTGGGTCGGGCGTGCCGTGTCGCGTCGGGTGATGGCGTTCGTTCGGGTGGGCGTGCCGGGTGAGGGCGCCCGTTCGGGTCGGGTCATTTGGCTTGAGGGCGCCCGCGGCAGATTTGCTAAGTTGTGACCACCCGAGTGCCTTGTGCATGTCCAGGTGGCCCGTTTTTCATTTGCTCCCATGTGTGTCAGTTCGGGTGGGCTCGCCGTCTCATGCCGGGTGAGGGCGTCCGTTCGGGTCGGGTCGTTTGGTCGTGCCGGGTGAGGGCGTCCGTTCGGGTCGGGTCGTTTGGCCCGAGGGCGCCGGTGCCATATTTGCTAATTTGCGATCGCCCGGGTGCCTTGTGCACGTTCGGGCGGCCCGTTTGCCGTTTGCTCCCATGTGCGTCCGATCGGGGGGGCGCTCCGTGTCGCCCTGGGTGAGGGCGCACGGACGGGGGCGTTCGGGTCGCCCTGTTTTGTCCGAGGGTTTGCGCTTATCAGATTTTGCTTTTCGTGTGAAAGGTGGGTTGGTAATTGAGTTGTTTTGCTCGGTTGTGCCTGAAGAATGGCCTTGGGTCATTTGTAGGGTCGTCGACTTTCTTCTCTCCATCACCACTCGGTAGCATATGAGCGGTAATGTTGGCCATGCTTGTCCTGGGAGGCATATGTGAAAAGAGTTACCCTTTCGCTCTGTGTTCTCAGAGTTGGATGAGGTCGCTCTGTGTGGCTCCTTGAGACAACTGGCCGGTCGCCTATGTCGCTCTCGTGCCCCTTGCTCGCTCGTTGGCTCCGTCGATGTTGGCTCTTCACTATATTTTTCACCTCCTCCCTTTTTGGTGGGTTGGAGAGGTGGGCTTTTGTCTCGTTGGCTTCGTGAAATCGGCTCCTCGCTATATTGTTCACCTCCTCCCCTTTTGGTGGGGGGAGGGGTTGGATTTTCGTGTGAAAGGTGGGTTGGTAACTGAGTTGCTTGTTCGGGTGTGCGTGAAGAGTGGCCTTGGGTCATTTGTAGGGTCGTCGACTCTCGTCTTCTCTCCATCCCCACTCGGTAGCGCATGAGCGGTAATGTTGGCCATGCTTGTCCTGGGAGGCATATGTGAAAAGAGTTACCCTTCCGCTCTGTGTTCTCAAAGTTGGATGAGGTCGCTCTGTGTGGCTCCTTGAGACAATTGGCCGGTCGCCTATGTCGCTCTCGTGCCCCTTGCTCGCTCGTTGGCTCCGTCGATGTTGGCTCTTCGCTATATTGTTCACCTCCTCCCTTTTTGGTGGGTTGGAGAGGTGGGCTTTTGTCTCGTTGGCTTCGTGAAATAGGCTCCTCGCTATATTGTTCACCTCCTCCCCTTTTGGTGGGGGGAGGGGTTGGATTTTCGTGTGAAAGGTGGGTTGGTAACTGAGTTGCTTGTTCGGGTGTGCCTGAAGACTGGCCTTGGGTCATTTGTAGGGTCGTCGACTCTCATCTTCTCTCCATCCCCACTCGGTAGCACATGAGAGGTAATGTTGGCCATGCTTGTCATGGGAGGCATATGTGAAAAGAGTTACCCTTTCACTCTGTGTTCTCAGAGTTGGATGAGGTCGCTCTGTGTGGCTCCTTGAGACAACTGGCCGGTCGCCTATGTCGCTCTCGTGCCCCTCACTCGTTGGCTCCCTCGATGTTGGCTCTTCACTATGTTGTTCACCTCCTCCCTTTTTGGTGGGTTGGAGAGGTGGGCTTTTGTCTCGTTGGATTCGTGAAATCGGCTCCTCGCTATATTGTTCACCTCCTCCCCTTTTGGTGGGGGGAGGGGTTTGATTTTCGCGTGAAAGGTGGGTTGGTAAATTGAGTTGGTTGTTCGGGTGTGCCTGAAGAATGGCCTCGGGTCATTTGTAGGGTGGTCGACATTCATATTCTCTCCATCCCCACTCGGTAGCACATGAGCGGTAATGTTGGCCATGCTTGCCCTGGGAGGCATATGTGAAAAGAGTTACCCTTTCGCTCTGTGTTCTTAGAGTTGGATGGGGTCGCTCTGTGTGGCTCCTTGAGACAACTGGTCGGTCGCCTATGTCGCTCTCGTGCCCCTTGCTCGCTCGTTGGCTCCGTCAATGTTGGCTCTTCGCTATATTTTTCACCTCATCCCTTTTTGGTGGGTTGGAGAGGTGGGCTTTTGTCTCGTTGGCTTCGTGAAATCGGCTCCTCGCTATATTGTTCACCTCCTCCCCTTTTGGTGGGGGGAGGGGTTGGATTTTCGTGTGAAAGGTGGGTTGGTAACTGAGTTGTTTGTTCGGGTGTGCCTGGAGACTGGCCTTGGGTCATTTGTAGGGTCATCGACTCTCATCTTCTCTCCATCCCCACTCGATAGCACATGAGCGGTAATGTTGGCCATGCTTGTCATGGGAGGCATATGTGAAAAGAGTTACCCTTTCACTCTGTGTTCTCAGAGTTGGATGAGGTCGCTCTGTGTGGCTCCTTGAGACAAATGGCCAGTCGCCTATGTCGCTCTCGTGCCCCTTGCTCACTCGTTGGCTCCCTTGATGTTGGCTCTTCGCTATGTTGTTCACCTCCTCCCTTTTTGGTGGGTTGGAGAGGTGGGCTTTTGTCTCGTTGGATTCGTGAAATTGGCTCCTCGCTATATTTTTCACCTCCTCCCCTTTTGGTGGGGGGAGGGGTTTGATTTTCGCGTGAAAGGTGGGTTGGTAAATTGAGTTGGTTGTTCGGGTGTGCCTGAAGAATGGCCTCGGGTCATTTGTAGGGTGGTCGACATTCATATTCTCTCCATCCCCACTCGGTAGCACATGAGCTGTAATGTTGGCCATGCTTGCCCTGGGAGGCATATGTGAAAAGAGTTACCCTTTCGCTCTATGTTCTTAGAGTTGGATGGGGTCGCTCTGTGTGGCTCCTTGAGACAACTGGTCGGTCGCCTATGTTGCTCTCATGCCCCTTGCTCGCTCATTGGCTCCGTCGATGTTCCCTCTTCGCTATATTGTTCACCTCCTCCCTTTTTGGTGGGTTGGAGAGGTGGGCTTTTGTCTCGTTGGCTTCGTGAAATAGGCTCCTCGCTATATTGTTCACCTCCTCCCCTTTTGGTGGGGGGAGGGGTTGGATTTTCGTGTGAAAGGTGGGTTGGTAAATTGAGCTGCTTGTTCGGGTGTGCCTGAAGAATGGCCTTGGGTCATTTGTAGGGTGGTCGACATTCATATTCTCTCCATCCCCACTCGGTAGCACATGAGCAGTAATGTTGGCCATGCTTGTTCTGGGAGGCGTATGTGAAAAGAGTTACCCTTTCACTCTGTGTTCTCAGAGTTGGATGAGGTGGCTCTATGTGGCTCCTTGAGACAACTAGCCAGTCGCCTATGTCACTCTCGTGCCCCTTGCTCGCTTGTTGGCTCCGTCGATGTTGGCTCTTCGCTATATTGTTCACCTCCTCCCTTTTTGGTGGGTTGGAGAGGTGGGATTTTGTCTCGTTGGCTTCGTGAAATCGGCTCCTCGCTATATTGTTCACCTCCTCCCCTTTTGGTGGGTGGAGGGGTTGGATTTTCGTGTGAAAGGTGGGTTGGTAATTGAGTTGCTTGTTCGGCTGTGCCTGAAGAATGGCCTTGGGTCATTTTTAGGGTGGTCGACATTCATATTCTCTCCATCCCCACTCGGTAGCACATGAGTGGTAATGTTGACCATGCTCGTCCTTGGAGGCATATGTGAACAATTACCCCTTCGCTCCGTGGTCTCGGAATTGGATGGGTTTTTGTGTGTGGCTCCTTGAGACGACTATCCTCTTCATTGTTTGGCCCTTTATGGTGCCAGTTTATTGTGCTTGTACTCTTTCTATGTCAGCACTGTGGGTTGAGATGCATACATTTGAGAGGAATGCGGAGAGGTTTTGGCTATAAGCTGCCCCTCTTGCTTGATTTTTCCATTGGGCGATGTGAGGAGCGGGGTTCTCCTTGTTGTAAAATTAAGGTTTGGAATTCCTTTTAGAGTGCACGTTGTTTGTCCCTGCGTTGGCTTTGAGGTATTGATAGATGTGGTGGCCCATTTGTTTGCTCGAGTGGTCGGCTTTTTCCTTGCATCTTGCGTGCATCGTAGGATTATGCGGCTTGGAATGTTGAGACACAAGGTGATGGGCATTTCTTGTTTTGTTGATCGCTCATGTGATTGTGGTCCAATGGGGATGAGGCTTGCTACATTGATGGTGGGGGCTATATATGGAAGGAGGACTTCAAGGTGGAACGCTTCGACCTCCCTCCTCTGTGTGGAGGTGGCTGCAGATGAGAAGTTTTCATTGTCCAGTTGGTAAGTCGGTGGGCCAATCTCCCAGGTTGCTTGTATGCAGGGTGTGTGGGGTGTGGGGCTGCCTGATCCCTCATCCTGTTTGGATATGTTCATTCCTTTTATAGCGAGCCTCTTGATATGTATTTATTTTCTTCCTCGTTGGCTTCGTCGATGTTGGCTCTTCGCTATATTGTTCACCTCCTCCCTTTTTGGTGGGTTGGAGAGGTGGGCTTTTGTCTCGTTGGCTTCATGAAATCGGCTCCTCGCTATATTGTTCTCCTCCTCCCCTTTTGGTGGGGGGAGGGGTTGGATTTTCGTGTGAAAGGTGGGTTGGTAATTGAGTTGCTTGTTCGGGTGTGCTTGAAGAATGGCCTTGGGTCATTTGTAGGGTGGTCGACATTAATATTCTCTCCATCCCCACTCGGTATCACATGAGCAGTAATGTTGGCCATGCTCGTCCTTGGAGGCATATGTGAAAAATTACCCCTTCGCTCCGTGTTCTCTGAATTGGATGGCTTTTTGTGTGTGGCTCCTTGAGAAGACTGTCCTCTTCATTGTTTAGCCCTTTATGGTGTCGGTTTCTTGTACTTGTACTCTTTCTATGTCAGCATTGTGGGTTGAGATGCATACGTTTAAGAGGAATGTGGAGGGGTTTTGGCTGTAAGCTGCCCCTCTTGCTTGATTTTTCCATTGGGCGATGTGAGGAGCGGGGTTCTCCTTGTTGTAAAATTAAGGTTGGGAATTCCTTTCAGAGTGCACGTCGTTTGTCCCTGCGTTGGCTTTGAGGTATTGATAGATGTGGTGGCCCATTTGTTTGCTCGAGTGGTCGGCTTTTTCCTTGCATCTTGTTTGCATCGTAGGATTATGCGGCTTGGAATGTTGAGACACAAGGTGATGGGAATTTCTTGTTTTGTTGATTGCTCATGCGATTGTGGTCCAACGAGGATGAGGCTTGCTACGTTGATGGCGGGGGCTATATCTGGAAGGAGGACTTCAAGGTGGAATGCTTCGACCTCCCTCCTCTGTGTGGAGGTGGCTGCAGATGAGAAGTTTTCATTGTCCAGTTGGTAAGTCGGTGGGGCAATCTCCCAGGTTGCTTGTATGCAGGGTGTGTGGGGTGGGGGGTTGCCTGATCCCTCCTTCTGTTTGGATATTTTCATGCCTTTTGTAGCGAGCCTCTTGATATGTATTTATTTTCTTCCTCGTTTGATTCGTTGATGTTGGCTATTCGATATATTGTTCACCTCCTCCCTTTTTGGTGGGTTGGAGAGGTGGGCTTTTGTCTCATTGGCTTCGTGAAATCAGCTCCTCGCTATATTGTTCACCTCCTCCCTTTTTGGTGGGGGGAGGGGTTGGATTTTCGTGTAAAAGGTGGGTTGGTAATTGAGTTTCTTATTCGGGTGTGCCTGAAGAATGGCCTTGGGTCATTTGTAGGGTGGTCGAAATTCATATTCTCTCCATCCCCACTCGGTAGCACATGAGCGGTAATGTTGGCCATGCTCGTCCTTGGAGGCATATGTGAACAATTACCCCTTCGCTCCGTGTTCTCGGAATTGGATGGGTTTTTGGGTGTGGCTCCTTGAGACGATTGTCCTCTTCATTGTTTGTCCCTTTATGGTGCCGGTTTCTTGTGCTTGTACTCTTTCTATGTCAGCACTGTGGGTTGAGATGCATACATTTAAGAGGAATGCGGAGGGGTTTTGGTTGTAAGCTACCCCTCTTGCTTTTTTTTTCCATTGGGCGATGTGAGGAGCGGGGTTCTCCTTGTTGTAAAATTAAGGTTGGGAATTCCTTTCAGAGTGCACGTCGTTTGTCCCTGCGTTGG
Organism: Pinus albicaulis; assembly: GCA_034641835.2. Classification (NCBI taxonomy): domain Eukaryota; kingdom Viridiplantae; phylum Streptophyta; class Pinopsida; order Pinales; family Pinaceae; genus Pinus; species Pinus albicaulis. Next base: position 284,508 of record JAXQQM020088792.1, read on the forward strand.
CTTTGAGGTCTTGATAGATGTGGTGGCCCATTTTTTTGCTCGAGTGGTCGGCTTTTTCCTTGCATCTTGCGTGCATCGTAGGATTATGCGGCTTGGAATGTTGAGACACAAGGTGATGGGCATTTCTTGTTTTGTTGATCGCTCATGCGATTGTGGTCCAATGGGGATGAGGCTTGCTACGTTGATGGCGGGGGCTATATCTGGAAGGAGGACTTCAAGGTGGAATGCTTTGACCTCCCTCCTCTATGTGGAGGTGGCTGCAGGTGAGAATTTTTCATTTTCTAGTTGGTAAGTCGGTGGGGCAATCTCCCAATTTGCTTGTATGCAGGGTGTGTGGGGTGCGGGGCTGCCTGATCCCTCCTCCTGTTCGGATATGTTCATGCCTTTTGTAGCGAGCCTCTTGATATGCATTTATTTTCTTCCTCTGCCTTCACATCAAGGTTGCCCCAAGCGATCAAGCGATCGAGGTCCACCGTTGCTGCTGTCCGAGTGGACTCCTAGGTGGTCTCGGTGCGGGGTGGGGAGGGTTGGAGGGGGGAATTTTTAAGGGAGGTTGCAGGAACGGTCATTCTTTTTTTATTTCCATCCTTTTGCATCGAGGGTGCTGCAGGTGATCAAACGATCGAGGTCCATTGTTGCTGCTGACCGGGTGGGCTCCTAGGTGGCCTTGGTGTGGGGCGGGGAGGGTCGGGGTGGCATTTCTAATAGAGGTTGTCGACTTGGTCATTCTCCTTCTACTTCCTTCTTTTTCCTTTGTATTCAAGTTGCCGGAGGTGATCAAGTGATCAAGGTCCGCTGTTGCTGCTGTCTGGGTGGACTCCTAGGTGGCCTCGCTGCTGGGCGGGAAGGGTTGTAGGGAATTTTTAAGAGATGCCGTGGGGTCGGTTGTTCTCCCTTTATTTTCTTACTTTTCTTTCGAATCGAGGTCGCTGCAGGCGATCGGGTGATCGAGGTCCATCGTTGCTGCTGTCCGGGTGGACTCCTAGGTGGCCTTGGTGCGGGGCGGGGATGGTTGGGAGGTGTTTGAGATAGAGAGAGAGAGAGAGAGAGATTGTGCAGTTGGTCGTTCTCCATTTCTTTGCCTTTTCATCGGGGTCACTGCAGGCACTCGAGGTCCACTATTGCCACTGTCGGAGTGGACTCCTAGGTTGCCTTGGTGCGAGGTGGGGAGGGTTTGGGGGGCATTTCTAAGAGAGTCCTATTTTTGTTTTCTCCCCTTTGTCCGTTCACTGTGGCTGTCGTGGGTGATAAGACTTTTTCCATCCTTGCTGGTTGGGGGGTGGTTACCAACTCCTAGGCAGCCTCGGTGCAATGTGACTCGACGGGTTGACCCATTTTTTCGCTTTGTGGATCTTGCATCCATCATCCATTACCTTTGATGTCTTGCATGTCCTTGGCATGTAGTCTGTGTGGGCTCTAATCCCTTCTTGGGGATGCAAGAGGTGCAAGGTATAAGAGCTTTACATGATATGTTGACCTCTCCTTGACTTGATGGGTGTTCAGGTTAGCTCTCTGTAAGAGAGAACTTTGAATGCCCTTTGAAGTGGGAGGGTGCTACCTAGTTGATCCTACCAGTAGTCATATGCTTGTCTCAAAGATTAAGCCATGCATGTCTAAGTATGAACTAATTCCGACTGTGAAACTACGGATGGCTCATTAAATTATTTATATTTTTTTTGATGGTACCATACTACTCAGATAACCATAGTAATTCTAGAGCTAATACATTCACCAAGTCCCGACTCTTTGGAAGGGATGCATTTTTTAGATAAAAGGCCGGCGCGGGCTTGCCCGCTTCTCCGGTGAATCATGATAACTCGACGGATCGCACAGTCCTTGTGCTGGCGATGCTTCATTCAAATTTCTGCCCTATCAAATTTCGATGGTAGGATGGAGGCCTACCATGGTGGTGACGGGTGACGGAGAATTAGGGTTCGATTCCGGAGAGGGAGCCTGAGAAACGGCTACCGCATCCAAGGAAGGCAGTAGGCGCGCAAATTACCCAATCCTGACATGGGGAGGTAGTGACAATAAATAACAATACTGGGCTCATCGAGTCTGGTAATTGAAATGAGTACAATCTAAATACCTTAACGAGGATCCATTGGAGGGAAATTCTGGTGCCAGGAGCCGCGGTAATTCCAGCTCCAATAGCGTATATTTAAGTTGTTGCAGTTAAAAAGCTCGTAGTTGGATCTTGGGTCGTAAAGGTCGGTCCGCCTACTCGGTGTGCACTTGCCCTTCTGTCCCTTTTTTCGGTGGCATGCTCCTGGCCTTAACTGACTGGGTCGCAGCTCCGGCACTGTTACTTTGAAAAAATTAGAGTGCTCAAAGCAAGCTTATGCTCTTAATACATTAGCATGGAATAACATGATAGGAGTCTGGTCCTATTGTGTTGGCCTTCGGGACCGGAGTAATGATTAATAGGGACTGTCAGGGGCATTCATATTTCATTGTCAGAGGTGAAATTCTTGGATTTATGAAAGACGGACCACTACGAAAGCATTTGCCAAGGATATTTTCATTAATCAAGAACGAAAGTTGGGGGCTCGAAGATGATCAGATACCGTCCTAGTCTCAACCATAAATGATTCCGACCAGGGATTGGCGGATGTTGCTCTAAGGACTCCGCCTGCACCTTCTGAGAAATCAGAGTGTTTGGGTTCCGGGGGGAGTATGGTCGCAAGGCTGAAACTTAAAGGAATTGACGGAAGGGCACCACCAAGAGTGGAGCCTGCGGCTTAATTTGACTCAACACGGGGAAACTTACCAGGTCCAGACATAGTAAGGATTGACAGATTGAGAGCTCTTTCTTGATTCTATGGGTGGTGGTGCATGGCCGTTCTTAGTTGGTGGAGCAATTTGTCTGGTTAATTCTGATAACGAACGAGACCTCAACCTGCTAACTAGCTATGCAGAGGTTCCCCTTCGCGGCCAACTTCTTAGAGGGACTATGGCCTTTTAGGCCATGTAAGTTTGAGGCAATAATAGGTCTGTGATGCCCTTAGATGTTCTGGGCCGCATGCGCGCTACACTGATGCAGCCAACGATTTTTTCTTCCTGGTTCGATAGCATCGGGAAATCTTCTCAAATTGCATCGTGGTGGGGATAGACCATTGCAATTATTGGTCTTCAATGAGGAATTCCTAGTAAGCGTGTGTCATCAACTCATGTTGACTACGTCCCTACCCTTTGTACACACCGCCCGTCGCTCCTACCGATTGAATGATCCAGTGAAGTGTTCGGATTGCGTCGACGATGGTGGTTCGCCACTGTCGACGTCGTGAGAATTTCATTGAACCTTATCATTTAGAGTAAGGAGAAGTTGTAACAAGGTTACCGTAGGTGAACCTACGGTAGGATCATTGACAGCAGGGTTTTTTTTTTTCGTTTGGGTTGTGTGTGGGTTTCGATTGTATGTAATCTAGGAACGTGTGGTATGTCTCTAGGTGAGTGGGTTTGATGCTTTGTCGGGGTGGTGCCTCTTGCGAAAGAGAATCGCAACAGTTTTAGTTTCCTATCTTGAGTTCACGCTTGTTTTTTCGTGTACTTGCAAGCCATGCTTGTGCTTGTCCCATCCTTTGTTATTATTTCCCCTAATGTGTTTTTTTGTATGGGGTTTGGAAGCTCATTGCTCAGGAGCCCCCTCTCCAACGGTCCATTTGGTGGGGCATGGTTGCTGCAGTCGAGGTTCTTGGGAAACACGATGGAAAAATTTAGACTCGTTCGTAGCGGGGTTGCTCGATCCTTTTTTCGTTGGAAGATGTGGGCCTCCATAGTTGGTTCTCTCCAAAAGGCGGCGGCGGTGGTTTATGTGTTTGGTTGGGCGAGCCTTTTTGTTGGTGGTTGGGTCAAGGGAGTGGTTGCGTGTGCGCTTCCTACCTCAACCCTTTCGCAAGGGGAAAATGTCCGGGTGGGGTCAAATATGGGATGGATGAAGAGCGGAGCAATCCACTGGGCTGGCCACCCTAGTCCTCTCTACTGTTCCTTGACATGCCCTCACGGAAGGGTTAGGTCTAGGTAATGAAATAGCCCTCCCTTGGTTCGAGCTCCATAAAAATTGCAAGTTTCCTCGTCAATGGGCACGAGGTGGCATTATTTTCTTGTCCCCCTTTCGTGTTGAGGGAATTCCTCGTCCTTTCTTAAGCCACTCCCCCTTCCAAGGAAAAGTAGGAAGCAGGTTATGTCCTAGTCCTCACCATTTGGATTGTGGGTTTTTTTGCACGAATTGGTCATTTCTTGGATGTGTCGATTGTTGCAATAGCGTTGTGGTGTGCACTTTGGGGGCTTCCATCTTTTTAGGGTGTGACGTTGCACCGCCGGTGTATTTGTGGCCCTAGGCTTTATCCAGCGTTGAGTGTCAGCCTGCGATAACTTCTCTTTGGAGTTTCGGTTGTTCGGGCCCCCTTGAATTTTTGGCTGGAAAGGTTGTCGGGTGTCATGTACACGGAGGGGTGCAATAGCGGGGTGGGTTTGCTATTAGTGCATTTTTTGTCTGAAGCCTTGTGGGGTCGTTTACCTCTCAGTAGTAACGTGCTCTAGGCACTTGTCTCGTCGGGGCCCTCGGATTTTCTAGTGGTCAAGTTTAGGTTGTGGCTTGTCTCTACTTGGTTGTTTGATTGTCGCTTGTTATGTCATGTAGATAGAAAGGATGTTGCGTCGCAATGTAGTATGTGGAAGGGTGCGAAAACTGTTGAGTCTCAAATCTGCATCTTTCTTATACATCTTCCTAGACCTTTTTCACTCACCTGAACCTTCCAAGTTGTCAATATCATTGTATATTAATTGAAAAAGAGCATCTAAAATGGTTTGTAACTATATTTTGTGTCTTCTTTTTTATTTAGATTTTTTCTCATTTAGCTACGGAATCTTGCCACTTTCCGCAGCTGTTGCAACTTTCCGCAGCCATTTTGTGAAAGTCTATGTTACAGGTGTCTTCAGGAAAAACGAGCCACATGGGCAAGTCAAAAATGAGGTGGACATGGATCGTGTCCTATTGGCTCAAGCAAAATCACCTAAGGAAGTTGCGGTCAAAGGTGGGCAAGTGGAAGTCAACCGTAGAGTCCCACGGTGACAGGACTCTGTTTCTCATCACGTGAGGATTTGCATGACCGTTTCTAACTTACAGAAGACACATCAACACCTGTACACGGCTCCATAAGCCGAATCAAACATCCACTCTTCATATATTTACTCCTCAACGCGGCCATGATCCTAGATCTCTGGACGTAATGGTTTACGTGTTTTCTATCAGCATAAACATTAGGGAATTAGTTATATTTCCTTTGTTATAAATAATGCGTTTGCATACGCATATTAGATTAGTCTCCATTAGCCTCTAGATAGATCTGTAATGTAATTACGTTGCCACTGTGTCGTAATATCACCTCTCTGTTATGACTGCATTTTAATATATAAGAAGACTCTGTTTCCAAGCGTAATTCATACTTGAAGGCTGTTGCCAAGGCTGGTGCAGAGGACCCCTGCACACGCTGAGGTTTTGTGCATTATTGTATAGTTCTTGTTTTATTTCTTTAAGCTCATTTTTCCATAAGTCATTCATGTGTTTATACATTGCATCTTTCATGGTATTTATGCTTCATCTCTGTTTATAATATTTCATGCTTTACACTTTACTTCTGTCCATAATCTTTCATGTTTTATGTTAACTGATCAGTGTTCTTGTTTCAGATTTCAAATAGGAAGCTCGGGCATTTGCATATCTTTTGACTAATGACATGGAATCAATATTGTTCTGCTGCTAATTTATTTTTCTCAATTTATGTTTAATTTCAGTACTGCTTTGTCTATTTCAGTCTTGCACATTTGCTTCAGTAGTTAGATTTAGATATATTAAATTGCTCATGACATTTTCAGTTACCTCCAAAAGCCACAGCTGGACTGATGGTGAGGGATTGAAGTATGAATGTGTAGTTTGATATTAGTTTACTTTCTGCAAGTTAGATACATTAAATTGCTCATGACATTTTTAGTTACCTCCGAAAGCCACAGCTGGACTGATGGTGAGGGATTGAAGTATGAATGTGTAGTTTGATATTAGTTTACTTTCTGCAAGATTAGATATATTAAATTTCTCATGTCATTTTCAGTTACCTCCGAAAGCCACAGCTGGACTGATGGTGAGGGATTGAAGTATGAGTGTGTAGTTTGATATTAGTTTACTTTCTGCAAGTTAGATATATTAAATTGCTTATGTCATTTTCAGTTACCTCCGAAAGCCACAGCTGGACTGATGGTGAGGGATTGAAGTATGAGTGTGTAGTTTGATATTAGTTTCTTTTTCTGCAAATTAGATATCAGATTGCTCAAATTGTTTATGGTTACCTCCAAAAGCCATAGCTGGACTAATGGCGAGGGATCAGAATATAAGTTGATGTAATTTGATTTAGATTTACTTTGTTGCAATTCTTGGATTTCTTTAAGCATAGTTTCTTTTGTGTTTAGACAGCAGCAAGGATAGTTTGGTTTTCATGCTCAATAGTTCACTGTTTTGATTTACTAGGTTAGCATCACATTTTCATTTCCTTTCAAGTTTTGTCATTGTATGTTTCAAATTCCTTTTGAAGTTTCAAGTTGGTAAATCATTATAAAGGATATCATTGCCTTGAAAAATCATAACCATACTTGTTTTTATTTTAGAATTTCCATCTCACATTAGAAAACTAAAAACGACAAAAAGATAAGAAATAGGTTATCTTGCACATATAGTGCGCCACACTTCATCAGCTTACGAATCCCGGATTGATAAATTAATGTAGCAATTTAGGACACACTAAATTGACCAAACATTTTGGCGCCATTACCGGGGAAGTGTAACTAGGTAGCCAATTTCTTAAAAAAAAAAACAAAATAATAAAAGAAGGGAAAACTTGATAACTTCTTGAAGTATGCTCTCCTCTTGCACCTAGTGTGATCTGGAGGATCAAAAAAGAGAGTTATTGGTTTAGTAATTTCTTAAGTATGCTCTCTTCTTGCACCTAGTGTGACCTGGAATATCAGAAAGAGAATTATTAGCCCAATTTAAAATAAAAAAAATGACATGCATAGGGCAAGAGATTCTAGGGGAAGGTTTATAGTTAAATCCAAGAGTTCGATTTTTACAACTCCATCTTCTTCAAGGCATAGACAAGAATCACCACCATCTACCCCTAGCCTTAAGATTTTTGGAATTCAAGGAACAGCTGAATTAGAGGATTCTCCTATACCACCTACCAAATCTCATTTAGAAAAGGAAGAGACTCCCTCTCATCCTCCCTTGATAGAAGAATCAGAGGACTTTAAGGACTCTAAAGAAACTATCATGGCAGAGGAAATAATATATGGATTTGGAGGTAGAGGTAGAGGTAGAGGAGGAGGAAACAATGGAGACAACAATGGTGAAGATAATAATGGAAGAAATAGGGAAGGAGATAACTTGTTTGGATTCCCTATAGTTGATGAGGAAACTCATACAACAATGAAAAATATTTCACCATCTGTCCTCCCCAAATTTTATGGATTGCGAAGTGAGGATCCTGAAACATTTCTGTTTGAGTTTGAAGTCGTGTGCCGAACCTATGACTATATGGAAGACTCTCAAAAACTCAAACTGTTTCCTTCAACTTTGAAGGGAGCTGCTTTGAAATGGTTCATGGGATTAGCTACTCAATCTATTAGGACTTGGAATGATATGAAACAAAAAAATTTGGATAGATACTTGGACTATTGTATGCCCACCAATCACAAGGATGAGGTATTCAAAATGATGCAAAAAGAAGATGAAAATTTGGAAGACTTACTTGAAATATTTCAATACAACTTGAAAAGAGAAAATATGAGCAACTTAGATGATGAAACCTTGAAAGCCCTCATATTAAAATCCATTATATATGAATGGATAGATATTTTAAACATGATGGGGAAAGGAGACATTTCTCAACTTCCACTTCGTGACATAACAGAACTATGTGTCCATCTCTCAAGAGGAAAATCTAAAACAGGAAAAGGGCCTAGGGATCCTTCTCTTATTAGGGCTAACAAATCTGCAACTGGATCATTAAGTAGGGTAGAGATTGGTAATATGCTTGATGAATTCAAAACTGATATCTTAGGGAGCCTTAGTGAACAACTAGACACCCTTAAAATCCAAAACAAGCAGAAAGCATAAACAGATGCTCTAGCCATCTTTTGTTCGAAATGTAGGAAGAAACATGCTTTAAGGAATGTCCCTTGGATGCAAAAGTTGTAGAAACATGTATAATTTGCTCAGAGAATCATGAGATCAAGGATTGTCCTTCAATTCCTGGACTCAAAGCTGTCTTTCAAGAAGATCCAATTTCAGTAGAATCTCTCTGTTTTGTTGCAAGAAGACCTTGGCAGGGACAACAAACTCAAGGGTTTAACAACCCTATGAATCTTCAAACCCCACCAAATTGGAATCCTTGGCAAAAACCTTGGCTCCAACATCAAAATCCATATCAGCCATGGGTACAAGGGATGCAAAATCCTTATGGGAGATTTGCTCAATTTTATCAATATCCTCCATATTTTCAAAATCAACAAGCTCCACAACTTCCAAACCCAAATCGACAACTTTCATTGCCATTTCCACAACAACAACCTTCTCAACAAAATCCAAATCCTCAACTCATGCTCCCATACCAACAAAAGACAAATCAACTTCCAGCTCAGCCATTACCAAATCCTAACAATAAAAATCCTCAGAATACTTACATGATAGAAGGACAACAATTTACTACCTATATGATTATTCCTCTCAATGATGTACAACTCAGATCTGGTAGAGTTTTAGAAAAAAAATCTATAGATATTCAAGAACAAGATACCTATGAGGAGGACTCTCTAAGTCAATGAGGGTTCTGAGGAAGCATCTCTTCAAAATTCAAACATTCAAAAAGAAAAAGAAAAGTTAGCACCCACAACTCCTATAGTTGAGCAACCTGCATCTTCATCTACACCTCCTTTTCCTGAAAGACTACAAATTGACAAGGGGGTGGAAAAATAAATCTTGTTGCCTAACTATGATTTTCTAGATGAATTGAAGAATGTTTGTATCAATATTCCCTTGCTACAAGCCATTCGAGAGATTCCTATTCTAGAAAAAACAATAAAGGAGTTGAGTTTTAAAAGACCAGGAAGGAAACTAAAAGATACAAGAAGAATCCACCTGGTAGGAAAAATTGCAGATATTATGATGGGAAAAATTACCATGCAGAAGTATGTAGATCCAGGAAGTCCAATTGTCAAGACACATATAAATGGGATAGAAATTCCAAACACATTGATTGACTTAGGGGCCGCTATCAACATTATGAGTAGACAGACTATGGACCAACTAAAACTTCCTAACCTTCTTTTTACACCTACTTTACTGCAACTTGCAGATCGATCAATTATTAAACCAGATGGTGTATTAGAAGATATTTCAGTCTCCTTAGATTCTTGGGAATATCCGGTAGATTTTATGATTTTGAATCCCAAGAGTAATCTAGGAGGAAACCCACTTATCTTAGGAAGACCTTGGCTAGCCACAGCTGATGCTTTTATTAGTTGTAGATCTGGGGATATGTACATTTCTAATGGTAATTCGACAAAGAAATTCAATTTGTATCCTCCAACAAAATCAATAATAGAAGTAGGAGATAATGAATGGGTTGATGATGAGGACACTATACAACCTGTCTTTACCATTTCTAAAATCAGTGAGGATAGTCAAATTCTGAACACATTAGAAAATTTTGAGACATCTTCAGAATATGACCCCACACAATTTCAGTTGGAATCTGACATAGAATATTTAGCATCAAGACAAATGTCTCTTTACTCTATGGAAGAGTTTGGTAGTTCTACTATTGAGATTTTTCTAGGAAAAACATTGAATATCAACAAACATTTGGAAAAGTCACAACAAGAAGAACTAATCAAAATCTTGCAAAAAAATTCTACTGCATTTGCATGGGAGTATACTGACATGAAAGGTATTGATCCTAAGACTTGCATCCATCATATCTATATTGAGGAAAACAATAGACCAATCAGACAACCTCAAAGAAGGATGAATCCAAATCTTAGGGAGATAGTGAAAGAAGAGCTCCAAAACTACTCAATGTAAACTTCATTTATCCAATTTCAGATAGCCGATGGGTTTCTCCTTTGGTTATAGTACCTAAAAAGAATGGTAAATGGAGGGTATGCATTGATTACAGGGAATTTAACAAAGCAACTTTGAAGGATCACTTTCCTTTGCCTTTTATTGATCAGGTATTAGATACATTAGCAGGTAAAAAGTACTTTTCATTTTTGGATGGTTTTAGTGGCTATAATAAAATTTAGGTAGCACCTGAAGATCAAGATAAGACCACATTTACTTGTCCATGGGGAACTTTTGCCTACCGAGTGCTTCCTTTTGGGTTATGTAATGCACCTGCAACATTCCAAAGAGTAGTACTAGGAATTTTTTATGATCTAATCCATGATTGTGTAGAGGTTTATATGGATGATTTTACAGTTTATGGTAATTCATTTGAAGAGGCATTAGAAAATTTGGAAAAAGTTCTTATAAGATGTAAAGAAACAAACCTTTCATTAAGCCATGAAAAATGCGTTATGATGTTTACTGAAGGGATTGTTTTAGGACATCATATTTCAGGAGATGGGATTAAGGTTGATAGATCAAAAGTTGAAGTCATCTCCAAGTTGCCTATTCCAAATTGTCAAAGAGATGTTAGAAGTTTTCTAGGATTTACTGGTTACTAGAGAAGATTTATAGAAAACTTCACTAAAATAGCATCTCCACTCTTCAAATTGCTTACAAAAGACTGTGAATTTAAATGGGATCCTGATTGTCAATCAGCTTTTGAAACTTTGAAAACAAGAATATCTGAAGCACCTATCTTGAGAGGACCAAATTGGAAACTCCCTTTTCATATTTCTACGGATGCTTCAGATACAGCTCTAGGAGCTGTGTTGGGTCAAAAAGATTTAGTTCCTTATGCCATTTATTATACCAGTAAAAATTTGACTCCCACAGAGTTGAACTATACTGTGACTGAAAAAGAGTTTTTAGCCGTTGTTCATGCAATTAATAAGTTTAGACATTACATAACAGGCTATGAAACTTTTATTCATACTGACCATTCTGCAATTAGATATTTAGTGAACAAACCTGTTACTAATGGCAGAGTGACAAGATGGCTCTTACTTTTGCAAGAATTCAATATTACTGTGTTGGATAGACCAGGAAAACAAAATACAGTAGCTGATTTCTTGTCTAGGATTCAGAATAATAAAGAAGATTCTCCTGTAGAGGATACGTTTCCTGATGAATACTTGTTTGCAGTAACTATTAAGACTCCTTGGTATGCAGATATTGCTAACTATTTGGTTACAGGGAAACTGCCTTCACATTTATTTCCAAGTGAAAAACGAAAAATTATTCAGGAGAGTTAAAAATATTCATGGATTTCTAACGAATTGTTTAAAACATGGCCAGATCTTGTGATCAGAAGATGTGTCAGGGAAGATGAAATGCCTGATATTCTTAAGGCATGTCATGATGAACCATGCGGCGGACACTTTGCAGACAAAAGGACGGCCTATAAAATCCTCTCTTTAGGATATTATTGGCCTTTCCTCTTCAAAGATGCAAAACAATATGTCAAAAGGTGTGACAGCTGCCAAAGAGTAGGGAAACCTACCCTTTCAAATGAAATGCCATTGCAACCACAGGTACTCATTGAACCCTTTGAAAAATGGGCTTTAGATTTCATTGGACCTATTAATCCACCATCTAAGAAAAAGAAGTATATATTGGTTTGTACCGATTATGTTACTAAATGGGTAGAAGCCAAAGCATTAGTGTCTGCTACTGAAAATTCAGTTGTTAATTTTCTTTATGAGGATATTTTTACTCGCTTTGGTGTTCCAAGAGAAATTGTGATAGATCAGGGAAGCCAATTCACATCCAACTTGGTGGAGAAGCTGATGGAAGAATACAAAATCAAGCACAGAAGATCTACTCCTTACCATCCGCAAGAAAATGGTCAAGTGGAGTCTACAAACAAAGTTCTTGAAAGTATCGTCACCAAAAATATTCATCTACATAGAAGAGATTGGGCAGAAAGGCTTCCTGAAGCCTTGTGGGCCTACATAACTACATGGAGAAATACAACAGGACATTCTCCCTATGAAATTGTTTATGGGAAAGAAGTCCTGCTCCCCATTGAGTTCCAAGTTAAGACCTTCAAGATAGCAGTTCAGCTGGGGATGGACTTATCAGAAGCCCAAAAGCATAGAATGGAGCAGTTGAATGAGCTAGATGAGATCAGACAACAGGCAATTCTAAGAACTGATCTAGTTCAATATCAAACAGCTAAATGGCATGAAAATTACATCAAAGAGAAGAAGTTTCAAGAAGGAGATTGGGCATTATTATTTGATTCCAAGTTTAAAGATTTTCAAGGAAAATTTCAGACTCATTGGCTTGGGCCATATGAGATTGACAAGATCTTTAGCAATGGAGCAGTAAGAATCAAGACCATTGATGAGTTTCAAACTCCTCTTATTGTGAATGGCCACAGATTGAAAATTTATCATAAGCCACTCTCAAAAGAGGAATTTGTCAAATTTATCATAAGCCACTCTCAAAAGAGGAATTTGTCAAAATGTTTCAAGTAAATTCTGCAATCAGGCTGGTACAGAAGAATTCTTCTTCTCCACCAGCCTAGCTTTTGTTCTTTTCAGTAAAAAAAAAAAAAAAAAAAATTGTATAAGCCTGAAAACGAATCACTGATTGGCAGTCTTATACAGAAATATTGGGTGAAAATCAGGAACACTTGACACCCTATATTTTCCAAAAAAAAAATCTCTTTTTTTCATTTCACAAGTCTTGTGACCACCCACTCCATTCCATTCCACTTCATTCCACTTCATTTCACTCCACTTCATTCAATTTCACTTCATTTTTCATTCCATTTTACCAATAAAATTCTCTTTCATGACCATTTCCATTTAGTCATTTGTCATCCGTTCATTTTCATTCACCCAAATAATAGTTGTGTCAGTTTTTGCAGCTGACATCTGTTTCCGCAGCTGACACCAGTTTCCACAGCCAGAAGCAGATTCCGCAGCTACCACTCTGTTTTCAAAAGAATGTACAACCCGATTTTATTTCCATAATCATGAAATAAAAAGCAGGTATGAGGACCAAAAATGAAGACATGGAGCATTCAAGATATCAATGAGGAGCAACAAATTGAAGACCAAGAAAAAAAAGGCAAATATTCCAAGGTATGAGTAAAAATTCATTTCAAATGGCATTTAAAACACATTTTTATATAGTTCTAAACCATAAGCTCCATCCATTATGTGCAATGATTATATTGACAAACTCCGTAACCCTTTCACGATCTCCATATGATCTTCTCGCATTCATTCTCAAACGGTCCCATAATTAAACCTCCGATATTCACTCATACTCCGATATTCAATCTATGACAATGAGACGTAGTTTATTTGACTACGGCTTCTTTCAGCCGCATAAAATCCATAGCCATTGTTTAAACGTTCTTACATTTATTTTGCAGCCACCAAATTTCAAACACCGCCGGATGTGTTATACTCTTCCTATTGTTCTATTAATCTCACAGTTGTATCTCTGTCGCGCTCACGTAACCCTTCTCTGTTCCACTTCTCTCCATTTCATTCTCTATTATGCTACAGTATGTATACCCACTCTCTGATATCTACCTACAGTCATCGTGCTCATTTCTGTTTATTCAGTCATCCTACTTCCATTGAACCCTCCTCACACAGGCAAGTTTTTAAAGAGCAGAAAGAAGGATGGGTAAATTTTTGAGAGCAGAACCAGAAGGACCTAAGTTCATGGAAGATATCCGCAAGTAAGGGATATATTGAATAAGGCAAAGTGGCTGCGGTTTATCCAAAAGTTTAGAGGCTACCATAAAGAAGTGACAAAAGCTTTTGCAAGGTCGTTCAATGGCCTAGAAGTAGAGATTGGAGACCTTAAGTTCACGGTAAATGAGGCATCTATAGCATCTGCCACAGAAATTCTTCAAGAGGGAGAACGATGGTTTAAGAACAAAAGCATTAGTGATGAAGCTTGGAGAGTAATTCTACATAACCCAGGTATGGACATAAATATTTTTAAAAGTGGAATTCCTGTTCATGCTTTGAAAGATGAATGGGCTACTTTGCTACTAGTTGTTCAAAAATTCATTACCTGTGAAGGCCGTTTTGGGTCCATGTATATGTACCATACCAGATTGCTGATGAATTTTCTAGATAATAAAACTCTCAATCTCCCATATTTTCTATTAAATAGTTTGAAGAAGATGTCTGTGACTATTCAAAAACATTTAGGGGATGTAGAACCACATCTATATCACCATGGTTTTGTAAAAATTTTGATTGAAAAAGAGTTAAAGGAGAAGAAGGACACATGGGAACAATTTTTGATTAGAAATTTATTTGAGGAACCACAAGAAATTCCTGAAGGTAGCACATCAAGAAGGAGTAGGAGAAAAATAACAAATGATGAAACTCAAAGTACTCCTACTACTACAATTGAAAGAACTAGTAGGGAAGAGAGACTTTCAAAAAGGAAGAAGAAAGAAACCAAGGGTAAAAAGCCAATAACATCAAAAGAGAGAAAAAGTATTGAGGCTATACATCAAACTCCTTCTTCTGAAGAAGAAGATCATCAAGTGTTATCTAAGAGATTGGTTCATCTTCAAGAACAGTTATCTATAGCCAAGAAGAAAGAGAAAGGGAAACAAAAGCAAAAAGATAGTGGTCCACAGCGTGTGAGAAGAAGTTCCAGGCTTAAGGGGAAGTTGAGGAAAACGAAAATGAAGGGACCTCGATTTATCGATTTGGGAGAAGAAACATCTGAAAAGTCCCCAGCTGACTATAGTCCATCTCACTCTCAGTCAGTTAGTGAACCTGGTTCATTTCATTCTCAGTCAGACATTGAACATAGTCTATCCCATTCTCAGCCATATGTTGATGTGAGCCCTTCTCAGCCAGATTTTGAAGACAACTCTCCTTCACGACACTTTGGGGACAGCCCAATAAAAATGACACCTGATATAGACCCCAAGCAGCAAGAAGTATATTATTATATAGAATATTTAGAAAAAGCGGCTACACGTCCTAGTACTTCGTCCATTCAGCCTCACACAGTACAAAATGATCTAGTCCAATCACTGAAACATGAAGTCTTTGAGCTAGAGATTTTAAATAAACACATTAAAAATGAAAATGAGGCATTGAAGGAACAAAGCAAATTGGACAAAATCATTCATGATAATACCATGCTACATCTGGGAATATGGCAGAAGAAGAACAAGAAATTGAAAAAGAAATGCCAGAAGTTAAGCAGAGCACTAGTTAATATCAAATTTAGGTGCTTAATGAAGAAGCCCAGGATGTTGGCAGCACCAAGGAAGAAGAGGAGAGGATTGGATGTACTGGCTGAAGTGTCAAGGCATATGGACTGAGGAAGGATTATCAAGATTTTGGTTGCATGAGGACATGCAACACCTTCACAGTGGGGGTATGTTGAGTCCCAAATCTGCATCTTTTCCATACACCTTTCTATACCTTTTTCATTCACCTGAACCTTCCCAGTTGTCAATATCATTGTATATTAATTGCAAAAGAGCATCTAAAATGGTTTTTAACTATATTTTGTGTCTGCTGTTTGATTTATATTTTTGCTCATTTAGCTGCGGAATCTTGCCACTTTCCGTAGCTGCTGCAACTTTCCGCAGCCATTTTGTGAAAGTCTATGTTACAGGTGTCTTCAGGAAAAACGAGCCACATGGGAAAGTCAGAAATGATGTGGACATGGATCGTGTCCTATTGGCTCGAGCAAAATCACCTAAGGAAGCTGCGGTCAAAGGTGGCCAAGTGGAAGTCAACCGTAGAGTCCCACGGTGACAAGACTCTGTTTCTCATCACGTGAGGATTTGCATGACCGTTTCTAACTTACAGGAGACACATCAACACCTGTACACGACTCCATAAGCCGAATCAAACATCCACTCTTCATAGATTTACTCCTCAATGCGGCCATGATCCTAGATCTCTGGACGTAATGGTTTACGTGTTTTCTATCAGCATAAACTTTAAGGAATTAGTTATATTTCCTTTGTTATAAATAATGTGTTTGCATACGCATATTAGATTAGTCTCCATTAGCCTCCAGATAGCTCTGTAATGTAATTACGTTGCCACTGTGCCGTAATATCACCTCTCTGTTATGAATGCATTTTAATATATAAGAAGACTCTGTTTCCAAGCGTAATTCGTATTTGAAGGCTGTTGCCAAGGCTGGTGCAGAGGGCCCCTGCACATGCTGAGGTTTTGTGCATTATTGTATAGTTCTTGTTTTATTTCTTTAAGCTCATTGTGCCATAAGTCATTCATGTGTTTATACATTGCATCTTTCATGGTATTTATGCTTCATCTCTTTTTATAATCTTTCATGTCGTACACTTTACTTAAATCCATTATCTGCATGTATTATGTTAATGATCAGTGTTATTGTTTTATATTTCAAATAGGAAATAGGGCATTTGCATATCTTTTGACTAATGACATGGAATCAATATTGTTCTCTGCTAATTTATTTTTCTTTCCGGTTATGTTTAATTTTAGTCTTGCTTTGTCTATTTGATCTTACACATTTGCTTGATAGCTAGTTAGATATTAAATTGCTCTGACATTTTTAGGTTACCTCCAGCTCACAATTCTAAGATGATGGTGAGGGATTGAATTATGAATGTGTAGTTTGATATTAGTTTACTTTCTGCAAGTTAGATATATTAAATTTCTCATGACATTTTCAGTTACCTCCGAAAGCCACAGCTGGACTGATGGTGAGGGATTGAAGTATGAATGTGTAGTTTGATATTAGTTTACTTTCTGCAAGATTAGATATATTAAATTGTTCATGTCATTTTTAGTTACCTCCGAAAGCCACAACTGGACTGATGTTGAGGGATTGAAGTATGAGTGTGTAGTTTGATATTAGTTTACTTTCTGCAAGTTAGATATATTAAATTTCTCATGTCATTTTCAGTTACCTCCGAAAGCCACAACTGGACTGATGGTGAGGGATTGAAGTATGAGTGTGTAGTTTTATATTAGTTTCTTTTTCTGCAAATTAGATATCAGATTGCTCAACTTGTTTATGGTTACCTCCGAAAGCCATAGCTGGACTAATGGCGAGGGATCATAATATAAGTTGATATAATTTGATTTAGATTTATTTTTTTGCAATTCTTGGATTTCTTTAAGCATAGTTTCTTTTGTGTTTAGACAGCAACAAGGATAGTTTGGTTTTCATGCTCAATAGTTCACTGTTTTGATTTACTAGGTTAGCAGCACATTTTCATTTCCTTTCAAGTTTTGTCATTGTATGTTTCAAATTCCTTTTGAAGTTTCAAGCTGGTAAATCATTATAAAGGATATCATTGCCTTGAACAATCATAACCATACTTGTTTTTATTTTAGAATTTCCATCTCACATTAGAAAACTAAAAACGAAAAAAAGATAAGAAATAGGTTATTTTGCACATATAGTGCGCCACACTTCATCAGCTTACGAATCCCAGATTGATAAATTAATGTAGCAATTTAGGACACACAAAATTGACCAAGCAAAAATGTGGGATGCTTTTGATTGGGTGTCGTGTTTTCCTTCTTTTTGGTTAAGCGAACGCCCCCTCGGAAAATAAGGGAAAACTTGATAACTTCTTGAAGTATGCTCTCCTCTTGCACCTAGTGTGATCTGGAGGATCAGAAAAGAGAGTTATTGGTTTAGTAATTTCTTAAGTATGCTCTCTTCTTGCACCTAGTGTGATCTGGAAGATCAGAAGAGAATTATTAGCCCAACTTTTTAAAAAATAAAAAATGACATGCATAGAGCAAGAGATTCTAGGGGAAGGTTTATAGCTAAAGCCAAGAGTTCGATTTTCACAACTCCATCTTCTTCAAGGCATAGACCAGATTCACCACCATCTACCCCTAGTCTTAATATTTTTGGAATTCAAGGAGCAGCTGAATTAGAGGATTCTCCTATACCACCTACTAAATCTCATTTAGAAAAGGAAGAGACTCCCTCTCATCCTCCCTTGATAGAATAACTAGAGGACTTTAAGGACTCTAAAGAAACTATCATGGCAGAGGAAATAATAGATGGATTTGGAGGTAGAGGTAGAGGTAGAGGAGGAGGAAACAATGGAGACAACAATGGTGAAGGAAATAATGGAAGAAATAGGGATTTATTGGGATTCCCTATAGTTGATGAGGAAACTCATGCAACAATGAAAATATCTCACCATCTGTTCTCCCTAAATTTTATGGATTGCGAAGTGAGGATCCTGAAACATTTCTGTTTGAGTTTGAAGTAGTGTGCCGAACTTATGACTATATGAAAGATTCTCAAAAACTCAAACTGTTTCCTTCAACATTGAAGGGATCTGCTTTGAAATGGTTCATGGGATTAGCCACTCAATCTATCAGGACTTGGAATGATATGAAACAAACATTTTTGGATAGATACTTGGATTATTGTATGCCCACCAATCATAAGGATGAGGTATTCAAAATGATGCAAAAAGAAGATGAAAATTTGGAAGACTTACTTGAAAGATTTCAATACAACTTGAAAAGAGCAAAGATGAGCAACTCAGATGATGAAACCTTGAAAGCCCTCATATTAAAAGCCATTAGAGATGAATGGATAGATATTTTAAACATGATGGGGAAAGGAGACATTTCTCAACTTCCACTTCGTGACATAACATAATTATGTGTCCATCTCTCAAGAGGAAAATCTAAAACAGAAAAAGGGCCTAGGGATCCTTCTCTTATTAGGGCTAACAAATCTGCAACTGGATCAGTAAGTAGGGCAGAGATTGGTAATATGCTTGATGAATTCAAAACTGATATCTTAGGGAGCCTTAGTGAACAACTTGACACCCTTAAAATCCAAAACAAGCAGAAAGCAGAAACAAATGCTTTAGCCATCTTTTGTCCGAAATGTAGGAAGAAACATGCTTTAAGGGAATGTCCCTTGGATGAAAAATTTGTAGAAACATGTATGATTTGCTCAGAGAATCATGAGATCAAGGATTGTCCTTCAATTCTTGGACTCAAAGCTGTTTTTCAAGAAGACCCAAATTCAGTAGAATCTCTCTGTTTTGTTGCAAGAAGACCTTGGCAGGGACAACAAACTCAAGGGTTTAACAACCCTATGAACCTTCAAACCCCACCAAATTGGAATCCTTGGCAACAACCTTGGCCCCAACATCAAAATCCATATCAGCCATGGGTACAAGGGATGCAAAATCCTTATGGGAGATTTGCTCAATTTTATCAATATCCTCCATCTTTTCAAAACCAACAAGCTCCACAACTTCCAAACCCAAACCCACAACTTTCATTGCCATTTCCACAACAACAACCTTCTCAACAAAATCCAAATCCTCAACTCATGCTCCCATACCAACAAAAGACAAATCAACTTCCAGCTCAGCCATTGCCAAATCCTAACAATAAGAATCCTCAGAATACCTACATGATAGAAGGACAACAATTTCCCACCTATATGATTGTTCCTCTCAATGATGTACAACTCAGATCTGATAGAGTTTTAGAAAAACCTTCTATAGATATTCAAGAGCAAGATACCTCTGAGGAGGATTCTCTTCAAGTCAATAAGGGTTCTGAGGAAGAATCTCTTCAAAATTCAAATATTCAAAAAGAAAAAGAAAAGTTAACACCCACAACTCCTATAGTTGAGCAACCTGCATCTTCATCTACACCTCCTTTTCCTGAAAGACTACAAATTGACAAGGGGGTGGAAAAAAAAATCTTGTTGCCTAACTATGATTTTCTAGATGAATTGAAGAATGTTTATATCAAGATTCCCTTGCTACAAGCAATTCGAGAGATTCCTATTCTAGCAAAAAAAATAAAGGAGTTGAGTTTCAAAAGACCAGGAAGGAAACTAAAAGACATAAGAAGAATCCACCTGGTAGGAAAAATTGCAGATATTATGATGGGAAAAATTACCATGCAGAAGTATGTAGATCCAGGAAGTCCAATTGTCAAGACACATATAAATGGGATAGAAATTCCAAACACATTGATTTACTTAGGGGCTACTATTAACATTATGAGTAGACAGACTATGGACCAGCTAAAACTTCCTAACCTTCTTTTTACACCTACTTTACTGCAACTTGCAGATCGATCAATTATTAAACCAAATGGTGTATTAGAAGATATTTCAGTCTCCTTAGATTCTTGGGAATATCCGGTAGATTTTATGATTTTGACTCCCAAGAGTAATCTAGGAGGGCACCCACTTATCTTAGGAAGACCTTGGCTAGCTACAACTGATGCTTTTTTTAGTTGTAGATCTGGGGATATGTACATTTCCAATGGTAATTCGACAAAGAAATTCAATTTGTATCCTCCAGCAAAAGCAATCACAGAAGTAGGAGACAATGAATGGGTTGATGATGAGGACACTATACAACCTGTCTTTACCATTTCTGAAATCAGTGAGGATAGTCAAATTCTGAACACATTAGAAAATTCTGAGACATCTTCAGAATATGACCCCACACAATTTCAGTTGGAATCTGACATAGAATATTTATCATCAAGACAAATGTCTCTTTACTCTATGGAAGAGTTTGGTAGTTCTACTATTGAGATTTTTCCAGGAAAAACATTGAATATCAACAAACATTTGGAAAAGTCACAACAAGAAGAACTAACCAAAATCTTGTAAAAACATTCTACTGCATTTGCATGGGAGTATACTGACATGAAAGGTATTGATCCTAAGACTTGCATCCATCATATCTATATTGAGGAAAACAGTAGACCAATCAGACAACCTCAAAGAAGGATGAATCCAAACCTTAGGGAGATAGTGAAAGAAGAGCTCCAAAAACTACTCAATGTAAACTCATTTATCCAATTTCAGATAGCCGATGGGTTTCTCCTTTGGTTATAGTACCTAAAAAGAATGGTAAATGGAGGGTATGCATTGATTACAGGGAATTGAACAAAGCAACTTTGAAGGATCACTTTCCTTTGCCTTTTATCGATCAGGTATTAGATACATTAGTAGGTAAAAAGTACTTTTCATTTTTGGATGGTTTTAGTGGTTATAATCAAATTCAGGTAGCACCTGAAGATCAAGATAAGACCACATTTACTTGTCCATGGGGAACTTTTGCCTATCGAGTGATTCCTTTTGGGTTATGTAATGCACCTGCAACATTCCAAAGAGCAGTACTAGGAATTTTTTCTGATCTAATCCATGATTGTGTAGAGGTTTATATGGATGATTTTACAGTTTATGGGAATTCATTTGAAGAGGCATTAGAAAATTTGGAAAAAGTTCTCATAAGATGTAAAGAAACAAACCTTTCATTAAGCCATGAAAAATGCTTTATGATGTTTACTCAAGGGATTGTTTTAGGACATCATATTTCAGGAGATGGGATTAAGGTTGTATGAAGTTTACACCTCTTGGTTAAATACCTGGGAAAACCAATCTATCTTAGTATTTTCTTCAGTCGAAGCAGGTTCGGATCGATTTAAAGGACCAGCTTCCTTGTAACTAAATGGATTGGATTGGATGGGTGGAAATGGGACTAAACTAACTGAAATAAAACTATCTAATTTAAGCTAAATACTGATAAAGAAATTCTAGCACTAACCCGGGGAGCTATATGTGAATACAACTTAAGATTGTTTCAATTCAACAATAACCATAAAAATGTATTATTAATTAAATTGAAATATGCAGAAACAAATAAAGATAACTCTGTTTAAGAAATTAAACAGAGTTATATAAACATATTGCATTCATCATTGTATACCATTTACATGTAACTATGAAAAATAACGTTTCAATTATACTCAAAAATGATATATAAAAGGAAGCGTTGTGAAAACAAATATACATATAAATGATAGCAATTTTAAAACAAATATCATAAGACAAAAGAAATCAACAGTGAACAAATAGAAATACCTTGTTCATCTTGAGGACTTTCAAATGCAATCTGATACTCTATCCAGTAACTATGATGCAAAATCAAATTCCAAGGTACAGAAATGCAACACTTCAAAGATAATTTCGCATGAAAATCACCAGATGTGATCCTTTTTAAAAATATATAAGACAATGAAGTAAAAAAATGCAATCTCCAAGTCCAAAAATATTAAGATCCAAGACCCCTCTCTAAATGCATGAGAGGGGTTTAAATACTACTTAGCTAAATCTAAAAATAGTTTATTACAAAAATTAAGGATTCGGTTCAATGACCGTCCTTTTCCTAGGCTAAAATACAGTCAAATTAAAACTAAATCTATCTATCTATGAATTTGATCTTTAAACTTGCAGGCATCTAGCATAGTTTTGAGAAGATGCGGTTGACCGACTTCGGAATTCAACTGTCCTGAAAAGACAGAGTCGGCAAGCGTAGGAGCAATCTTCTCTGTAGCATTGATGATACAATTAAGCGCACTGTGCTGACTGTGTGGCTTCACCAAGTGCATCCAGTATGAGTCCCAATTCAATCTTGTTTCTCGGATGGATTTTGCTCTTTCTTCCGCCTTGCCTACTCTCCCGTTGGCAGCTTGATTTGCCCGTGGATATCCAACAGCTTTCTGGATCAATAAAAATTGTCATTTACACAATCGTTAGGAGAGTGTTTTATTGCTAAATGCCTTCTCCTCTCATTTCTCGCTTTCATTTTTCCTACTTAGCATCCCACACATGAACAATATTTTTATAGTTTTAATAATTTAATAAAATGCATTTTTTCATTTTTCCATTTTTTGCTATGCGTATAATCATTGATATTGCATGATCAACCATAATCATTTCAAAATCTATGACATGATTTGTGATTTTATCGCCCTCTTGGCATAAAGAATTCCATTGCAAGATTTTTTGGCAGAAAACTTCCTCTTGTTGCAGTAGTTGATTGTTCAAAGAGATAGTTTCTGAAATGAATTCTGGAAGCTTAGGATCATCTTTATGCTGATCTTGGATAATCTGTATTTGTTTTTCTTTATCAGCCAAGCTTTTTTGATGTCCTATTTTCATTTCTTGAAGTTGTTGTTGTAACTCTTCAAGTTTCAATTGTGCTTCCTTATTGGCCTGTACCTGTTGCAATTGCTGTTGTAGAACTTTTATCTGTTCTTCTTTTTCATTCAACAAAAGTTGTATCTCAAATGCTTTGTCAATTGTTGCAGAAGCATAAGCTCCTTTCATTTGAGATAACTTAGTGAGATTATGAGTAGGTTCTGTGGCAGGATCCTTCCACAAAACATCTACTTGTTCTGCTTCAGTAGCAACTGCACCTTCTAACTTTCTCTTTTTTCTCTGTCTCTTCACTACTGCTTTGTATTTAGGGCTGTATAATACATCTAGAGGAGGAATGTCCTCTACATTAAGTACAATTTCAGAGGATGGTGTGATTGGTATGTGCTCTGTCACTGTGACTGTGCTGCTTGTTCCTGTGTTCAAAACTTTGGTTGTCTGGACAGGGGTCTGTACATTCTGTCCTTCTACATTAATCAATTGGTTAAAGGTTTCCCATTCTTTGTCTAACTCAATGGTGACTGTCTGTTGCTGTACATTGGTTGGAGGAGGATTTGTCTGTTGAGAAGTCAAAATTTGTTGTTGAGTAAGTTCTTTTGATTGTGCAGAATCTTTAATGGATTCTTCCATTTTATCTTCCTTTTTCTTTAGAATTGTTTATAGTTCAATCATTGATTTTATTTGATTTCATCTCACAGATTGAACTCATCAAAAGACTAACACTAGATTTTGCTCTCATGGCTCTAAGCGATTATCCAAAGGAATAGGAATTATATTCTTTCTTAGAATGAACTCTAAATTCCTTCAGATTAGTCAAGGCTTGGTTTAAATCAAACTTTTGAATGAATTTCTTGCTTGGACCATATCATCAAAAAGATCCTGTTCCCCGGAAAATTCCCTTACTTTGATTGCATTGGTAACATTCTTAAAAATATCATTTGGGTCGAATAACCTTCTTGAGAATTTGAACAGCTGTAGGCATGTAACGTTGCCTATCTCTTGAAATGCATGACCAATATCAAACAGTGAAAATTTTCCACATTTTATGGGAAATTGTGGCCAAATGCCCTTTTTCTTCTCTTTTAAATCTTTTGTTATACCTCCCTAGCCACAGGTCTGATAAGCAATTTCCCGAGCTACAAGTCTATCTGAAACATATAAGGGTAAAACATGGGGAGAAGCATAAATTCCAAAAACCCTAATATAGGTGAACAATTCTTCTCCAAACCATCTCGTGATGGGGAGAATATCAACCTCTGTTTCTGAGGATAACCTTGGGGCATCCTTATTATACAATGTTCTGTACAATGGCAGCATTATTCCATGACAAATTTGGTAAAAATGGGGGACAAACTTAGACTCCCAGAGTTCTTTATGGTACACATGAATGGGCAAAGGATTGTGGATAGTCCATTTCCAGCCCATCACAGGGAATTTAGAGACATAGCAGATGGCGTCCATGACATAAGCAGATAAATAAAAAGGTGGATAAACCCGCTGGGAAACATTTCATAGAATCTGCAGTGAAAATAAAGAAGGGTCAAATTATCAGATTTTGGTCGCCTACAACTGTAGGATGATTGCACCAAGATTCAACAAAGGAAGCCATTCGGGTAAGATCATATTTATATCGCTTCCAAAAAGCTCACAGCCATGTAAGTATGCAGAAACAATATAAGAGTAAGTGTACCCGTATTGTGACATAATTTTGTTTGTTTTTCTTCAATGGTTCACTTCTTTGGTCCACTCCTCCTTTGTGCATTCTCACAAATTTTGCATGTTCTCTTTTGAAAAATATTCCATGAATTGTTTGTTGTAAGTCACCTAAGGTTCTGGCAACTTATACATTAATCTCAGATCTTCCGTGGTGAATGACCCGATTAGCTCTTGAGCTGGAGTTCTGAATTGTCTGTCTGAAATATCGGTGCTGTCCAGCACCCATTTCACCATGTCCGTATATGGGAGAATCCTTGGCCTTGTTGCTATCCTATGGAGAAATGAACAAGCCAGTTCTTTGAGGGTTGCTTCAGACGTATTACTAGAACCTGCTGTAGCCACAACTTTTATTACCATGGGATTTTCTTCTTCTAACATATTATACATTCCTTCCCAAGTGATATACCGGCATCCTTATTACAAGCGGTGCCTGCGTATAGAGCGGTTTGTTTCTTGTTTTCTAATTTGAGCTCTTCTCCCTTCTTATCCAGTGTTTAGTAGTTGTATAGACTTTTGCTCCTTCGTGCCTGCGTTTTACGAATAAATGAGAGTAATGATATAAGAAAGGTGATGAGACTGTTTTGAATGTGAAAGCGGATGAAATATAATATTTTAATTGTGAAACGACTTTCAATCTAAACACAATCTCATTTACCATTAATAATCAATCCAATCATTTAATATAATCATTAAAGCGCATAACGGATTTGACATATGGGAAGATTGCCTTGGGATAGCGCGCCTATATGAATCTGCGACATTGCGATCTGCAATTTGCTGCGCAATATCGCAATATCACAATGTCGCAATATCGCAAAATGAAGTCATCGCAGTCATAAAAATAGCGCAAAAGCGGAAATTGCACAATAGCGCAAAAGCGCAAAATCGCAAAAGCGCAAAATCGCAAAAGCGCATATTTAATAAGAGCGCAAAAGATATTCATTAATCATTTCTGTTTTCTGCGCTATGCGATCTGCGATCAATGCATTTTATATATACTATTTTTGTTATGAATGCGCTATCTTGTTTCAAGAGCAATTTTATTATAATCTATCATAAACTTAAGTGTTTCTAAATATTCTTTCTAAGGGATTTCTATAGGTTTATGATAGAAAGTTTTATTTGAAAAGGCAAACAAATCGTAATTGATTTTTTGGATTTTTAACTAAGGGTCCTCATTTATTTAGTATTATTACTAATATTAAATAAAAAGGGGGGTTGTTGCTGGTCACAACAATTGGCGATTCACTGAAAGAAACAGTTAGCTCTGAAAAAATAAAATGAACATTCTATCTTTAGTAAGTAAAGGTTTTTAAAGATAATGAAAACTATCTTAGGATAATTCAAATAAAATGTAACTATGAAAAAGAAATAAAAATCATTTCATAATTTCTTTCTAATTCCTTAAGAAATAAAAACATTTTGGGTTGTCTCAAGCTTTGATTGGTGTTAATAATGAAGTAAGTGGATCTCTCCAAGTTTTGGTTTTATAATATACTCTATTGCCATAGGTTTTGCCTCTGCTGCCAGCAAACGTTCATAGTCTCGACAGGGTTACCTTTAAACCATTAACCATTCATTGTCCCATCCAACTAAAATTATGACTTTTTAAAAGATAAATTCATAAGACCTATTATCTCATGTTTTTGTCTTTTATTTATTTTTATTTTAAGAGCCATTGTTCTCGTTTGGCAGCCAGTTAATAACAATTCCATTCACTAATTGCAATTAAACTGAACAAGCTGGCTCGTGATGAGACCCCTTGTCTTATATTTATAAGCCATTACCCTGTTTTGGTATGCAGTATTGGTAATGTCAGTTTTATTACTCCTTATGAACATGGTAAGTCGGCTCGTAATGAGACCTCTTATCTCTTAAAATTTTCGTATAATTTCTTAGAATTGCATTCTAAAAAATCACAACTTAAATGGATGGGGTGAAATAGTTTTATCCTTAAGAATCAATGGATGACAATTTTTAGAGTTTTTTGAATTCCAAAACTTTGAAAAAATCTATACTTTGATAGATAACCTTTCTCTGCTTAATAAACTTATAATGATTTACATTCTTCTCAAGTTTTCAAAAGATCATGTAAATGATTGAAATAATCTTTCAAAGTTTAACATCTTATTTTAAACTATTCAAAAACTGTGATCATTACTTTTAAAAATTCTTATTTACACAAAATAAATATTTATAATATTTTTCCGAAGAAATTTTCTTAAATAGTAAACAATCAATCAGAGAATTATAAACAACCTTTATTTGTAAAAACAAAAAACAATCAAAACTTTTGCAGAAAGAAATATGTACAGTTTAAGAAGGGGTTACCTCCTTATGAAAAGAATTTCTTCAAGATAAGCCCATTTACAGGAAGAGATTCTCTCTTACCTGTTAGATCTTGGAGTATGAATGTATTTGAGCTTATCTTCTCAACGATCTGAAATGGTCCAAGCCACATTTTCTAAAATTTGGTATGTTTACCTTTTTCTTCGTGTGCTTTATCCCATTTCAAAACGAGATCACCAATTGACAAAAATTTTGAGCCGGTAGAACTTGCATCAAAAGAAGATTTTACAAGCTGTTGATGTTTTTCATGAGTAATTTTTGCTTTATCCCTATCTTCTTCTAATTTAAGGATTTGATCATATCTCAATTGAATGGATGAAGAAGGATTTTCTTCAATAAACTGCACTAGGGCTAATGATGGAAGAGTTAAATTTGATGGTATCACAGCTTCTTTTCCATAAACCAGATTGAAAGGTGAAGTCCCTATTAGAGCTTTTTCAGTGATACGATCAGCCCATAACGCAAAGATTAAAGATTTGTGCCAATTCTTTTGATTTTGATCAACTGTCCTTTTAATGATTTTGATAAGGTTTTTATTAGTGGATTCAGCCAAACCATTACCTTGTGGATAATAATTTGCTGAATATTTTAATTTAAAACCTCTTTTGACCGCAAATTCTATTAAACTATTTCCAGAGAAGTGAGATGCGTTATTAAAGACAAGAGCTTGAGGTACACCAAACCTGGTTATGATGAATTGATCTATGAAATCAATAATTGCATCAGAATTGGCTACCTTCAATGGGATTGCCTCTACCCATTTTGTAAATTAATCAGTTGCAGTAAGGATGTACTTATGCTGTTTGGAAGAATGAGGTACTATTTCACCAATAATATCAAGTCCCCATTGTTCAAATGGTTGTTCAATAGTTACTGGTTGCAAAGGAAAAGCTGGTTTCCTTTGTCTTCCACTTGCAGTCTGAAAAATTTGGCACTTCCTTACGTAATCATGTGTATCTTTAAAAAGGGTAGGCCAGTAATAACCAGCGCGAATTATTTTGTGAGCTGTAGTATCCCCTCCAAAATGACCTCCTGCTGGTCCATCATGTAGTTCCTGCAAAACCTTTTCAGCTTCAGTTTTTTCAAGACATCTTAATAAAATTGAATCATAATTTTTCTAAATAACACATTATCAATGATCTCATATTTAATAGCTTTTAACCTTAAAGCGCGTTTACTCTTATAGCTGAGATTAGAAGGAGCATACCCATTTTTCAAGTAATATATGAGATCAGTATACTGAGAATCAGCATCTGTAACACTTATCTTACTTACTTGAATATCTTGATTTGAATCTTGATCTTCCATACAGAGCTCCCTCACACAATCTTAAAACCTTGTCCTTAATATCCTTAGTCAGGTTTAATATCAATAATACTGTCTTCGGTAAGTCGTTGACTGCGCTTAGCCTCTTTTCTTCCCTACTTCTTTTAATTAATATTTCATTTCATCATAGTAGAAATGGGACAATGATTTTGTATGTGCTTTCAAGAGAAAAGGTCCTAAATGTTTGCCACTTTTAAACACAAAGAAAGGTTTGTTTTTCACATCTAATAATTAAGTCTTACCCTTGCAGATTTGAGCTGAAGAAAGAAATTGGTGCTTCGATTTCTTGATCATTGAGTTGTGTTAAAACTATTGATAAGATGTTTCGCACGTGAGTATACAAAGTAAAATCTTTAGAAAAATCCGGGGTATTCAATGCTGGTGCATTAATGATCGCTTGTTTGATTGAATCAAAAGCTTCTTTTTCTTTATGCGTCCATTTGAATATTGAATTTTTCTTGATCATATTTTGCAGAGGTAAGACAATTAAAGAAAAATCTGGAATAAATCTTTTAACAAAATTGATCTGTCCAAGAAATGATTGCATGGATTTTTTGTTATGTGGTAAAGAAATATCAGAAATTTCTTTCACTCTATCTGGATCAATATATATACCATCTTTTGACACAACAAATCCTAAGAGTTTCCCTTCATCTAAAGCAAAGAAATATTTCTTTGGATTTAAGGAGATACCAAACCTTCTACATCTTTCAAATATTTGTTTTAAATCATTTAGATGATTGGCTCTCTTTTTTGAAAATACTGTTATGTCATCAAGATAAACAACAACTGATTTATTGATCAGACCTTTGAATGCTATGTCCATGGCTCTTTGAAAAGTTGCTCCTGCATTTATTAGACCAAAAGGCATTTTCTGATAAGCATAAGTTCCCCATTTTGTTCTGAAAGTTGTTTTCAATCTGTCATCCAGATGAACTAAAACTTGATTATAGCCCGAAAATCCATCGAGAAAAGACATAAGTTCAGAACCAGCTACCTTTTGAAGTATCTGTTCCATGGTTGGCAATGGGAAATTGTCTTTTAAACATGCCTTGTTTAAATTTCTGAAATCAATACACATTCTTATATCACCATTCTTCTTCCTTACAGGTACCATATTGGAAACCCAATTAGAGTGCCTGACTGGAAAAATGATTTTGGCTTTCAAAAGTTTATTGAGTTCTGATTTAATTTGACTTTCAAGATTTGGATGGATCTTTCTCAACTTCTGTTGAACAGGTTTAATATCAGGAAGCATTGGAATCATGTGTTGAATAACCGAAGTATTATACGTTTTTAGATCATCATAATTCCATAAAAACGCTTATACTTGTTCAAATAGCTTATAATCGAATGTACCTTTCTCAGCTTTTGAGTCCAAGTTGAACGCTTTTGAGGTTTAGAATCGTAAACGATTTATTGATCAAATCAAAGTGAACTTTATTTCTTCATTAACAACTTTCTTAATCTTGTTTCTAATGTCATAAAATCCTCTAATTTAATGATTTGAATGAAGTTTTTACTACCTTTGAAGTAATTTCAGAATCATGATCATCTTTACTAATAATTTGTTCATCATATGATTTTCCAAGTCATGAAATTTAGAATATCTTGACTAATAGAATACTCACTTGTAATATTGTAATGATTATCTGGGATTTGATGGACTAAAAACGAATTTTAATAAAACTAATACCAGAACTACACCTTAGCAGGTGGAGTTTACGATATTGTGTGATCAACAAGTCACCGATGTATTCTCAGTCCTTGTGAATAGGAGCAGTCATTGAATGCTAAAAAATGAGTGGTGAGGTCTTGTACTAGGGTTTGATAGTGTTTAAGATGTCCTGAAAGGCAATGAATAGTATTCCTAACTTGTTTAATGACAATTTCGGAATCACCAAAGACTTTCAAGTATTTAACATATAACCCTATAGCTTTATAAAGTCCTTGAACCAAAGCTTCATATTCTGCGGTATTGTTAATACACTCAAATTGTAATCTACATGACAGCATGGTTTTCTCCCCATTTGGATCAATTAAGATGCATCCAGCTCCAGCTCCATCACTAGACTTCGATCCATCAAAATATAACGACCAAAATAAAGATTTGTCTATTGGCTTATCTACAATTACATCAGAAATATTTACAATTCTGGAAGAATCAGATTGTGAAAAATTTTCTATTTGAGAAACAAAAGTATTTACAGAAAAAGGTGATTGAGGAGCTTCGAAGTTTCCAAGAAATGATTCAACAGAATAACCTCCAAGAATATTGTTGTTGAATGCCACAGGCTCATTAGGTTGTTCGAATTCAGTGACAGTGTGCGTCATATGTTTTTCTCGTTCAATCTTGATTTGATTTGGTTTCCCTTTGTAGGGAAGCCACATATGTGAATAATCAGTTGAGATATAACCATTAAGTTTCGCAGACCAGTCCCTGCTCAAGATTAATCCACAGAATTCAGGAATATCAGCAATCAAAATATCAATTCTTTGGACAATCCTAGGATCAGAAGCTAATCTGATAGTAACTGAATTGATTTCTCCTACAACTTTAACTTTATTATCCATTTGATGATATGAATTGCTGATTTCTTTGGTTCATTATCTAATTTACACATATTAAGTAGGTATTAATGGAGGAAGCTCCATTCAATCAACAATTAGGTGATTAACAGCATCTTGATAAGTCAAAGAAAAGAGGATTTGAGAATTTACTCCTCAATGACATGTGACGTTAGCATCTACCTTATCCGCTGGTTTACCAGATCCTCTAGCTGCTTTCGCAACTACACCACTTGGTAAAGGAGCGATTGGTGTAGCGTTTAAGTCCTTCAATAGCAACTTTTGCTGGTGTTTTAGTTTACTGAGTTCATGTAAGGAAATGTTGGCTTTGATCTTTTCTGCCTCGGGAAAACTACATTATCTTGTAGGATCTGGATTTTGATGACTACGCAAAGTTTTCTTAGTTTTCAACAATATGCAGGAGGATTAGAAGAGGATGGATGATTTTGAGTAGGTGATGGAAAAGTTTTCTTCACAGTGGGTTTGTCTTTGGTACTTGGAGTTGTAATTTTATTTTTAGGAACTATTTGCACTGGTTCTACTGTAGATTTACTCCTAGTAATTACAGGCATAGCTTCTTCACTATCAGAATTAGGGAGAATAAAATCCCACATTCCATTCAATTCAGCTATTTCTTCATTTTCATCTTCTTGATCTGATACTATAGATGTATCTTCTTCTTCTTCCTCTTCTTCTGATTTTGCATTAGAGATTGCATTAGGAGGTTTAGATTCAACTTGGTTTCTTCTGAAATTTCAAAATGGTTTCTTGGTAGAAGTTTCAGCCACTTGTTTTTTAATCTCAACCATTTCATTTGACATGGTTTTAAGAACTTTTTGTAAACCTTCCATGTCGTATGGATCTTTGGCCTTTTTCTTTGAATCATCTCTGAAGCTGACCTTCTTTGATTTCCTTTCCTCAATAGCATTTTTCTTTTCCAGAGAAGTGATATGTTTTTCCACTGCAATAACTTCTTTCATATTCTCAGCTAATATAGGCTTTGCAGCTCTGTCCATGAAAATTGCTATGTTTGAGGGTAAGGCAGTTATATACCATTCAATTCTGACTTGTTCACTAGGTTGTGAATCTGTATGAATTTTGTTCAAGAGTTTGTTGAATCTAGCATTGAATTATTTTATAGGTTCCTTGGGTTCTATCTTCAAATTTGAGAGATCATTGAGTAAAGTTGCAATTGATCGGTCATCTCCAAATTTGGTCAAAAAATGATCTACAAAAATGTCCCAACTCGTTATGGATCCTGATGGTAATGAAAAATACCATGATCCTGCTACTCCCTGAAGAGTATATGGGAATAATCTAACTACAACATCTTTGTGTATGACTCCATTCAAATTAATAGCTAGCATAAAGTTATTGATATGTTCTTCAGCTTGAATGTTAAGATCTGGGCTAAACTTTGGAAGCCATTGTCCAGGATTGTCTGGTAAATCATGTAAAGGTGCAGCCATGTTGACTGCTCCTGGAGTAGACCATGGTCTCTGTGCCATTATTGGGACGACTATTGGAGGAATAGTAGAAACTGGTGGTATTTGAATAGAAGTGGTTGGAATAGATGATGTTGAGATTGATGAGGATTGAGGAGAAGATGTTTGTGGAGATGATATGGAAACAACTGTACTTTGTTGAGTTGGGATTTCGGAAACAGATATTTGAATATTAGAGGTTGAACTTATATTACTTACTGATTCCGATTGAGTTTTTCTTGTCTTGACTCTACTAGGTAAAGGGAATTCTTTCAGAGAAATACCAAGTTTTTCACTTTGAAGCCTAGTAAGAGGTTTGGAAGAAACAAATTTTGAAGTTACACTACCTTCAGATATTTCAGACTCTTCAAGAGATAATGAGAATCCTTTCAATTTATGAATTAGATCTTGAACTTCAGGAGACTCAGGATGTTGTTTGTCTGAATGTTTTGAGATTTTGGTAGTGGGTGTTTGAATATTTTCTCCAATTTCTTCTCTAGGATTTTGAATTTCAGAAAAAATTGAAGAAGTTAATGAGGGTGTTTTGCTCTCACCTATTTCTAGGATAAAAATTTACTTTTGCTATAATAAAACTCAGCCCCTTCTATGCTGAAACATTTGAAGCCTCAGAAAACTTCGTCAAACATTTGGGAAAACCACCTGACGGACCTAAGACAGCCTTTTCCTGCTTGAAACAGTAGGTATTCCAATGTGGATTTAAAGGACCAAAGCTTTCCTTGTAATCAAATGGATTGGATTGGATGGGTGGGAATGGGACTAAATTAATCCAAGTAAAATTATCAACTTAAGCTAACACCTATAACAAATTTAACACTAACCCTGTAATTATATGAGTACAACTTAAGATTGTTCCAATTCAACAATAACCATGAAAATGTATTATTAATTAAATTGAAATGTGTAATGTAATGTAAAGATAACTTTGTTAAGAAATTAAAACGAGTTAATAGTACATTGTAATTCATCATTGTATACCATCTATATATGCTCATAAAAGATAACATTTCAATTATACTCAGAAATGATATATAAAAAGAAACGTTATGAAAACCAAATATATATAAATGATAGTAATTTTAAAACGAATATCATAAAACAGAAGAAATCAACAATGAACAGATAGAAATACCTCATTCATCTTGAAGACTTTCAAATGCAATCTGATATTCTAATCCAGTAACTCTGATGTAAAATCAAATCCAAAGGTACAAAAATGCAACACTTCAAAGATAATTCCATGAACAACTTATGCATCCTTTAAAAATATATAAGACAAATGAGTGCCAAATGCACCTAAGTCCAAAAATATTAAGATCCAAGACCTCTCAAATGCATGAGAGGGGTTTAAATACTACTTAGCTAAATCTAAAAATAGTTTATTATGCACCAATGATTCGGTTCAATGATCGTCTCTTTCCTAGCTAAAGTATGCTGGAAATTGAAACTAAATCTATCTACTCATGAATTTGATCTTAAACCTACCCAGTAGGCTTTTAGAAGATGCGCTGATTCCACTTTCAAAATTCACTGTCTTAAAAGACAAAGAGTTTCAAGCGTAGGAGAAATCTCTCCAGTGTATTTGATGATATACCTGCTTTCGCACTGTGGTCATCTGGGTGGTCACCAAGTACATCTCGTGATGAGTCCCAATTCAATCTTTTCAGACCTTGGATGGATTTTTCTCTTTCTTCTGTCTTTTGCCTGGATTTTGTTTGCAGTTGATTTGCCTGTGGGAGATATCCCGATGCTTTCCGGGAATAATTAGCTTGTAAATTGTCATTTAGACAATCAAGAGAGAGGTTTTGGCGCTCGTAGCCATTTCTCCCTCTCCGTCGTTTTTCATTTCCTTCCATTTGTGCATCCCGCTGATTTAATGTTACTTTTATGGTTTTCATTAACGATGGGTGCACCAGATTTTCTGCCTTCTTCTGTCTTTTTCCATGCCAGATAATCATTGATCTTTTCATTAATCAAATCATAATAATTTCGTAAATCTACGACATGATTTGTGATTTTATCGCTCTCTTGGCACAAAGAATTCCATTGCAAGATTTTTTGGCAGAAAACTTCCTCTTGTTGCAGTAGTTGATTGTTCAAAGAGATAGTTTCCGAAATGAATTATGGAAGCTTAGGATCATCTTTATGCCGATCTTGGATAATCTGTATATGAGAATTCCATTGCAATATTTTTTGGCAGAAAACTTCCTCTTGTTGCAGTAGTTGATTGTTTAAAGAGATGGTTTCTGAAATGAATTCTGGAAGCTTAGGATCATCCTTATGCTGTTCCTGGATTTCTTGAAGCTATTGTTGTAACTCTTCAAGTTTTAATTGTGCTTCCTGATTGGCCTGTACCTATTGCAATTGCTATTGCAGAGCCTTTATCTGTTCTTCTTTTTCATCCAACAAAAGTTGTATCTCAACTGCTTTATCAATTGTTGCAGAAGCATAATCTCCTGTTATTTGAGATAACTTAGTGAGATTATGAGTAGGCTCCGTGGCAGGATCTTTCCACAAAACATCTACTTGTTCTGGTTCAGTAGCAATTGCACTTTCTATTTATCTCTTTTTCCTTTGTCTCTTTACTACTGCTTTATATTTTGGGCTATAAAATACATACAGAGGAGGAATGTCCTCTACATTAATCAATTGATTAAAGGTTTCCCATTCTTTATCTAACTCAATGGTGACTGGTTGTTGCTGTACATTGGGTGGAGAAGGATTTGTTTGTTGAGAAGTCAAAATTTGCTGTTTAGCAAGCTCCTTAGATTGTGCAGAATCTTTAATGGATTCTTCCATTTTATCTTCCTTTTCTTTGGATGTATTAGAGTGTTCAGAATCTCTGTCATATTTTGATTTGGATTTACCTGTGCTTGAACTGCTGTTAAGACTAACACTAGGAGTTTGCTCTTTTGCGGGCTCTAAGCGTAGATTATCCAAAGTAATACGAATTAGTCTCCTTTCTCTGTACAACTTCAATTCCTGAAAATCCCCTGGAGATAACTGCTCTTTAGCTGAATTCAAAACCTCTTTGAATGAATTTCTTTCTTGGAACATATCATCAAAAAGATCTTTCTCCCCGACAAATTCCCTTACTTTTATTGCATTGGTAAAATTCTTAACAATATCATTTTGGTCAAATAACCTTCTTGATAATTTGAACAGCTGTAGGCATGTAACGTTGCCTATCTCGTGAAATGCATGACCAATATCCAACAGTGAAAATGTTCCACATTTTATGGGAAATTGTGGCCAAATGCCCTTTTTTTGTCTTTTAAATCTTTTGTCATACCTCCCTGGCCACAGGTCTGATAAGCAATTTCCCGAGCTACAAGTCTATCTGGAACATATAAGGGTAAAACATGGGGAGAAGCATAACTTCCAAAAACCCTAATATAGGTGAACAATTCCTCTCCAAACCATCTTGCGACGGGGAGAATATCAACCTCTGTTTCTGAGGATAACCTCGGGACATCCTTATTATACAATGTTCTGTACAATGGCAGCATTATTCCATGACAAATTTGGTAAAAATGGGGGACAAACTT
>JAXQQM020076239.1:0-13577 GCA_034641835.2 Pinus albicaulis
GTAAGAAACAAAGTGCCATATCTCTTTCTTTGACAGAAGTAGAGTATCATGGTGTAGTTGAAGCCAGCAAGGAAGCCATGTGGCTTCGTCAGATCCTATCTGACTTGGATCTTCATCAGCAGCATCCAACTACACTTTAGTGTGATAATCAGACTGCCATTCAGCTATGCAAAGATCCAGTTCAACATCAGCGTATGAAACACATTGAGATTCATATACACTTCATCAGAAAGCTCATTCATGATTGTGTTCTTGAAGTGTAGTATTGTTCAACCAATGATCAAGTTGTCGATATATTTACAAAGTCTCTCACAGAAGAGAAGTTTACCAAACTTCGATCTATGTTTGGAGTTCAGGAAAGTTATCATTAAGGGGGGATAGGCTCTAATTCCCCCTTCCTTCTCTTATTGTGTCACCTTTGTAGATCCTTCCACCCTATCCCAAGTTGTTCTTAAGGGGGGATGTTAGGATATTTCGACACATAGGAAATAGGCTCCTTTTG
This sequence comes from Pinus albicaulis, assembly GCA_034641835.2. NCBI lineage: Eukaryota > Viridiplantae > Streptophyta > Pinopsida > Pinales > Pinaceae > Pinus > Pinus albicaulis. Next base: position 503 of record JAXQQM020076239.1, read on the forward strand.
TGTCATCTTTGTAAATCCTTCAATCCTATCCCAAGTTGTTCTTAAGGGGGGATGTTAGGATATTCCGACACATAGGAAATAGTTAAGTATAGCTTGGTCTAATGTAGAGTTAGGTAAATTGTGTTTCTTTACTATGTACATTTGTAACTTATAATTCGACGGTCACGATTTGTAGTGATCCGACGGTTCACTCTCTCCTCGTTATTAACAACACTTGATCTGTGGCTTAACACTCGATTGGTCCATGATCTCTATTTAAAGAGCATGGAGGGTCATTTGTCCGGTAACCGTTTATGAGATAAACATATGTAATATTTCCTTTTATATTAATAAATTGCCTGAAGTGGTTGCGTTGGCTCAAGCCATGGAATGTTTCCCTCTTCGAGGGTTTTAACATGTGATATAATGGTGTACTGATTTGTGATCTATTTGTGAGCGGTGACCTTTAGTTTTTTATCTAAGGAACGTACCCTGTAAATTCCTACAAGAAATAAGAAACGAACTTTTAAAAGTATAAAAAACAATAGATAGTGGTGAACATGTAAACACATACTTGGAAGAAATTGACTGTAACTTATACCTCATGAAGCTTCAGTTATCCCAAATTTTCTCAAAATTTGCATATGTTCAACATCACCTACTTATTTGATCTAAAATGCTAAGTAATGATTTTTTTGAATTGCATCATTTCCAAAGTTACATTGGAAGACGAGAGTGGTAAAAATGAGTTCTTCAAATGTGAATAAAAAATTGTCAAGTTGTAGAAAATTCTTAGAATTTCTTCATGTATGATAAATGTGATGAATTTTGAAAAACAAGAAAATCGAAGGCTTGACAAATATGTATGATCTGATAATTCAAGAGCTTCTAAAATGCTCGAAGATTCTTTTCTATAATTTAAATGGGATGCCCAAAATAAATCAGATTCATTACTTGTTTTATTGAAAATCTAAAATAATAAAATAAATGCTAACAGAAAAGAAAATTAATCTATTCCTATTTCTAACTCAATGAAGAAAACATGACTAGGTATAGTCTTACTTCCAATGTAACCATGTAAGCATTTTAATTCCTGCATGTATGTACATGTTAATATTTAGGAACAAAATTTCAAATATAATTCAACTAAGAAAACTAAATTTGAAAGCAATATGTACATTTATTGTTAGCAGCTTATTTACAATCACCTTCTCTTGAAATGCCCTTTCTAACTGAATTTCGATTAGATTATAGAAATATAAATGGATTTCCATTTTTTAGTGGGAGAGGTTTAAAAGTGAAGATGACAGGCCAAGTTGTAGAAATTATATTTTAGAAATAATGGCCTTTATGATTTTGTTAGTGTTATGTTCAAGTGTTAAATTATTAACAATTTTCCATGAAGGAAAAATTTCCAAATGTATCTCAAATGGATCAATGAAAAACAGATGGAAGCCTGATAGATCCAACAGAAGATTATTAATTAAATTAGATTTTTGTTCATATAGTGAAAATACACTCACTTGTTGGCACTGCTTTTGAGAAGTAAGAAGTAATTTATAAGGAATGAAAATCAATTGAAATTGAAAATTTAATAGCTCTTGATGCTCACAATTATAATTTGAATCTTCAATTTTCCATTGAGGCAATGCATCCATTGAGTGTTCAATATTGGATTTCTCAATATTCCAGCACAAAGTATCTAAAAATCTAAGACAAAAAATAGAAAATAAATCTGAAGTTAAAAATAAATGATGGAATAATAACAAAATTGAATCGTAGTTTACACTAGTGTTACGATTATTGTTACAGCACAAATGGGACTAACTTAAAGCAATTTCCTCTTCACAAGAATTGGGTAGAAAAATGCAATTAGAATGATTGCTGATACCAACTTGTAAATTAGAGAAAGGGCTATGACTATGAATAGGAATGAGAGGTTGATCATCATATAAATCATAGGTTGGAGTGGTTTCCTGAATGTTGAAATCATGAATATGATTGAGTTTTTGAAGATGAGAACTATTTGAAATAGTTTATGAATTAGAATGTTCTTCATTTTCACATGTGATTCGAATTTGATTATGAGGATTCAGTTGTGAAGAATATAAATCAATATTTTCAATGTCAAAGTAACTACCATAAATGACCTCAGGCCATTCATTAGAATTCCCTTCAATCTCATCCAATGTATCAAAGCAAAAAGGAATATTGAGCTCATGTTCATTAATGCCAGAAGAATGATCAATAATTAATTCTCTATCTTGATAAAAACTAATCGGAAATTCATTTAGATCGGCTTCTTTGTTTTCTGAAATATATTTAACGTAAGGAGATGATAAATTGCTATTAGAAAAATTATCAGGATAAAGGGAAAAATATGAATCTGAAACAATGCATTTATAAATGTCTCTATTTGAGAACTCTTATGTATTTTATTCATTGTAAATTTCAGATTTAAAATCATTTACTTGGCTACTTATGCTTTCTTGAAGAATGTTGCTTTGCTACCCTGAATTTGGGATTTCTTCATCGTAAAAGAATTCATAAATTTGTACAACAGATTGCGTGTTATTGGAAACTTTAATCGCTACGTTTACTTGTTGGATTATGCTCTGATTTTCTGATTCTGATTCACATTGATTTTCATATTTCAAAGCCATATCTTCTTCAAGAGTGTTGCTAATATCTTCTTGCATTTGAATAGCAAAATTTTCCAAACTTTGTGGTATTGGTTCATTAACATATGAAGTTGCACCATGATTATTATTAATATTGTAGGAAGTGTGCACTAAATGAAGGAATTTATCATACATAATAGAGACCACTTCATCATCATTTCTTTGCACCTCCATATTGGAATTTTCAATTATGTCAGTGAAATTAGAAGGAGATTGAGGAAATCTTGAAATAATTTCACATGGATTATGAATGAGAGGAAGAGAGAAAATATGTTCAAACCAATCTAATAATTCATCTTTCGAAGGTTTGTCTTCAATTTTAAATTTTAAACAATTTAAATGAAATATAATGATAAAATCAATTAAAGTTTCACTTTCAAAACTTAGTAGATCTTCAATTCCGTTACATACTTGTTCGTAGTCATAGCCATCAAATTTACAAAAGAAGATTGTAATAATTGATCCCAACTATGAATTGAGGAAACTGGAAGTGATTGACACCATCTTTTGGCTTTTGCCTAGAATGTAAGAGTAAAAATCTTAAATAAAATACCTTCATCAATATCATGAAATGTAGAATTTGAAAATTTTTGAATGAATTGTAAAGCATGATTAAATGCAGAAGTATTCCTCTCACCATTAAACTTTACCTGAGACAAGAGTCTTACTATTTCTGGTGGAGTATTGGAGGATGCACGTCCAGAAATACAACTCCAAATTGAAAGTTTAATAGGAGCCATTGTAATAAAAATAAAATGTTAGAATACAAAGACTCCAAAGGACAACAAGTTTCATGCCCTCCTTCTAGCACCAAAATGTTGAAGCCTCGAAATTCGCTGCAACAACATGGGGGATGACCACCCGGTCATAACCTTAATGCGTCTCCTTTTCCATTTGTAATGGTCGCTCCGACAGGTTTAACTAGGTCCAGTTACCTTCTCTCAATCTCTAATGGATTAAAATATAAATTTTGTCTACCAATGAGAAAGAGACATCAGATCATTTAAATTGTTGATCAGGCAAGAGAGTGATCCTTAGGCTAATTTGGGGCTCAGCCAAACCACAACTAAATTCTTGCCTCTTTGGGAAAATGACTTATAACAATGTAGAATTAAATCTAAATGCAAAATTATTCTAAATACAAGCAAAAGGAAATTTATCATAATCATATCTCAGTTAGCCAGATATATATCTAACCCAACCGAGAGAAATATATTTTAAATAATTAAGATTTAAATATGTCTGGCTTATAATAAATATCAAATTAATGAAATAGTTCAACTAACTGACATTATGAATGCCAAAACATATTCTATTTAGAGACCTCCTAACTAACATAATCAACCAAACAACATTTAAGAAGTAGTTCACAAGAAATATATTGATTGTTAAATCAGTATTAACAGACAGATTTCTGATTAAATATTTACTCTGAAATCAGAATTCAACCCATAAGAGCGGAGATAAATAATAACATATAATTGAGACAAATTACTCATATCGACAATAGTGCACAAATATGAATAAAATGACACATTCTTGCTATCATAAAATGAAACCAATATTTAAAACAATAGTATTATAAATACCAATTTATTCAAACCATTTCTCTAACTCCAGTCTCCAATAGACCTTTACAATGCTTGAACTTCTACTTTTAAACTAGAGTTGTAATAGTGCAAACTCTGTTCTCCATACATAATTCAACATGGCAAGAAAAATCCTCAAAAATCCCCAGATATTAGTTTTCTCTCCTCTACCCTACAACTTTAAATCCTTTATACAATAGTTCTTTCAAGAATCCCTGAATTTATGAGAAGAGGAGCCAATAATACAGTCTACAATCTGTTATTTATAATATTTACAAAAGGATTTCTTCATAAGAAATTTTGTTGAAGAGTGGTTATGCTCAATCAATTTCCATTGGCTCAAAATCACATTCCTCAATTGCTGGAGCATTTTCATTGATTGAGATCTTCTATTCCTCATCTCTTCAACTGTTTTCCTGTAAAAACAATTCAAAATAAAATTAAAATGTAAAAATAAAATCAAAATGCCAAATTTGGAATTAAAATAAATCCAATCAAAACTTAATTAATAAATAATTGAAAAGGAAATATAAGCTTTCTATTAATGCATGTTGATATGAAATGGGTGGATAACTTGTTATGCTTTGCAATCACCTCCCACTCGGTTAAACAAATTAAGATCTAGCTTATACTTGACTGTGCAGAATTGAATTCTTGATTCAGGTCTATGTGTTTTAAACTGTTTTAATGCTTTAAGTGTGAGGAATTAAACATTTGTTTTTGCTAATATTAAGCATGTACAACAACCATAAAGTGCAATAAATAAGCATCAACACATAACAACAAATTTAATAAAGGATTTCACCCAAATGTCATGGGCTATGTCTCCTTGAGACCTTGTCAATTGACTTAGCTCTTTGGGATTATGATGGAAATTTTTTTTACAAGTTTCTAACTCAACTCCAATGGTTGTTTATGTTGTACCAATGGCTTTAGAATATGATCAGACCCCTATAATGGTTGCTATCTCTCTGAAGATGGATCTTGGCTCCCTTAGACATGACCTCTTATGTCGGTGCCCTTCCCTGAGCCTCCCTGAGCTTCCCTGTGGCACTAACTCCTTAAGAAATCATTTTCTGTCCCTGAAACATTTTATATTGTCTCCATTATATATCAGACATCCAAAATAGGTTGTTCATTTGCTCAAAATGAGCTCTAGCTCCACAATCTAGGCCTCCAACCCTTGTTGGCCCTAGGCTGCCCGAAACTTCCCTGTGGCTTATTCAGCTATAGAAGTCTCCAAATGGCTCTTCAAATCCCTCCATTAGATTCATAATGTCCAAAATGGCCAAAATAAACTATTCACTTGCTGAAAAAGGCCTCTGCCTGCTCCGGTAAGGCCCCCAACACATGGTGGAACCATGTGGCTCTAAGCTCACTGAAAACTTCTCTGAAGCATCTCGGCCTTTAAAAGCCTTCAAAAGATTCTGAAAATCCTTCCATTAGATTCAGAAGGTTCAAAATATTCATAATAAACTATTGGTTTGCTGAGAATGGTTACTGGCTGCTCTGGATAGGCCTCATTCTCCTGTTGGCCCCTAGTGGCCCTTGGAACTTCTCTGAAGCATCTAAGCCTTCAGAAGCCCTCTGCTGGCTCTGAAAACCTCACCAATGGTTCCATAATGTTTGAAACATCCAAAATTGACTATTTATTTCCTGAGTAAGGCCTCTAGCTGCCCTGGCTAGGCATCATTCTGCTGCTGACCCCTAGTGGCCCTAGTGGCCCCAGAACTTCTCTGAAGAAAAATCATGCTCAAAAGTTCTTTGATGGTTTTGAAACCCTCACCAACAGCTCTTGAATGTCCAAGAAATTCAAAATTGACTATTCACACTCTCAGAATGGTTGAGTAATGCTAAAGATAGAGCTTAATCAATTTTGTCCAGTAACCCTTAGGAAAACTCCACTAATTGTGGAGGACTTCAGTTTAGCTGGAGTTAAAAATGGAAAACCGCCCTAAATTTGGGCGCGCTCCAAATAGTCCGCCAGATCAACCGTTAAAATAAATTTTGGGTTGGTGGTTGGGCACATACCCCAAATCCCGCAGTCACATTGGAGGTTAGCAAAACCATAGGCTTGAATTGTGGTTGGATGGGTTTAAACTCCAGTTGTGGAGGAGTTAATGAAAACCGCACGGAGACGATTGGCATTAAACCATGCCATGTGACAACTCTGAAAATGTTGTGGAGATTGTTTCATAAACCATCGGTTTGAAAGTTTGATGTTTAGCCATGTGAACAATACGATCAATGCTAACAGGTTCATTGGAGGTTTACATTTGCGCGCTAGTAATGTAGCCCTTGGTTCATGGGCTAAGGCCATATGGGGAGGGGGCAGGCCCCCTCCAACCCCCAAATTTCAATGCGCTAAACCATAAATATTACCCGACCACTACATAGGTTACGAAACACATATAGCCCAGTTGGTGGAGACCTATGTGCGCAGGCCGAAGGTCGTGTGGTCTAACCCTGTGGACCTCAACAAAATTTTGGCATGCAGTTCAAGGGCCACGTGGCGCCTTCTCATTGGCTCATCCAAACTTCACCGAATAAAAATGCGCCACTTGTCAACCTGTGAATGGCTCGGGAGGAATATTCTTGGAATATTCTTTTCTTTTTTTTTAACTTTTCAAAAACCCAGTCAACCCTGGTCAAATGTCAAAAATTGCAATTTACTAGAATTTTCAAATCGCGATAAATTCTTCATACGGTGTTAGTTTTTTGAACCGTTCACGACGCCAGAATCAGGAAGACGAGATCTATCCAGTCACTCAAGTTCGACACTCTTTCGAACATTTTGAAATTTGAGCTGTCACTTAGGTCCTTGATCCAAATCTAATCACCTGTGATGATCTAATTGGTTAAGGATATCATTGATGATGGATCTGTACTAAGAAGAAGTGGGCAAATGAAAATACAGAAAATAAAACTCAGAAAATTATTTTGTTTTAAAAATTCGTAGCTTGATCTTCTACTAAATTTTAGGCCCAATAAATGATCACATATGGAAATGAAACCACTTCAGGAATAATCTACATGTTTTTATCTATCCAATGAGCCGTCCTGGGCCTTATTTGGCCAAGTAAAACTCGATTTATGAACTTCCAAAGTTGGTATATAAAAATGGACAAAATTTTGAAATTTTTGTTGCTTAGGCTAAAAATCAATTTTTTTTAATTAAATTCTAATCCTAAATTAGATTACAATTTTTTAATTAATGAATACTAATTAATTGTAATTATGTTATTAATCTTAATTTATTCCAAACATAAATTAATTAATAAAAACGATTTAAAAGAAATTAATTAAAATATATTAATATTACAATTCGAAGTATATTAGAATTATAATAAATATTATAATTATTATAATATAGATATAATATTAAATAAAAAAAATAATTTACAAACCATTGGAATCAATCATTTATCCATATGTATAAGCCATGGAGGGAGGAGGGAGTTAAGGAGTGAGTGGAAGGTGAGTGAGGTAAGGGTGAGGTCAAGGGAGTTATAAGGAGTCTAAAAACTTTGCATTAAAATTAAAACCCCATTGCATAAAACCAAATTGGCTCATCGCAAAATTTTCAAGGACAAGCTTGAGGTGCTTAAGAAAAATTGCAATATGCGATATCGCAATTGACCTTTTTAGAATAGGAATTTTTGGATGAAAGGATGTGGTGAGAAGTGGAGCCCACGTGAGATTAAGCATCCTACAAATTGGACTTCAACCATTTTGCAATTTTGGGGTTTTGGGTTTGGTAATTTATTTTAAAATAACAAGTTGGAGTAAATTACGAAAATCCCAAAACGTGTTTTCGTCTATTGTACAATATAGCTGAGTCATTTTGTAGGACCATTAGTGAAAAATAAAAATTAGTAAAAATAAACTAAAAATTAATATTTACAATGAAGACTATTTTAACTACGAAAATTAAAATATTATACATTTATTTACATTTTTAACCGAGGCGACACAAATATGATCAAACTTCAAAGGAGTGTCATTTACAAACTGGTTGACCAAACAAAGCGAAACGAGTATCGTTGAAAAGCTTGAGAAAAAACGGATTCAATAAAACAATCAAAATGGAAATCCAACAAAAATGAAAAAACGGTAAAATTGTAAGATAATTAACTTAAATGAAAACTATAAAAGATGCTTAGCCAAAAATTAATAAAAAGGGTCCCCATTATTGAAGTAAATAATTCAAAAATGGGGTGATGGGTTTTCCCTACAACAAAAGGTTGCCTTCTCCTTGATGAGAAGAGGAGGAACCAATAGTTGGGTTTTGAGATAAAGGAAAATACTCTTGTTGTGGGCTAAGAGAGTATTGATATTTAGGATGAGTTTGAAGGAATCTTGGAATTGTTTTAATATCTTATTCAGTTAAAATAGCCCTATCTAAGAAGGGTGCAATTTTCAATACTTGTTCTAATTATCATTCTGTCAACACAAAGGCTTCTGATTTTTCTTGGTTTTCTTCACTGACACCTAAAACCTCTAATTTTTCTTCTTTTATTGGAATAATACTTGTTTCTGATTTACCAAATGATGACTGAGAGATACTTTCAGCTGAATATAGGTTAACATCATCTACATTGTCTTTTATAGAAGCATTTTCAACTTGAAATATTTCAGTAGAATCTTTTGAAACTGAAACTTGTTTAGGTTCTAAGATAGATGATGGTACCTTTTCTTTTGGAATGTACTTTGCATGCACCTTATTCAATGAATGTGATGTAACTTCAGTTGATTTATGTTTCCCTCTTGCATCCTTTATGATCTTTTCTGGGTTAGAGACTGGAGTAACAGTAGGTGATCTCTGATTATTGATTTCTTCTTGTAGTGGGCAGCCTTAAAACCCCTCGTCCTCTTTGTGGATTCGTCAGGTGAACCAATTACAATCAAATAAATGACTAGTTTTTGTTCACCCTTAAAAACTAGTACTAGGTATTCGTGCAAAAAAACTTCGAGAGAACACTGAGTTCAGAATCTTCACCTCCCGGCATACGCACCAAAAGAGGTTAGCGTTGGAATCAACACTTGGATTGTAACAATCGCCTGACCACAAACATCTTAAGATCAAAGGATTTTCTTACAGTTGGGTTATGATTTGGAAAGTGGTTGAAATTCTCACACACACTGAAAAATTAAAGGGTTTCAAATTGATAAACCACTCACACATATGAGGGTACTAATGCTTGATGTGGTAGCAGGGATTAGTTTGTATTTTAATGGTTAGGATAATGTGCAAGAACAGTGGATCTAAAGAATAGAATTCCACTGCCACGAAGAAAAGCAGACAAAATATTTTTGACCTAAAATGTATTGATGAAAGAAGGCTTCTTCAAGACTTACAAGAATCTCATCATAAATTTGAAGATTTCTGTAACAGTGAAAGCTTATGAATAATTTCACCATACATATCTTATCTAGAAAGCTTGTAAAAAAATACTTCCAAAATTAGATAATCATGTACAACTATACTACAAGACTAACAAAAACATGAGACAACATATGTAGATCATAATCTAGAATGAAACAGTAATATATGAAAACACATAAGGAGATAGACAATACACACATCAAATCTTTCATAAGTCCTCAAGAGTGTTTTTTTATATTATAAGCTTGAAAATATACAATACATAATGCAAAGAGATGGATAACCAACAAACCCCCTCTTCATTGCTTTACATAGTATATATACAAAATATGTTCTATTAAAGTTTCCACCAAAGTGCAAGTCTGTTTTAGAGACTTTATTACAATCTTATACATATAGTAAAGCTTATCTTAAACATAACAAAAAGTAGTCTGAAATACAATGAAGACAAAACAAGATAGTATGGAGCTTGAAGTAGTTGAGTTGAGGTGGATGAGCCCTCCTCATTTTCAGGAAAAAATTCCTCCACAAAAAGGGCAACTGCCAACTGAAAAAGACACCTGGACCTTTATCTACAAAAGTATAGGAGTAACCAACTGAAAATGACATCTGGAAGATAACTTGACTAGATGGCACTTGGAAAAAACCATTACCATTGAGGCTACATTCACTTTATCACCATTGAGTGTCATTCTTCGAAACCAAAAGGAAAAGCTACCTTTTTATCTTCTTATAAATTTTTTGAAAATAATAGCTAATTTTCTGGAAAAGGTAGCTATTTCTGATAATTCTATATACAAGCCAAACATGATATGATTCTTCATATTTTCATGGTTTTAGACATTCAATCATTAAAGATGTAGTATAGAAGCAAAAATCCTAATAGCTTCTGCCTTAGTGACCCTCTTGTTTGGCTTTCTCTTTTTTACTTTCTTTTTATTCTGAGTCTTCTTCTTCCTTGGATCATTTTATGGACTTTCATTTATGTTTATTATCTCATCTCTAAGAGCAGGATTGACTATGAGTTTTCTTGCTCGCATGAGCTTATTCTTTGGTTTGGTATGAGGCCTTTGTATGTATGGATTAGGAATGTATGAAGGTTTCCTTCTTCCATGGATAACTCTGCTTGACTACCCTTCTTCAAACTCTGTTTCACTAAACTCTGTTTCACTACTATCTTCCTCGAAATATGAGTATGAGTGGATTATGATTTCTTCTTTTATTTGGCTGATGAACTGAGAGATGAATAAAGTTGGACTATATTTGGTTCTTCTTTTGTAGTCTCTGAAACTTTTATTTTCCAGTTAACTGATGTTTTGAGAGAGGAAAAGACTTATGCCAGTGTTGGCTCCTCTGCTGCTATAGTGGCATTGTCTTCTTCATTCTCCTCTCTAGTCTCTAGAACAGGGCTTGGTGCTGAGGCTTTAGGGGTGACTTCCACTGAATATCCCTCTATGAGAATATTTTTTATCCTATGTTATTCTTTGAAGAGGAAGTTACCTCTTCCTTACCTTTAGACATTGAATTGTTGTCAGGAAATGTAGTATTTTGTTTAAGCTTGCTTGCATGCTCCTGCCTGAAAGACCCCAAGGTTTGTGGTTCCTTAAGTAGTCTTCTAGTATAAACTTCATTGGTTGGTTGCACTATAGGTATAGGAGTGGTGGTTTGAACTCTATCTCTCCTAGTTGAGTTCCTTGTTGGTCTTCTAGAAGGTGTAGAAGATTGACCAGTTTGTGAAGGGGTTAGTGTAGGTGCAGGGCTTGACTGATCCTATTAGGTCTTTTGCCTTAAAGGCTTTCCTACCCTTTTCCTTGAGTTAACAATGCCAAAACCTTCATCTGCTAAGAACTTTTCCCATGTGGTTCTCTTCCTCTTCAGATGATAAACCACCAACATTTTGATTAAACCCCTATGATAAAGATTTTGAAGATAATAGTTTGGGGTTCTTTGTATTTTTTGAGACATTTTCAATAGATATTTATAGAGGAAAATGGTAGATTCATGGGTTTAGAACCCGAAATGTGAGCTAGAAACCTCATTTGATATTGATGCACATTGGAAAACCTACCTTCACAAGTAATATAACATTGCATTGTGGTAATAACATCTTGCCAGTCAGGCCTAAAATAAGAAATGTGAAAAGTAGGGGTCCAATATATATTTTCATGCTCAGGCTTAAGATAAGGATTCAACCAGCTTTAAGCAAAGTTTTCCTCTTATACCAGGACTCACCTGTAGCTGATATTTGGGTAGCCCTTGCTATGATAGTCTATGTGATCTTGAAGGTCCAAGACCTCGGCTTGACTTGCTCTCCACTGAATGACTCGACAAATTCCTGAGCAACTGCCACATTTTCTCCTAAAAACTTCTTCGAGAACTGATACCATCCTGCTACTTGGAACTATGGCTTTGCACGGTGATCAACGAAACGAGTATTGGTCAGTTCTGAACGATTCACCTTACCACCCTTACCCATTATGTTAACAGATAACTTGACCACTAATGCACACCTGTAAAACTATCAATAACAACCATCCACGAAGCCCTAACCACTGACACAAGGTAACAAACTACTTGTTGGAGGATAAGAAACCGTTTGTTGTAGCTTTCTCGGGGTACATGGAAACAGAGCTCTACATGCCCTAAATCACGGTGAGGCTAAGTGACATGAATTCAAATGATTTAAATTTTGGTGCCAACTCATTCCACCGAACCTTTCATTCCAATTAATAATTAACTAATAGCTACTCGTACCTCAACCTTGATATATTTCACCTTTAGTGAGTAGCATGAGATTTAACCAGCCTTAGCAAATAAAATAGCCTACCTTCTTTTAATGAATCCTCCAATTAGAAATAACCACTTTTCAAAAGAGTAATACCTTTTGTTTTAGCAGGCCGTAATTATTCAAAGCGCAGTGTATTTTCACCTAAGCAATGCCTCTTTACCTTCTTGTACAAATTCTACATGAAATAGCTACTTTTTTTAAAAAGGAAGTTATTTTTGTGTTGCTTGTGAAACCAGATTTTCTGAAGAAAATAGCTGCCTTTTTAAAAAAACGTAGCTATTTCTATGTTATTCCTAAAATAACTAATGACTCTGACATTATGTCCTTAGCCTTAGATAGAAGATATCATTGTGAAATAATAATACTTCTCAAACTAAACCAATGACCTTAACTACTCAAAATAGTTAAAAGACTTATTAAAAGGAAATTTACCCTAATAACTCTAAGACATAAAACAAGCTATTGGACTCAAAAAAATTTGGATTTTATTTAAAAATGATAAAAAATTTGACACATTTTAACCCTCCATGGTCTTCAACCATAGTTAAGGGACAAGAGAGGATCGAAGACACAACCACAATGATGACCAGAATTTGAAAACTTGCAGTGCTAACAATCCCCACTAAACAAGAAGCATATGATTGAGATTACA
>JAXQQM020079539.1:0-15555 GCA_034641835.2 Pinus albicaulis
ATCAATCTTACACAATGGTACACTTGGCAGTTTAAGTAGATTAGGAAATTTGTTTTCAAATAAAAACTCTTTACTGCTTAGTTACAAATGATGCATACTTATTTTAATGATCATCCATACATATCAACCATTTAATTTGTACAATTTCATAAAATTACAAATGACTCATAATTATTTCAATAATTATAAATACTTATCAGCCACTTAATTTATATGATGAGTTACTCGTAACATAATCCAAATAACATAGAAGACTAATAGCATAAATCCAAAAGTTCATTACATTATCTATTAAATCTTATTAATATGAAACTCACAATATTTGAATTTCCCTTTGTATTGTTGGCTTACTTGTATAAAAAAGAATTTTGATATTATGCATGATGCATAATTATTTTAATTATTATACACATTTATCAATTATTTAATTTGTACAATTTCATTTTGATATGATGCATGATATATAATTATTTTAATAATTATACCGACTTATCAACTATTTAATTTGTACAATTTTATAATATTATAAATGATTCGTAATTATTTCAAAAATTACAAATACTTATCAACCATTTAATTTATATGAATTACTCATAACTAATCTAAATTTATATTATGTAAAACTGCAAAAACTTCATATAATTCAAAAAATATTACAAACCAAAAATCATCATCAAAATACAATACATAGATTATGCTGTGGAGTTCATGATTTATAAAGTTTCATTCATCTTACCATAGTTACTTCATTTTTACCCGAGTCACTGTGTTATCACCATATGTCTTATGCTATATCTAGTGCCGAGTGTAGTGAACTTCCAGTCCCCTATTCAGAACAGTAGGAAAAATTATCACCTTCAACTTAGCAAGTCAAATATGGTTCCTACGTCATACTTGGTAATAAAAACTGGTTGGTAGGTTGGTGAAATATGGTGGATGTTATAATTTTATTATGTAGATTTACCTTTTTAGTAAATCTATAATTTCTAAAATGTGAAATTAAATTTTATAAGATTATACTCTATTATTTTAGATTAAAGTATTTTGAATTATATGTTATTTTTTTTGTTATGGGATTATTAAAAATATATAAAATAAATATTTACTTAAATGACAATATATTATAAATTCAGGTTATAAATAATATTTTTATTTTAATTATATTATAATTTTAAATTTAAAAAAATAAAAATAAAAATTTAATGGAGAATCATTTGTTTAAAATTAATAGTTAATCTTTTATTTCAAAATCTTTAATGTATAAACATAAGTTATAAGAACCAATTATAATTTTTTATTTTACTTTTTAATTTATTTAAATAATAAAAAACATCATTTTTAATAAGGATCTCAAAATTCATAAAAATTAACTAAATAAATTTTATCTTATTTAAAGGTTAAAAGTTTGCTTCAAATGATAGGGTTTTAACTTATAGTTTCTGAATAATTTCCACAAGTGTCCTTTTCTCAAACCCTAATGGTGTTTTCCCTTTTGCTAGCATAGAGTGCATGAGCGTGCACACTGGGAGGGTGGAGATCCCCTCCTATCATAGCATTGCGGCATGCGAATCAAGTAGTCAAGAATGGGTCGTAGAAGTTGTAACTGCAAATTGATATAGAGGAGGAACTAGAGGTACCAGAGTCCTTGGTGCATAATGACAAGCTGGAATAAATGACCAATCTCTTCTAAGAGCAATGAAAAGGCCTCAATTTGTCATTCCCAACAACAAATTGGGAGAATTATCCGAAATTTATGAAAGATCATGACTTGATATGTAAGTTCATAGGCATTTAGACCTCAAAACATTGTCTAGTAAAATGGATCCAATTAAAATGGATCCAATTAAAATGGCAACCAATGGGACATATATATCTGAATTTAGGGCCTTAGGGTTTCTTCATAGTGATTTTCACTAGTCTTTTGGATAAGGAGAACGATTTCGAAAATGGGGCATATTTATTCTACAATTTTGGACTCTTCATTCACTACTAGGAAGAATGATACAATCCAGACTAGAAAAAATTCATGGTTTCCTTGGGTTCGCTCCAATTATTTTCCCTCCGTGTGGATTTTTAGGATCCATAATATTGGAAGGAATATGAGACTCTATTGGCAGATTTTTCAAGGTAGTTGATGCAATAAGGCAAGGTAAATATACTTCATATGGCCAGATTTGTGTTTATATGAATAATTACGAGCCTCTCTGGGAATTCATTAAGTTGGAATATGAGTTGATAGATGAATATTGCAAAGGAAGAGCAGGAGGACTTGCTATCATATGGAGCACCGTCGAGATCATATTTGATGACTGGATCAACATTCCTGAGATGCTCTCAGTGAAAATCTTACACATTGATACCCATGACTACACTTTGCTCATAAGGGTATATGTGCCTAACATTCCAGCAGAAAAATAGGTTTTCCTCTAGAATATAGGAAAACTAGTAAGGCTCTACTCGGAAGAGATTTAGATTCTTGGCGGTGATTTCAACCTGATCTCATCGCTGGAAGAAAATAAGGGATATATTCACCCAATATATATATATATATATGGAAGCATTTTGAGACACAATTGTGGAGCTGCAATTGGTGGATATGCCAACAAATAATGGCACGTACACTTGGAAAAATCACTCACGGGACCCTCATAAAGTAGCATCGCACCTCGATAGAGTTATGGTTTCTGAATAAGTCATTAATAGAGATATTTTCCTTGAAGCCTCCATACTCCCATGCATGTGATCATACCATTGGCTCATCAAGATGGATATTGAACTGAAAATAGACCCCAAGAACTATCCCTTTGACCTTGAATCCTTATTGCTAATGGACCCTTGATTTATTGAAAATGTAGAAAGTTGATGGAAAGGAAACACAACTCACATATAAAACCACATGCACACATTCAAGCTAAAATTAAAACACATCAAAACTCATATTAAGCACTGGAACTAGGAAAAGTTTGGAAACATCATGAAAGATCCGAAACAAATCTAAGACATGATGCAAGATATCAAAAAAAATTAATAAATGAAGGAACGTATGAAAAAATATTGGAGGAAGAAGGATGGTTGGTGACCCAGATAAAAGAAAGAAGGAAACAAGAGGAAATTATGTGGAAGCAAAATCCAAAATACAATGCCTGAGGGAAGGAGAGAGAAACACACAGATTTTCGACAAATCCATGATTCAACATCGACAACAAACCATAATGTTTTCCCTTAAGGATGGTTTTGGGAACAGACTGATTTAAAATGAAGAGATGGAAAATCTAGTGGTGAAGTTGTTACATTCCCTTATTTCTGGACCTCCCCATGATAGATTGGTAGTTATTTAGAGAATCACTAGAAAAATTCCACAACTCATTTGTAGGTAGCAGAACATGACCCTCATGCGAGCAGTTACTTTGGAGGTTATAAAGGATGTTGTCAAGGGGGTGGAAAAAAATAAAGCACCGGACCAGATGAATTCATGATAAAATTCTACCAAGCTTCATGGGACTTCACTCGGCACAACATACTTGAAGTGGTGGAGGAATCTAGCTGAAATCAAAGGGTTAGTCCTGGTCTAACCTTCACGTTCATTGTTTTAATCTCTATAACTGCAAAGTCTAAAGAGCCTCAGGGTTTTAGGCCTATTTATTTTTGTAATTTCATGTATAAGATCATGTCCACAATTATTTTCAAGTGTCTGAAGCCCCTCCAACCTTCTCTTATCTCTCTTAAACAAATCAGTTTTGTGGAGGGCTGAAAAATCCTTGACGGTATTATCACCTCACAAGAAATTGTCCACTCCTTGAAGTAGCTTTAAACTCATGTCATCTTGATCAATATGCACCTCTTGAATTCTTTTGATCAGCTAATTTCATCTTACCTTATTATTATTCTTAAATCATTTGGTTTTTACGAATGTTAGATGAACTGGATTTTTTTCCCTTATTTCATCTCCTATTTTTTCAAGCTTGCTCAATGGTTCCCCAACTAAAAATGTATCCCTCCTGAAGTTTAGGACAAGGTGACCCTATCTATCTGTTTATCTTAATCTTGGCAATTGAGGGTTTGGGTAGATATCTAAAATTTATTTCTGTATCCTCCCAAATCAAAGGCCCATGTCATTGGGAAAATGATCTTCCCATTACCCACCAACAATTTTTGGATGGAATTATGTCATTTTGTTAAGTTTTTCTTAGGGAATTGAGAAATACCAAAGATATTCTGCATGAATTTATGACTTCCTCAAGCACCTTGATGAAAAATGATAAATCTAGTATCTTGTTTTCTAATACCCCGATGAATACCCAAACCTTCCTTGCTAGGGTGCCATGATTTAGAATAGTCTCATTACCAAAGAAATATTTTGGCATGCCTTTGGTTTTTACCTCCTTATAGACCTCTTGTTGGAAATATCTTCTTCAAAAGATCTAGAAGAAACTCAGCACCTGGGATTTCTTAGCCCTAAAACGCAAAGGCAAAAGGGTTCTTTTAAAAGTGGAATTACAGTCAATTTTTATCTACCATCTCTCAAGGATGGTCGCTCCCAAATCCTCATGTAAAACTATGGTAGAAATTTTCAAAAAAAATATTATGGCATTGTGCTCAACAATTGAACAAATGGGCACTAGTCTCTTCGAACAATCTCACAAAGTCCAAGATGGCTGGCGGTTTTGCCGAAAAGTGTAATTAGGATCATTCTTCATATTGACTATGTAATTATGGATTTATGTAAAGTAGAAGAAACAAATAATAAAATTTATTTTGTACTTTCTTCATGGCTTTCATGAGAAATATTTTATTATAGGTTAGTAGACTTCTTCTTGATGTCTATCTAGTCTTTTTTCTTCTAGGGATAAATGTAATAAAGTGTCATATATATATGAAGGATATAATCTCATGAAATGCTCCAAGACCTTCTCCTAGAAACCGTGGAAGAATGGCTCTATCAGAGCTCACTAAAATTCTCAAAGATAATATTAAATAATGTATTATAAGTCCACCTCATAATAGTCATGTCAGCTCCCAAATAGTCACATCGGTTCACCAAGTCAGGTCGGCTTATATACAGGGGAAAATAACTATATATATACCCATATAGACTTCGCAGAAAACACAGATTTTTTGTCGGTCATCTCTAAATTGAAGTACAGATTTGAGTGCAGACCAAAGTGCAGATTGAAATGTGGATTTGAGTGCAGACCAAAGTTTAGACATGAGTGTAGACTAAAGTGTGGATTTATGTGCGGCTTCAGTGCAGATTTAAGTGCATTTTCAGTATGGATTAACGAACAAGTTTTCAGTGAGGATTTATAATATGTTTTAGGTCTTGTTAAGGTACACACATCTTTGCGCTATCCAAGGATTACACATGATGCGATAGAAGTGTGGATCATTCCCAAACAAGCATGATAAGGAAGTGCAAGAGTAGTATTGAAGTAACACATTTGTCGAAAGATAGTTTGTGTGATATCCTAAAGTGAAGCTGCTGATAAAGGTGACAGTGAGACAATGGTTAGAAAGAGGAAGAAACAAGGAAATTAAATCTATGATTTACATTCCTATCTACAACTTATATATATCTCATGTAACTGAAGAATCAACTGAAGGTTCAACGGAAGTGTTGGTGCAAAACTTTGCAACTTGGTGAAAATAAAAAGAATCATATTTGAAGTACATCAAATAAGAATGGTCAAGGTCTTGGATGCATATATACGTAAATGTTATAATTCTTGTTCATGGTACTTTCCATCTAAAAATCTATAAGAATAATTTCTCGCGGGTTTTCCTTTCCAAGAGGGAGAGTTTTTTCCCGGGCTCTAGGAGCCTAATTCTTATGTCTCATGTATTTTGATAATTAACTTGATAAAATATTAACTAAGCTAAGCAAGAAGAAGACATAAGTAACTCAAGTAAATTCAGAAGTAATTATCAAGAAGAGAATTTGTATTAATCACTAGCCCTCCAAATTCTCAACATGGTATCAGATCTAAGGTGATAAACTGAAGGGATACTTGACAAAGAGACACTCCAGGAAGAAAAAATCGAAGTTTGGGTGAAAAGTTAAATCAGTTTGCAAGGAAGACTCTCAATCTATTGTCAAGAAAGATCTTCATCTAAATCAAAGGATCAACCTTTCAAGAAAATAATATTTTCCATGAAATATTTACATTCAAGACATTGTTAGAAGAGGACATCATCTTTTGAGGACATCGTTTACTATCAAGTATTCAAGAACACCTAGATTGAAGGTTTCTATCTTATAAGAAGCTCCTAATGCCTTTTTCATAATCAAGGAAGCTGCAAGCCACTCTACTTAAGTAAGTATCGATGACCTTACTTAAATCTGTTAGGATGAACTATTGTGAGGAGAGAAACAAGCTAGTCGGGTCATCAAACTTTAGCGCATGGAAGAAGCGGACAAATTTTAATTTAATTAAAGACAAAGTTATGGACTAAATCAATGGATCAGTAAATAAAACACCAAAAGAATATGCTCTAGCTCATGTCAAGTACATGAAGGGAAAAATCAGAGCTTAAAGTATTCTCATAGAATCCATTAAGGACTCAATCATTCCCTATGTATCAAAACTAAAGTCTTCTAAAGAAGTATATGAGAAATTGGTGGAGCTATTATCTGTAAGTACTATAGGAGAGGCAATCTCTCTGGGACAAGAACTATATAAAATGAAATTTGCAATATAAGATGGAATCCCTCCATACTTTATGAGGATTTCTGAAATAAGAGATCAACTGCAGGAACTAGGAGAGGTAATTTATGACATAGAGATGAATACAATGGTGTTGAATGCTCTACGAGAATAATGGAGAAACTTCAGTTCAATTTTATATGAGAAGAAAAAAACCACACCATTCTATGATTTATGGTCTCTATGTAAAATAGAGGAAAGAAGACTAAAATCCAAAGCTAATACAAGACCAAGCGAGGAGAATCAAGAATTTTCAACCACATATACGAAGAAAGGAAGATTTGGAAAATTTGGTCCTTAGAATAAAAGAAGGAATATGGACAAAGTACAATTCTTTGGATGTAATGAAATTGGGAATTATAAAAGAGATTGTACTAAATCTAAAAAGGCCAAGAGAAAAAGGGAAGAAGCCCATACCTCAGATATGAGAGAAGAACCTGATGCAAAGAAATCTAAGAAAGAAGGAGTGAGGGATCTCCACTATGATTAAGATCCTCTTATCCTTTAAGTGATTTCTGTTTTGGTTGTAAAATAGTATGCTAGGAAGCAATGTATATTTTAGCATCATGATAAAATCATGGTAGTAGCTCCTGGTTAAAAAACTACGGGAAAACCTCTCTGATAACATTACTAATGGAAGGTGGTCATAGAGATCAAGGGTCATCATGGAAACATAATTGTGGGATGTGATGACATAATGATGGAAAAATTCAAGGGAATGAAGCACTTCATTCTAGAAAAATTACTACAGGATGACTAAAGGAAAAAGGTATGAGGTATGTATATATTTATATTCTAACACTGGATGCTATGAAGTCATGTCATATGGTTGCAGGTAATATACTTCCATATTTAGAAGTATGATCTATGAAGGAGGATCTCTCGGTGCACTAATAGATGAAATCAACATAATATATCCTCATGGAATATGAGGTGGTTATATATGAATGAGAAACTAGAATATTTGTAAGTTCCCGGGAAGGAAGAATGTGTAGAAACAAAGAGATCAATATGAAATACAACCATGTCAAGAGATATTTATCATTTGAAAGCTAAGAAGATGTGACTAGGATATCTCCTGGGAGGATATGTAGACTCTGACAGAAGTCCGGTAAAGAAGAATACCCTTGAAAAAACATATCATTAGGAGATGTGTGAACCTAAATAAAGGATGTTGATGTCTACAGGAAGATTCCATGGTGAAAGATCATCATAGAGGTAACTTTTTTTTTTAATTTCATATGTATATGTTTATCTGAATGAATTTGTGTAGGGCTTCTAATCATGAGAAAGGATGTATGATCCTTGGAGATGATTCGAAGGAAATTATCATGGCATATGATATGAAACCAACTCCAAAAATAGAATAAAAGAGAGATCAACGCCTTAGAAATACCAACTTCGAGGGGGAATCCTCCAATACATTACATAAATGAAGAATTCTTGGATGATACAAATGACAAAAACCTCCTTCTATATCTAGGATTCCATGGGCCCACAATAGAATCCTGGCTGACCTAGAAATAACAATGTAAGGGCACAATAATAACAATATTGGGGTTACAGGGGTACAACAATAACAATAAGGGGGCTATACTAATAACAATAAGAGATTAAACTAGTAATATAGGGACCTAACATGCCCCTCTCATTCAAAAAAAGTGTTTTCCTCAACGCTTGAGTAGATCTCGGTGCTTATTTATAAAATTCTCATCCTCCCATGTAGAACCTTCAGTGGGTAAGTTCTTCCACTTGATGGGATACTGTGAAATTGATCGATTTTGTAGCTATCAAGTTCTTGTTTCCTTGACTGCTTTAGGTTCCAATATGATTTTTCCTTCCTCATCAAGTTCTGGCAATATTGTTTGAACTAGAAGATTTTCACCTATAACATTTTTTAAGCATGAAACATGGATAATTAGATCCACTCACGAAGAAGCAGGAAGCTCCAATTTGTATGCCATAGTACCAATATTTTGCAACACCTTGTAAGTACCATAGTACTTTGGTGATAATTTATTATCCTTCTTAGCTTGTTTGAGGGACATTTCTTTTTATGGTTGTAGCCTTAAAAATACCCAGTCTCCTACATCAAAACTTCTCTCACTACAATGTCGATATGCCTGTTGTTTCATTCGATTTTGTGCCAAATTTAGGTTATCCTTTAAGAGCTTGAGAACTTCTTGTTGATGCTCGATGTGATATTCCATTGCTTGAAACTTATAATTTTCTCTTAAATATGATGTGATGGATGGTGGATGATATCCATAAAGTGCCATAAATGGGGTCATTTTTGTTGCAGTATGGAAGGAAGTGTTATACCACCATTCAGTGAGAGGTAACCACTTGACCCATTGTGTTTGTTTATCAGATACAAAAAAACGAAGATATAATTCCAAACATTTATTCACTATCTCAGTTTGACCATCAGATTGAGGATGATAAGATGAGCTATGAGATAATTGAGTACACAAACAAGAAATAACTCCGTCCAAAAATTTCTAGTAAAAATGGGATCTCTGTCGCTCACAATAACGTTTGGGATTCCATGTAGATTTTGAATTGTGTCCATAAATGTAGTAGAAACTGTACTTTCTTTAAATGGATAAGATAATGCACAAAAGCATGCATACTTGGCAAGTCTATCCACTACCACCATGATCAAACTCTTTCCTTCAGACTTAGGTAAACCTGTGATAAAATCCATTGAAATATCCTCCCAACGTTGATTTGGAATGGATAAAGGTTGTAGAAGGCCTGGGGTCTTAATTGTCTCAAATTTATTTTGCTGGAAAACCAAACATTCCGCCACAAAATTTTGAATATCAGATTTAAGGGCATCCCAAAAAAATTATTTCTTCAGCCTGTGGTAAGTTTTTAAAAATCCCGAGTGTCTTCTTAAAGGAGAAGTGTGCAATTCAAAAATAATCTTTTGTTTTAGCTAGGAATTCTTAGAAAGATGTAGGTGATCTTTGTACCATAAGGAATCATTTTTCCAACCAAATGTATCAGATGTACTAGGATCTTTCTACAACTTTTGAATGAGTGTCCATACTTCTTCGACCTTCTTCCATTCATCCCTTGCTTCGGTTATCCAATCTCGTTGGATAATAAAAATGGAACAAAGAAATGCTTCCACCTCTTCATTCTTTCTTGAGAGTGCATCTGCAACAACATTTAGCTTCCCTTTTTTGTAGGTAATTTCAAAGTCAGAACCCAACATCTTTCTGACCCATTTTTCCTGCTTTTCTGAAGATAGCCTTTGTTCCAAAAAAATTTTCAGACTATCATAATCTGTTTTTACTTTGAAGTGTCTTCCTGTTAGGTAAGGTCACCATTTCTTTAGTGCATGTATTATTGCTAACATTTCCTTCTCATAAATATCTTTCTGTAAATACTTTCCTTTGATTAGACGACTTTCAAAAGCAATGGGTCTTCCTTCTTGCATTAAAATAGTAGCAATCCAATTTCCTGAGGCATCACATTCCACAATAAAAATTTTTGTGAAGTATGGCATAGCTAAGATAGGTGCTAGGCACATTACCTCTTTGAGATGTCCAAAGGCCTTAGTTTCTTCAGGAGTCCATGAAAATGCATCTTTCTTCAATAATGTTGTTAGAGGTGCTGTTATTCTACCATAATTCTTAACAAACTTGCGATAATACTGTGTTAACCCAAGAAATCCTCGCAACTGCTTTATGGTTGTGGGGAACTTCCATTCCTTAATGGCTTTAATTTTGTTAGGGTCTACCTTAACACCCTCGTGAGATACATTATGACCCAGATATTCCACCTCTTGTACTCCAAAGAAACATTTGGATGTTTTTGCATATAATTGTTTCTCCTACAATAGTTTGAGCAACCTGTCAACATAATGAACATGATGCTTCCAAGATCTGTCATAGATTAGTATATCATCAAAAAGTACTAGCACAAATTTTTTAAGGACGGGCTTGAAAATGCAATTCATCAACCCTTGAAATGTAGAAGGTGCATTGGTAAGGCCAAAAGGCATGACCAGAAATTCATAATGATCCTCATGAGTTTGAAATGATATTTTCATAATATCTTTAGTCTTCATTATAATTTGATGATATCGTGAATGGAGATCCAACATGGTAAAATAATTTGCTCCATGTAATTTATCCAATAATTCATTAATAATAGGAATGGGAAATTTATCCTTAATGGTGAGCTTATTGAGCTCCCTATATTTCAGACACATGCGCCATGATCCATCCTTCTTGTGCACCAATACTACTGAAGCAGAAAAATAACTTTTACTAGGTTGAATGATACCAGCCTCTAACATTTCTGCAATCATACGTTCAATTTCGCTCTTTTGGACATAAGGATATGTATAAGGACTGATGTTTGGAGGAACACTTCCTGGAATCAAATTAATAGCATGATCATGATCATGAATAGGCGGGAGTCCTTTGGGAGTTTCAAACACCTTGGAATGATTGTCAAAGACTTTTTGGATATCTGCAGAAATATATTATTTTGATGTTGGAACTGCTAGTGAGCATAATTGTGCAATTATGCCTTGTTGTTTTTTCTTTAGAATATTTGTCATGACATTAGAGCTTATTATCTTTCTTGGCTTGCCTGTGATACCCTATAATTCTACTTCCTTTCCTTCTGAAAAAAATCCAAGAAAAGTTCTTGAAAATTAAAAGCTATCGTCCCCAAAGATTGTAACCATTGTACTCCTAGTACAACATCAACACCTCCCATAGGAATGGCAAGCATTGGAATATTCAATACATATTCCCCCATGGTTATCTTGATATGATGGCATTTTTCATAGAAATTTATAGTTCCTCCATTTTCAGCCATCACTTGGCTACCTTACAATGAATAAAATTATGGGTACTACTTGAATCAATCAACACTATTACCTTTTTCTTCTTGATATGTCCTTCTATCTTGAGATTTTGAGGAGTGGTAATTCCTGTCAATGCATTACAAAATATGGTCAAACTCACTTCTTCCTCTTCTAGGGTTGGTTCCTGGTGTATATCCTCTTCTTTTAAAGATTATTATCCATTTTCTTCTTCCTTTCAATGATCTATGTAAAACAATTTCTTCTCAGCACACTTATAACCTTTAGTGTATTTTCTGTCACAACTGTAGCAAAGCCCTTTTGCTCCTTTTTCTTCCAATTGTTGTGGTGTCAACATTGTAGGTTGTGGAATTCTAGGAGTAGCAACACTTCCATCTTTATATATGTGAGTGGTAGGCTTCCTTGTCGCCATAATTTTACATTGAAATTTTCTTTCCAACCTGAATGCCTTTTCCAACGAATCAGGTTCCCAAACACGAACTTCGTGTTGGATGTTATCCTTTAAATTCCTTATGAAGACATCAATCCCGTGTTCCTCTAGAATATAAATTACCCTTATATTCAATTTTTGGAAGTCCTCAATGTGCTCCACCACGAAACCCTTTTTTTTAAGGTTTATCAATTGGCTAAAGAAGGTGTTGTTTTTGTATCCTCATAATGTGCTATCATTTCCTCTGCAAAAATTTACCAAGTGACAATTTTTTTACGGGAGAAAAGCCATCGATACCATACAAATGTATTTTGGTCTAAATGTAAAGTTGCAATGC
The DNA here is from genome assembly GCA_034641835.2 of Pinus albicaulis. Lineage (NCBI taxonomy): Eukaryota > Viridiplantae > Streptophyta > Pinopsida > Pinales > Pinaceae > Pinus > Pinus albicaulis. The sequence continues at coordinate 12,318 of JAXQQM020079539.1, forward strand.
ATACCTTTTGTGTGTTTTGCACATTATTGAGATCAAAATATTGCTCCATCTGTAGTATCCATGTTACCAGATCTTTGCCATCAAACTTCCTCATATCCATCTTTGGAATATGGTGTTCTTCCATCCAACCTTATATTTTATGAAATCATGATTAACATTTATTTTATTTGATAAAGATATCTCCAGATTAACCACGGTGTTATCAAATAACGGTCGATGTTTTGAATCCAAACGGGGATCCATCTTCAGGACAGGCTGAGAAGTGAATGAAAAGATGAAGGACTTTTCATTCACTTCTTATATTTCTTGAATATGGATCCCCATTGGGATTCCAAACGTCGACCGTTGTTGGATCACACTGTGGATAATACTAAGATCCCTTCATCAAACAATAACCACAGAAGCTTTAAAACCATAATTTATTTTATTCTCATCATGAGTTTCCTCTACTATATTTTCACCATTAGGAAACATTTCTTGTATCAAATTTTGCAAAACTTTGATGTCTACTTTTAGATCATTCTTCTTTTTTTCCATGTTTTCTTCCATTTTTTCATCTATCTTAGCTTCCATGTCATCCATCGTAACTTCCATGCCATCCATCTTAGCTTCCATGCCCACTTCCATGCCATACATCTTAGCTTCGAAACCATTCATATTATCTTCCAGGTCTTTCTTCAAACCATTCATCTTAGTTTCCACACCTTTATTAAAAAATTCCATTTTATTTTTTGTTTCTCTTTGCAATAGTGAAATTTGGTGCACTTGCTCTAATAATTTTGATATCTCATGTTGTGTTTCTTCGTCTTCGTGAGTCATAGTGGAGACTTATGAAGTTTAATGGGTGTTGAATTCTTTTTAGGGGGAATTTTAGAACCCAATACTAATATATATTCTTCGATATGACCTTCGAATAAATTGAAACTATTTTTTTGTCAAATGAGACTTATGTAATTCGAAACAAATACACACCTTTTTCTTGCTTTTGAGGAGCTCGATATTGAAACTGAATTATCTTTGCGATTTCGGATCGTAAGTATCTGAAATTAGGACCTAAATTAGCCCTCTTAATATTCTTTTGAATGCCATAAGTCTAACCTGATTTGGATTCTTCAAGGCAAATTTATGCCCAATCTCCCACAGTGACCTAATTATGGACTAGTTCAGTAGAGTGAATCTGTACGAATTTCCACGTTTCACTGTTTCTTCCTTCAGCTCTGAAATTGATATCAAGAAAACTAATGTCCATTTTCTTGTGGCCACTTTTTACAGAATCCCAATTTGACGCTCAAAGAGAGAGTTATGACGTTTTTCCCATGGTCACCTCTTTGAGATGAAATTCGGGAGCCTGAAACCATCCTATGTTATACAGATTATATCTCAAGAAATATTACGAACCAAGCTCTGAAATTTTTAAAGGAGATTCCATAGGATTTCTTATTTTCTCCGTAAAAATTTCAGCTTCTGAACCCTCGTAGAAAAATAGTTATAGAGAAATTTTTGCTATTACCTGTTTAGGTTAAATTCAAGAGCCTGGAAAATTCCCTAACTTACATAGATCATATCTCCAAAAATATTGTGAACCAAGCTCTAAAATTTTACGAAAATGTTCCTTAATATTTCGGCGTCGTGCTTTAAAAATTTCAGATTCAAAACCTTCATACAAAAATCATTATAGCTAAAATTCCACGATGACCTATTTGGAGCAGCGAAACCTTATAATCCAAAGCTCCGATACCAAATATTATGAAACCGACTCCAAAACTAGAAGAAAAGAGAGATGAACGCCTTAGAAATATCCACTTCAAGGGGGAAAACTATAATACATTACATAAATGAACAATTCTTGGATGATACAAATGACCAAAACCTCCTTCTATATATAGGAGTCCATGGGCCCAAAACATAATCCTAGCCGACCTAAAAATAACAATGTAAGGGCACAATAATAAAAATATTGGGGTTACAGGGTTACAACAATAACAATAAGGGGGATACACTAATAACAATAAGGGAATAAACTAGTAATATAGGGACCTAACAACATATCGGTGAACCAGATGAGAAAGCCTAATCATAATCACTTTATGATTGTGGACATGACTCGTGACTAAAAGTGATGGACGATTTGTGCCCTATGAACCCAAAAATTGAAGAATACTCAATATTGAGATCCATGACATCGAGGGGAGGAATTATTCATGAGTATGTAGACTGTTGTTGCAGGACCCTGGCTGAGAAAGAGCTTGGTGGTAAGTTTCTTACTTGGAATAAAATTGAAGTATGTCATTACTGAGTTGAGAGGGAGTGACGTATGTGATTGTCTAATACATGTGTCATGCACTAGAGCAGCACTAAAAACTCTAAGTCTTATTGAAGGCCATGTTGGGAGAATGGATAGACACATCATTTTGGTCTTCACGTGGAAGACAGAATGAAGGATTGGGTAATCACCTCAGATTTAATACTTTTTGAGAATGAGATAGGGCATTCAAGATAAGAGTAGTCAAGGACTGATATTATTTGAAGGTTGGCTACCCAATAGAAGAATAGTCCAAGAAGGTCATAATCTGGGAACATTGGGGTGGATTATGTACCTTGGAGAGACAATCACTAAGCTGTGTATAAGCCATGTGTCTTGCCAGCATTGCAACCCATTGTCTCATTGAGAGATGGGGCTGTTATTCAAGGCCTTGCACTAGGAAAATGTTGGTTGATATGATGCTATACAGATGTGATTATCACTCCAATTCTTCTGATAATATTCTTCAATTTTAAAGTGGCCATGTACCTGTATGAATACCTCCCTAGTTACGAGGGAGTGTTGAAAAGTGTAACTAGGATCGGCCTTCATAATGACTATGTAATTATGAATTTATGTAAAGTAGAAGACAAAGATAATAAAATTTATTTTTCACTTGATTCATGGGTTTCATGAGAAAGATTTTACTATAGGTTAATAGACTTATTCTTGATGTCCATATAGGGTTTTTTCTTCTAGGGATAAATGTAATTAAGTATCATATATATATGAAGGATCTAGTCTCGTGAAATGTCCAAGACCTTGTCCTAGAAACCATGGAAGAATGGCTCTATTAGCCCTCACTCAAATGTTGAAAGATAATATTAAATGATGTATTAGAATTTGGCCTCATAATAGTCATGTCAGCTCCCAAATAGTCACATCGGCTCACCAAGTCAGGTCAGCTTATATACAGGGGAAAAAAATCATATATAC
>JAXQQM020093157.1:0-101073 GCA_034641835.2 Pinus albicaulis
CAGCCCGCCTTATCCCATTGCCAAGGTGGCGTGTGTGATAGTCTACTACCATGATCATCACCACAGATAGTGGATAATCATCATGGATTGAGATATTTTGTTTTTTGTATCAGTATCTTTCAGATCATAAGGTGTTTTAAACCTATGATCACAGACGATGTAATATTTTTTGAAAACAAAAACTTCTATCTATGATATTACTACTTTCTCTAAATATCTTGTTCAACATGTATCAAATATTGTTTTGGTTTACTGTTTAAAATTGTAAATGTATATTTAGAACACGATTAGCTAATGCATCAGCCATTGTGTTTAAATTTATTGAAATGTGTTGATATTTGATGTAATCAAATTGTCTTTCCAAGAGACGAACCTTCAAAAATAATCTTAATAACATTGGATTTTTAATTGCGTATACTCTGTTTAAATGTAATACAATGAGTTCCAAATCTAACCTTATGATCAAATTTTGAATACAAAATTAAATGGAATTAGATAATAACTCAATCACTCCGCCATATTCTGCAATATTGTTCGTTGTTTGACCAAGACTTACCCCATGCATAGAAACTAACTCATAAGTAGGTGAATAGATAACCCAATTTGCAGAAGAAATATTTCGTGTACTACGATAGGCACCATCATCAAAACCAATGTATGTTTGAAGGGATGTCGACATCTGAAATATCAAGAGTAATCAAGATAAGCAGAGATAATAGTAAAAACTAGGCACACCTATCTAATCTAAGGCACACTAACTATAAAAATAACTAATATACAAGTGAGATATTCACACAAGATTCAAGCAAAATATCTCTTCAGATAAAGACCATTTTTGGGCTTATCTAAAGAGACCCCGTCATAATCAGCCAATTCATAGGCCCCTTTGGCAAGCACTCGCTTGACAATGTAAGGACTATGCCACATTGGTTCGAATTTCCCAGCTCCTAGCTTATCGTTAGCTTGGTCATATACTAAGACTATGTCACCTTCTGAAAAAACACGAGGTGTAACATACTGAGCTTTAACGTGTTTTTTATGAGCTTCCGCTGCTAATGCAGCGTTGCGCCGAGTCTCATCTAATTGTGCTAAGTACAAAAAGCGTTTTTCCTCTTCAGAGGTAGTTGGTAGTAACTCTATGGCTAATTGGAGTTACGATATTTTGCATTCAATGGGTAACACAACTTTTAAACCGTAAACCAGTTGAAAATGAGTGAACCCTGTTGCAGTTTTTGCTGAGGTTTGGTATGCTCATAACGCTGAAAAAATCATGGTATGCCAATTCGATTTGTGAGTTCCGATAATCCGTTTGATCATGGTGGTTAAAACTTTATTAATGGCTTCAACTTGACCATTAGCCTGCGGGTAATATGGAGTAGAATTATCATGGCGCAGGTCAAGTTGATCAGAAAGTTCGGTCATCATTGTATTTCGAAAATGACTCCCATGGTTAGTGATAATAGCTTGGGGTACACCGAAACGATCAATCACATGATTGAATACAAACGTAGCTGCAGTCTTGCCATCTGCCATGAATGTAGGCATCACCTCGGCCCATTTGGTAAAGTAATCTACTGCGAGAATAATATACCCATGCCCCCAGCCGAGTGTGGGTTACATGTAATGAAATCAATGCCCCCATTTCGCAAAAGGACCGACAACAATTATGGGGTGAAGAGGAGCTGGTGGTGCATGCATTTTCCGATCAAATATTTGATAGCTGTGGAATTTTCGGACCGCAAGAATGCAATCTTTGAATAATGATGGAAAAAAATAGCCAGCGTGCAATATCTTTTGGGCTGTGGCGTACCCAGACATATGACCACCACATGCTCCAGAGTGGAATTCATTAAAAACCCTTTCAGCCTCTTCATGAGTTATGCAACGTCGAAAAACAAAATCCGCACCACAACGATAAAGTGTGTCCCCAACAATATTGTATTGCTGAGATTGGTAATGGATCTTTCGTCGATTTGAACGTGAAATGTCAGGCCAAAAGGTTTTGGTTTGAAGATAAACGATGATATCTCCATAGCATGGATCTAATGTATTGCTAAGAAACAGAGATTCATCTACAATGGGATGCACTACCACAATTTCCGTCTCACTATTGGGAAAGTCACACATAAGTTTTGCAAACACTAGATATTTCTTTGATTTAGACTTTTCGAATTCTAAATCAAACTCCTGTAGGATAACAATCCATTTAGAGTATTCCCCCCCAAGTAATTGTTTTGTCAAAATATACATCATTGGGTTGCAATTAGAAATTGCCGTTGTCTTGCGTAACAATATGTAATGACGAAACCTTTGTACATCTTGTACGGCTGCCAAGGCCAATTTCTCCACATGTGAATATTTAATTTCGGTTGGATTCAAATTCCTACTTATATAATAAATCACATTCTCATTGTGAAATTCATACTCTTGAACTAAAACCATTCCAATGGTTGAATCAGAGGCTGCTAGGTATAAAAATTAGTCCTGATTGTAATTGGGTGGATGCAATAATGGTGCATGGGTTAACGCATGTTTTAGAGCATCAAAATATCGACCAGCAATCTCATACCAAATAAAAGGAATATTCTGTTTCAACAACCTGGTAAAACCTTTTGTTAACTCAACATAGTTCGGGATAAATCTACGCATAAAGTTTGTTTTCCCTTGCAAACTTTGGAGTTGGCGAAGTGTGGAAGGAGGAGGTAAATTTATGATGGCCTCAACCTTCGAGGGATCGAAACGAATGCTGGCTTTGGAAACAACAAATCCCAATAATCGTCCAGATTGCACACAAAAAACACACTTGTGTGGATTCAAACGAATCTTGTAATGTTTACATCTCATAAAAAATTCTCGTAAATGAGTAGGATGATCTTCCTTGCGTAATGAGTGAGCAGGTAAATCATCTAGATAAGGCTGCACAATGTGTTTGATGTCATGAAAAGTGTAAGACATTACCCTTTGAAAAGTTGCACCAACATTCTTTAATCTGAAAGGTAATTTACAATAAGAAAATGTTCCCCAAGGACAAATGAACGTTTTTTTTGGTTGATCAGCAGGGAGTATGTTTATTTGATTATATCCGGAAAATCCATCCATAAATGAAAACATCTCATTTCCAGCACAATCATCAATGATTTGGTCGATATAAGGGGTAGGATAATTGTCCTTTGGATAGGCTTTATTAATATCCCTATAATCGACACATACTCGTATAGTCCTTGTTTTTTGGTATCGGGAACTATATTAGATACCCAATCTGTTAATGGGATTGGATAAATAAATCCCACTCTTAGTAGTTTCTCAACTTCAGCTTTAATAGTAGCAGCTTTTCGCGGTTGTATCAGACGTAAACATTGTCTAATAGACTTTGCATCTGGGTATGTCTTTATTTCATGAACGATAATTTTTGGATCAATTCCTGGCATTTATTCGTAGGACCAGGCAAACATGTCACGAAATTCTTGAAATAGGGATTTATATGTATTAATTTCGTCAATCATACAAGAAGCTCCTATATGAATGTTTTCAACAACTCCGGGTTTAACTGATATGTCAATAGGAACAGTTTTAGAAATGTTTCCCAAATTAATCTCAGAATCTGAATTTGTAATCATGATTGGATTATGTGGTTCCTTGACATAATCAATTGTAAAAATCGACGAAAAATCATTTTCAAATCTATCAAGTTCAGGTAAAAATGAAGATATATGGTGTAGATCATCCCAAGGTGATTCATCCATAGACAAAATTTCACGAATACTTTCATCAGTATAAAACACTTGTTGAAAAGGATCAGAAATAGATGTCAAGGCAAAGCTTGATAGTGAAGAAAATTCTTCAGTGACTACATTCATTGGATCAATATTAGTTGAAGGTGTGTTAGAAAATCACTGTACCGATGTATATGTTATCTCAAAAGGATTCAAAGGCATCTCGCCATTGAAAGAATCCATTTCTGATGCTAAAGGCACAATCCAAGGATCATCGAATGGAATAGTGCTTGATGAAATCATATTGATATTAGCAATGGTACATGGTACATTGGGTGGAGGCATAGAAAAATTTCCCTTCAAAACATAATCTTTTACTAAACCTACTCCAACATCTTCATAAGGAATAGTCGATTTTCCAACATGCTGAATACTATCTGTAGAGGCTGGGTCAGACGAATAATATGACAATTGATCGATTTTCACAATCTTTCCTTTATGAGGAAACATGATTAACCGAAAGACGGAAGACACGACAGCAGTCATAGCATAAGACCAACTTCGACCCAGAAGAAGGTTGTAATCCAGAGGGGCATCAACTACTTTCACATCTAGATTAACAGTTTTACCTTCGATCTCTATAGGTAGATCCTATAAAATTCCATACGGATGGAATCCTATTCCATCAAAAGCTTTAAGGATTGTCGGAGATTGGTTGAACGTTGGAGAACCAAGAATTTTCCAACAATTTAACGACATAATGCACGTGGATGCCCCCTCATCAATTACAGTACGGAAAATTCGTCTGTCTTTTACTAATACCAGAATCTAAAAAGCCATTTGATGGGGTAGTCTCGGTGTAAAATTTTCTAAATCGAAGACCATAAGGTTAGAATCCTGAAGATCTATAGCTCCACTAGCTGATAAAAGTAAAGGGGAAATCGCCAAGTCTTCAACAATGTTGTAGTTCTGAGCAGCTCTCGCATGTGCATTGAAAGCTGACTTCTGAAGTACACCTTTAGCGGGCGGTTTAATTACTAGATCAGAATTAGGTTTCTCGATATGGAGTGGATCAGAAACCGAAGGAGATGTAGTTGGTGTTGAATTATAATTTTCTACTTCTTTACCAGTAACAGGATTTTTACTTCCATAGTCTTGCTACGACGCGTTGCAACCATAACCTCAGACATCATTAAAATATCTGCTGATGAGTGTGAAGAATATCCTATCATTTTGCTATCTTGAGTAGGAAAATGATCCTTCAAGACAACGGGTGTGGGCGAACCTTTAACGAATTTAGAGACCTCAGATCGATGCGGGCACTGTTTAGTAATGTGATCCTCATCACAAATAAGACAAGGAATACTCCGCACATGAAGTTTAATATAGACAAGGTATTTCAAAAACGGTGATGTCCCCCACCGCAAATGTAAAGTTCCATACACAGAGAATTAATTGCAGACAAAATATCTCCAGCAGTAATGTATTTTAATGAATTCAACAGTGAAATTTAATTGAGAAACAATTATATACATAAGAGAAATACCTGGAACACAGTTGATGGTTTTAAATGGTGGCTCTTCTCCCGTGATGTTGATGCTGTGGATAGTTAAACAATTCACCGAAACAATCAAGTCCTCCCAGCCAATCCGGGAACAATCCCAGACCCAGAGGATGTCTCCTCTGCCCCCGTGCCCAGATTTCCAAGAAGAACAGAGACTCCCTTCAAACAATTAAATCTGACAATTCAATCTCCCTTCCACCGAATCCCCCTTCTTTCCCTCAAAACTTCCTTATATAATTTTTCCCCATCGCCATTCAACCTCCTCACCGCCTCTTCTCCATCTAGATAAGGTCTTCTTAAAGGATGGTACTATTATCATTTAAGGAGATGTCAGTGGCATTAAAGAGGCGGTGTGATCTTCTGTTTAATTAATCTATTTAGAAATTTACGGCTTGACTTTGAAGGATATTTCAGATTAAGGCTTATATTATAATATTTAACTCAACTTTGAGTATATGTATAAATTTTAATTATTTAAAATTTTATTTCCTTTTCATTAATCCTTTTTTATATACTTTATGCTAAACCCATATGAATTTTAGTCTGAAACCTTATCCTTAATTTCTAACTTAGGTACGCCTGATATTAGTAGTTAGGTGTACTAGTGCGGTGTGTGCGAGATAGGCAGGTGTAGCTATCAACTGTCTATACCGCACACACACTAATATCATTGTATAACTTGAGAATGGGCCGTTACATACTTCCTCCCTTCAGAAAACTTCGTCCCGAAGTTTAGGGTTTTATATACTCATATCAATATTGTGTTTTTTTTTTTTTTTTTCTAGAGATTAGGGTGATTGTAGGATGCTTGTATTTTAAGATTGAATTTTCGTTTAAATAAGTATGTATCCGTAATTTAAGTGTTACTGCCCATCTTCGCCGAATCTCCAAACTATTCTAAATCATCTTATCCTTCCTAATCTCTTCCACTCCCATCCTATCCGTCCTCTACAGGGATATGCCATGGCATCAGTTTTACTGATCCATTCATAGACCTCAATGACATCAGTGTCGATTACATCGACCTGACATGCTTGTAGGCATCCGGTAGTCATCATCACACGTCTAGGGGAGCGTGACTCACACAGTCCTCCCATGACTCCAAGTATTGGAGGATAAACAGTGGGCAACACCTCCACTCCTCCCAGTAGGACCAGGGTCAACACCCTATCGTGGGATCTCGGGGAGTCTCAGTTGTTCTTGGAAATCTGTCATCACGTAGATTGCTTCGGTAACTGTTTTCTGCATGATACTCACTGGTACATAATCTGCAATGTAAACCCTCGTACACATATTACAGCATATGCATCTATATTGTTCATAACCAATTGGTACCCATATAACAACCTCTTCGTATTCAAAATACTTTGATATGTATGATATCAATCCTAGAACTTATATAAAAAGAAAATTTGTTCACATAGGTATCCATATGTTCAATAAAATTACTCATTTCAGATGCTGCTTCTGTTTCGTTCATTCATGTTCTATTTATGATGCATTGCTTTACCATTTTCAATCTGTATACCCATATGTTTTCATATTCAAAATGTAGTTACTCTTTTATTTCCTTTCCTTGAATCATATTTGAAATGCAATGAAATAAATTGACAGATATTTTCGTCTATAATGTCTAATCTATGATTTCACATTCTTGCAATGTTAATTTAAATGACATATTGCATATCGGTGTCCATGCACCAGTGAATCTTAAACAAACAGCATATATCATGTATCAGTAGAGTGAAGTAGCATTCTAGACTTATGGGTATCCATGTACCAGCAAGGTAAAAACGCATCTTTACATAGTGTTTCAAAATGTCAAGTATCAAAATAGAGCAGTTATATACATAAAAGTTTTCAGTTCTCAAAATTTAGCATAAGTTGGGGTAATTCTGGCAAAAAGTCTCAGCATCCTCCCAAGTCGCTGATCCAGGACTATACTTGTCCCACTGGACTTTCACTTGGTCTATCCGGCGGTTCCTGAGTTGTCGAACCCTACGTTCCAGAATACGTAATGGTTCGACCGTTAGGGTTCCCTCGTCCGATACCTGCAGTTCCTTCCATTGAAGGTCATGAGATTTATCAGCAATATAGTGTCGTAAGGCAGATACATGAAATACATTATGAATTTTGTGCAGGTGGGGTGGCAGTGCAAGACGATAAGCGACAGGTGCAACTTTTTCCAGGACTTCAAACGGTCCTATAAACCGGGGGGATAATTTTGTCCCCCTCCCAAACCGAATGGTGCTCTTGTTTGGTCTGATGCGGATGAAAACCTGATCTCCTACCACATAGCTTCTATCTGTCCTGTGAGTGTCCGCATAACTTTTCTGTCTATCCTGAGCCTCTTTTAACCGTTGTCTAATCAATTTTACCTGATCCTCCATCTCTTGGATCAAGTCTGGTCCGACGATTATTCGATCTTCTAACATGTCCCAACTTAACGGCGTTCTGCAAGGTCTTCCGTATAATGCTTCAAACGGCGGCATCCCGATCGAACTATGGTAGCTATTGTTGTAAGCAAATTCCACCAAGGGTAAGTACTTTTCCCATCGTGACTGTTGGTCCATAACATATATCCTTAGCATATCCTCGAGCACTTGATTTACCCTTTCTGTCTGTCCATCGGTCTCAGGATGATAGGCAGTACTCAAATTTAACTGAGTTCCCAAGGCTGACTGCATACAATTCCAGAACCTTGATGTGAATCGAGGATCTCTGTCGGATATAATTTTCTTAGGTACTCCATGAAATCTGATGATTTCATTTATGAATACCCTAGCTACATCAGCTACTTCATAAGTATCTTTTACTGGGATGAAATGGACGCTTTTTGTTAATCTATCCACTACAACCAGAATGGCATTATGCTTTTGTTGCGTAAGAGGCAGCCCCACGATAAAATCCATAGAAATTATCTTCCATTTGGTCATAGGGATGTCATGAGGTTGTAAGAGGCCTGCTGGGTGACGATAATCAACTTTTACCTGTTGACATTCAAGGCACCTAGCAACAAATTGGACAATGTCATTTTTCATGCCTGACCAGAAGAAAAGTCTTTTGGTGTCAGCATACATCTTCTTTACCCCAGGATGTGCACAATACACTGCTTGGTGTGCTTCCTTCAAGATGGTGTTTCGGAGATCTCCACTGTCTGGTATATACATTCTTCCGTGAAATCGTAGAATTCCGTCTTCCTCCAAATCATACCCTTCGAACTTAGGTTCCTTCGAATGGTTGCTTTCGAGCCCTGACCTTACTTTTAAGTACCAACTATCTCTTACAAGATGTTCAAGCACTTGATTTCTCAAGTTCACCCTGATAGGTATGAGGGAGAATATTCGAGGTCTTCTACTCAAAGCATCTGCTACAACATTCTCCTTCCCTTTGATATATGAAATCACAAAATCGTATTCGCTTAGGAGTTCGCTCCATCGTCTCTGTCTTGCATTCAAGTCTCTCTGGGTGAATAAATACTGTAAATTTTGGTAGTCACTTTTAAGCACGAAGTTTCTCCCCACCAAGTAATGCCTCCACATCTTTAAAGCTAAGACCACTTCGGCTAACTCCAAATCATGCGTAGCGTAAAGTTCTTCATAGGTTTTTAATTTTCTTGAAGCGTATGCTATTACGCCACCTTCCTGCATTAAAACTGCATCTAACCCTTGCTTAGATGCGTCAGTACACATAGTAAAATCTTTATCCATATCCGGTACCCGTAAAATCGGTGCACTAGTCAATAATCGCTTAAGTTCAGAAAAAGCTTTATCACATTCCTCAGTCCATTCATACTTAATGCCCTTGCGCTGAAGATTTGTTATTGGTTTTGCAATCTTGGAGAATCCCTCCACAAACCTTCGGTAGTAACCTGCTAAACCCATAAAACTACGCACTTCATGTGCATTCTTAGGTATCGGCCACTCCCTGATTGTATTTACCTTTTCAGGATCTACAGAGATTCCTTCGCCTGATATGATATGACCTAAGTAATGGATTTCCTTCTGAAAGAAAACGCATTTGGATAATTTTCCATATAACTTGTGCTCTCTGAGACAAGATAACACTATCCGAAGATGCTCTTCATGCTCCTTCTCATTCTTAGAGTAAATGAGAATATCGTCCAGGAAAACTTGTACAAATTTGTCGAGATATTTGCGAAGAACGCTATTCATAAGGTTCATGAAGACTGCAGGTGCATTGGTCAACCCAAATGGCACCACAATGAATTCATAATGCCCGAAACGAGTTCGGAATGCAGTCTTAGAAACATCGCTCTCGCTAATCCTGAGTTGATGATAACCTGATCGCAGATCGATCTTTGAAAATATTGTAGCTCCTTTCATTTGATCAAAAAGGTCGTCAATGCGAGGCATTGGATACCTATTCTTTACCGTGGCCCGGTTCAAATCTCGATAGTCCACACACAGTCGTAATGAACCATCCTTCTTCTTGACAAAGATTACAGGAGCACCCCATGGTGAAACACTGGGTCGAATGTGCCCTACATCTAACAGTTCTTTTAGCTGTATTTGCAACTCTTGAAGTTCTGGGGCAGTCATTCGGTAAGGAGTTTTAGATATAGGTTCCGTACCAGGTTTCAATTCAATGGTGAGGTCTAGCTCTCTCCTAGGAGGTAGTCCAGGTAGTTCTTTTGGAAAAACATCCGGAAATTCTGATAGAATCGAATATTGATCTAAGGAAGGCCCTTTTTCTTTGCTCACCATTTGAACGGCATATACTTGACAACCCTTCCTCAAGCACCGCTTCATCTGCATGGCTGAGATGAAACGCAAGGATACCTTTCTCTTAATACCTTGAATTTGGATTGTCTCACCCATATCATTTACGCAAAGTATTGTTTTCCCGGAACAATCTACCCATGCTCGATGAGATTCTAACCAATCCATTCCTATCACCAGGTCGTAAGTACCTAGGGTCGTGACATAAACTTTTAGTTTGGTCCAACAGACTCCTAGATCAACTTTGCAATCTTCCACACATAATTCTACCGATTGAAGGTCTCTTGAAGCCATTTCTACCTGTCTAAAATCGTCTTGTTTGCAGGCTGCCAACCCACATTTATTCAATGCATAAGATGAAATAAAACTATCAGTAGCTCCAGTGTCAAACAAGATTTTGAGTTTTATTCCATTGATAGTACCTGAAGATTCCACTACCGTGGATTGATGTGCTGCTTGGTTGTTGTTGACGACAGCATGGATTCTGTGATTGCTTTGAGCATCTGATGACGGTTCTTTTCTTGTCCGCCGCGAGTTCTCCGGTTCTTTTCCTATTTTCTGCGAGTTCTCCGAACAATCCCGTCGAAGATGGGGTCCTCCACATCCCCAACAGTCCACTCGGGTTGGTCCTCTTTCGTTTGACTGAGAAATCCCCGACCAAGAACTCTGTCCCCTGGTGCTGCTTCCTCTCCCATTCCTTCCTCGATTACCCGTTCCACGAGACCTCCACGCACTGTTGTTTGAAGACCCGGAAGTTATTGCGTTTATGGTCCTGGGAGCTCCTGCCCCCGCTCCTCTTGGGGTAAACCTGTTACCATAAGGAGGTGGTCTCAAGTTATTTCCTCGGAAGAAATTTCGAGGAGTCTTTCCTGTAAATGCCTGCGGTATTGATTCGGCTGGCCTGAAATCCCTTTTAATTCCCAAATGCTCTTCTGCATAACGAGCACATTCTACTGCCTCCGCCACCGTTGGTGGCTTCCACATTCTTACCATGGCTCTGATCCGAGGATTTAACCCAAATATGAAACGCTCGGCTTGGCGTTCATCCGTGTCTAGATAAGGAACATACTTCACAAGTTCCATGAACTTTGTCTCGTATTCTTCCATGGTTTTACCCCCTTGGGTTAGAGTATGGAAGGCTCCGGCTTGCTGCTCTTGAAAGAAAGGCGGTAAGTATTTCGCACGGAATCGGTCCACAAACAATTCCCAAGGAACGGTATCTGATGTCAGATGCAGCTGTTTTTCCATATTCCCCCACCAAATCAGAGCATTCCCCCTGAGTTGGAAAACAACGATCTTTGTTTTAGAAGTTGAAGAATATTCTCTTAATGCAAAGCATTTGATCATCCCTTCCGACCATGCTTCAACATGCTCTCCACCTCGTCCTCCAGAGAATTCCGGGAGTTTAATCTTTTGCAGTTCCCTTGAGATATCTTCTCTGTGAGGTTTGTCATCAAAATCCTTCGGCCTTTCTGAATGTCTTTCCTTTGACTGACGTCGCTCCTCCTTGTTCCTGGTCGACTGCGACCCTTTCAAGGTTTCCATAATGGCTTCTAATGAGCTCATCACAGTAGTGAGATCAGGCAGAGCAACAGGTGCTGACGGCAATCTTGATGGAGGTGAAGGCGATGGTGAAGGTGGAGGTGGCGGCGCTGCATTTCGCTGGCGCTGTCGCCTTTGGTACGTGTTCAACATGGTAATTTTCCTGAAATACATAATAATAAATTCATGAGGAGTGGATAAATTTTCAGACTGACAAAATATAATTTTCGCAAGATTAGAGCTGGCATACGGGTATAGTTCTTTTGCTATTTTACCTGCAGGCAGGTCTTACTGGTACCGAGGTCAAGGAGGGTGGCAACGCGACCTCCTTGTCCTATGCAAGGTAATGTATGCTTACTAAATCTAGAGTGGAATGCAAGGTTTTCATCGATCCAAGTGTTAGTTTACAAACTTCTCTAGAAGGTTTTATTCCTAGATGCAGTTATAGGAGGGATTATTGATTTTCAGCTACTTATGACATAACTAATACTTGAATGTTGATTTTCTTTCCCTTCTTTGTAACAAAATAAATGAGAGTTAAAATGCAATTTTTAAATTTATTTGATATAAAATCGAACTTCCCAAACAACTTTATTTGTTATCATATAAATATATTGGTAGATGTTTATGCATTGCTCTATTTACAATTAGCTTAATTATATATATATATATTTTATTAATAATTACTATTTTTAATAATGTATATAAACAAAATACACACTATACCTTTTAATCCATAGATACAAGCATTTAAACTGTTACATTATACACAATAGCTTAGCTCTAAACTGTCTATATGCAAAAGCTATCCAATTTCAATCCATTTTTGAAGTGAATCATCTAATTAGATAATTTAAACTATTTTCCCAAAATTAACTATAGTCTAATGTACTACCACGCATATTTATATATCATAATATATAAATGCCACCATTCGGACTGTGTTTAATCATATGCCATACGACAAATTTAATTAATTAGTTAATTAATATTTATATATACATAAACCCAACGCCTTTTAAGGAGCCCCACCCCCGAATATCTATCCGCGGCGGCAATCGTTTAACAAGGGCTTCGATGTCCTATCCCGACCTCCGTCCCCTCTTCATATGTTTTGCACCGTTATAATAATACGCCTTCAGACCAAAACGTCCAAACTTTTGAATTAATATAACCTTCTGCCTGATTCATTATATCCAATGTTTAAACACGCCACCGTATTAAACGTAGAAACTTGGCATTAATAATAAAATGCGCTCCATATGTGTATAAAACCCATAGTTTAAAAATCATGTCATCGGACTATGGTTATTGTAAGCGAAATTTAATATATGTGTAAAATTTGGATTTAAATTATATAAACCAAATTCAGCACACATATATCTAAACGTTTTAAACTATTTTTAAATGGTAGAGTGAATTATGATATATTCATATATACCTATGTGTGGTGATCAATCTATAACGCAGATATTTAGCTGATCTTTATTAACCAATATATTATATGACAAATAAATCCCGTGTCATATTCAACCTAGATTTTATTCGTGGCTCCATCTTGCTATGGTAATCTTTGACAGCAGATCACGTATAAACCAGACGTCAATTTCACATCCACGCTGTTGCCCTGGAAGAGCTCCAGCTCGAGCATCGCCACCTTAATGCTTGAATTTTAAAAATAAAACGAAATCAGTTTTCTCTCCACAAGATGTACGTATGACCATGGAGGAAATCGTTGAAGAATGCAAGATTTTCTACTTTGCGGGACATGAAACTACAGCAAACCTGTTGACATGGACCATGGTATTACTGGGAATGCATCAAGACTGGCAAGCCCATGGACGCAAAGAGGTGTTGGAAGTGTGTGAAAAAAAATGCTTCGGATGCAGATAGCATGAATCGCCTTAAGATTATGGGTGTTTTTTTTTTTGTGTGAAGGCACATTTTGGCATCTAAGACAACTATGCCCTGTTATTGTTTTAACTTTCTCTCAAGCAAAAGAGGATTCCCACTTGGGCGCATATATGTGACTCCGTGGCTACTGAAACTCCAGTTGTTTTCTTGGTTTTGGCCGTTAAATGAATATTACCGTGCTTATGCGATGTGGGTATCCAGATTTTTATTAAAGAGTACCTCCATAATCATAAATCAAGCACCTCGTCTCGGAACCTCTAGGTGGGTTTCATCGCTGCAGCAGCAATACCAATACCATCGATTCCTTTTAGGTTCAACTTCGAGGCCGCAATTACCGTTGAGGTCATCAAGTTCTGTTAAATTCTTCAGCAGCGACACTGCCAATGAGCTGTTACAATGGGAAGACGCTCCCAAATTCGAGATTGACAAATCCAGCGAGGACAAGAATAAGAGGAGAAATAAACCAATGGCGAAATTGTTGAGCGGAAAGATTAAGAAGAACAAGAAAAAGAAGATAAAGTTTCCAAATGCAGAAGCTAGAATCAAATTCAAGAGGTACATTATCCAGGGATTTCATCCTTCAGTAGCTGTATTTGTGGCCTAGAAGAAATTTCACACTCACTGTATATCTGAAGCATACATTGACAGTGAAACTTGTTGAACAGTGAAAAGGACTTGTGATTGCCACTATTATATTGATCAATGTGTTGAGGTTTTGGCAATGAAAAGTTCAGAGTTGTGATGGTTATAGCATAAAATGAGAATGAAGCAGAGGCTAATTGAATCTTTGTATAGCTAAGAATTTCTATTGGAATAGAATAAATTGGTAGGCAAGGGTTATGCCAGTATGTACTGTTATTAGGGTTTACACAAACTTAACAGTTATATCATCGTAGGAGTATTAAATTAATTTTCCCATATGAGTATTAAATTCAAGTACTAATATTCTTCCCACATAAGCTTCGTGGCCTTTCTGAGTGCACAAGGTATATACTTTTACAGGTTCTATGTCATCAACGTTTAATGCATGGAGCCCATCTAGCTCTAACATTCACCTTTTCTAAGTCTATAAAAAGATGTCTAATGAAAACTCATCAATCCAACGACTTTCGTATGTCTTAAATAAGCTCTGAAATTCTCGGTTTTTCTGAGGAACAGGACAGTGAAGAAATATAGGAGCACTAGCATGAGTCTAACTTAACCAGTGAAGGTCTTCTGGCACTGGAATCTTCAGCCTCCTGAGGTAAAGAGGTTTCTAGCACTGTTTTGAAGTTCTTTTTTTTTGTGACTCTAATGGGCATATTTTAGCTATGATGTGTCCAGCAAAACTACAGCGACTCTTATCTAACAGTGCCTTCAATCAGGAGATAATAATGATATCTTATTCCCTTTATATCTGTGTGTTAGGGTCTCAACACTCCAACAACTTATAAATGAGTTTTTAATGGGCCTATAAGGTCGTAAGAGGGTTTGAAACAACCTCTGATACCAAATGTAATACTCCATACACAGAAATTTAATTTATAGACAAAATATTTCAGCAGCAGTGATGTATTTCCATGAAATGTAAAGTTCCATACACAGAGAATTAATTGCAGACAAAATATCTCCAGCAGTAATGTATTTTAATGAATTCAGCAGTGAAATTTAATTGAGAAACAATTATATACATAAGAGAAATACCTGGAACACAGTTGATGGTTTTAAATGGTGGCTCTTCTCCCGTGATGCTGATGCTGTGGATAGTTAAACAATTCACCGAAACAATCAAGTCCTCCCAGCCAATCCGGGAACAATCCCAGACCCAGAGGATGTCTCCTCTGCCCCCGTGCCCAGATTTCCAAGAAGAACAGAGACTCCCTTCAAACAATTAAATCTGACAATTCAATCCCCCTTCCACCGAATCCCCCTTCTTTCCCTCAAAACCTCCTTATATAATTTTTTTTTCCCCACCGCCATTCAAGCTCCTCACCGCCTCTTCTCCATCTAGATATGGTCTTCTTAAAGGATGGTACGATTATCATTTAAGGAGATGTCAGTGGCATTAAAGAGGGGGTGTGAGCTTTGTGTTTAATTAATCTATTTAGAAGTATACGGCTTGACTTTGAAGGATATTTCAGATTAAGGCTTATATTATAATATTTAACTCAACTTTGAGTATATGTATAAATTTTAATTATTTAAAATTTTATTTTCTTTTCATTAATCCTTTTTATATACTTTATGCTAAACCCATATGAATTTTAGTCTGAAACCTTATCCTTAATTTCTAACTTAGGTAAGCCTGATATTAGTAGTTAGGTGTATTAGTGCGGTGTGTGCGAGATAGGCAGGTGTAGCTATCAACTGTCTATACCGCACACACGCTAATATCATTGTATAACTCGGGAATGGGCCATTACACGACAAGGATAACGAGGTTTTCGTTTATCATCATATGGTTCAGTTTTTTCAGTTTTCTCTTTGGGCGACGAAGTCTGTTTTCTCTTATTCTTACCTTTCTTCTTATTACCATTTTTGGATTTAGCTATATATGAATCTACAACTTGAATGTCGGCAAAAATTTCAAGGGAATAATCTCCTTTCGGTGAATCAGGTAAAGTTATTATAGGAGAAGTAGTTTTTGCGGACTTCTTCTTACTTTTATTTATAAAAAGTAAACCAATTACACCATCTGCAGCATGAGACCCTGAAGGAGTTGCAGTTATTTGACCAGGACGTGGTAAATCAGGAATTTTTTCGTACAAAGTACTAGAATGTGTATATACGAGGTCTAAGTACTGAGCTTGAGCAATGACCTGTTCCTCAGTAATAACTCCTCCTTTAGCAACATCTTCAGTGATCTTTGGAAGTAATGATTTGATGAACCATTCTACCAAAATTTGATTCGGAATAAAAACTTTCACCGAATGTATTCTAGGTCTCCATTCATGTATGTGATCGGATATGTACGTAGATGTAGATTGTTTTAATGAAGTCAATAATTCTATGCCATTGTCGTATCTGACTGGAAACTAAAAATATGTTAAGAAAGCAGTTGCTAAAGCATTGAAATTTTTGAATGAGCCACACGGTAATTCAATGTACCATTTGGTAGCTAAGCCTATCAGTGTTCTATGAAACAGTAGTAATCGAATAGAATCATCAATAAAAGAGTTGGATGTGCACCAGAGGTGGTAATTCATGACATGGTTCGATGGGTCCTCTCCTGATTTCCATTCAAATTTATGGATATCACTGGGCAATGTATTTGGCATTGGCAGCCAATACGGAAGATAATAGATGGGATCATTCGTTAGGCGCGAAAAATCAAGTAAATCCAAAGTTGCTATGAATGGAAACCGACAGTTAGGGTCTTGAGCAAATTGATAACCTTGTGGAACTATACTAGTACCAAGAGGAGGATATCCAGGATATCCTGGAATAGCCTGTGCGTTTGGGATTGGAATACCTCTCGGGTAACCAGGATTAGTCGGACCATATTGAGGTTGAGACGGTATCTGATACGTGTAAACAGGGTACATTTGATGCTGGTATACTGTATTTTTTGTTGCAAGCCCATATTGATACTGCCCTTGATATGATTGATAAAAAAACTGAGGTTGGCTTGTGAAAATTGTACTTGCACCAGGTTGTCCCGTAGGCAGCTAAACGATAGTTTGGATTGTAGGTCCAGGTTGTGGTGAAGAGACTACAAGGATTTGTTGTGATACTTGAGGGGCTGTAGAAATAGGAGCTACAGAAACTTCAGGAATAGGTGTGGTAGCTTGAACAGAAGTTGGAGCAGCAGTTTGAGTTGGAGTTCTAGGTGTACTCGATCCAGGCTGTTGAATTGTACCAGATGCAAGTACCTGAATCGTAGGTTGAATAGGTTGTTGGATTTGACTGTAACCCATTGGCTGACCAGGTTGTAAATTATGTTGAACTTGTGATGAATCCCACACCGTGTTTACTTGGGGGTATGAAGGTCCCATTGAAGGTTGTGTTGCATAAGAAGGACCATAACCAGGTTGATAATTTGGAACATATGATTGATAATTAGCTAGATAATTCCCACTTCCTTGAAATAATTGTTGTTCTGGGTAGAACTATGGCCCTAAAGGAAGCTGCTTACCCTGGAAAGACAGTTTCCCTGGTGTAGGGTACTATCCTTGAAGAGATTGCGGACCCTGAGTTGGGTATTGACCTTGAGGTATGTACTGACCTGGACGTATGTATTGTCCTTGCAGTTGGTATGGTACTTGAGGTATGTACTGATCTTGAGTTTGACCCCCAGGTGGTAAATTACCACTTTGAGGCTACCCCCCTGGCGGTAAATTACTACCTTGACGGTGAGGGTTAGGAATGTTTCCAGACATCATGTAAACATGTTCTGCACTCAAATTTTCAGTATTTCATTCATTTGGACCAGATGATGGTATATGTTTGTCAGGAGAAGGAGATGCTCCTGAGAATGTACCAGAGAGCGACTCGTATCCTACTAGAATAGACAGACCACCATACAAATATGTTTTTGGTGATGCAAAAAACATGGATGACTCACCAGACATGTTTAAAGGAGGTCTATAACCTCTTGGTATAGCGTAAAAAGGAATTCGGGGTGCCGAATAATTTAGACCAGTATTGTGTAGAAAGTATACCAACTGAGAATACCAAGGATCTTGTTTGAAATGGCTATAGTAAATCGATTCACTTGGCCTAAGATCTAAGGAGTCTTGATTTGGAGGAAGAACAACTTCTTCTTCAGTGTCAGTAACTTCTTCAATATTAATGAGACTAGGAGGAAGATTTTCAGTGATACGATACTTCACTCTGGGTGAATCAAGACAATGAGGGGTTGGAGTAATGAACTCAGAAGTAGTCTCAAATATAACAGTTTCAGTTTCTAGTTTAGAAATTTTAGGATCCGAAGCTGATAATTCACTAGTGGTAGAAACAAGTTCAGCTAGCTTAGAAATTGAAGCTATTCTTGGGGTACTCTCTGTTGTTCGAGGTTGATCTACTTCATATTCAGGATGAACGATTATTGATGTTTCTTCGTGTTCAGTTGATCCAGTCCCTGATGTTTGTCCTTTCTCAGATTTAAGTTTTTCTAACTAGCTTGGTGTGTATTTAGGGGGTTTCCCCTACATTCTACGTGATTTTCTAGGTAATTCTGCCACGATTAAACAAATTTAACACACGGAATCAAAGAAAATTTCAATAAAATGTTCTAAAGTATCTAAGGAAACAATCAAATTGATCGCACGCCTATAAAATATAAGAGAGTAATCCACATACAAACAGTAGATTCCCGCACTAAAAACATAGTTGGTGATGAAATACAACGTTGTAGAATTTTAATGCAGAAATAGCATTAGGAACAGTTACCCCGACAACCTGCTTAATGAAACAGTCCAGTGCAAGTTTCTCCACTTAAACCATCTCGAAGTGAAGAGAGCCCTCCAGAAATTTCAGGTGAGTCTAGTCGACATCTGCTCCAGGTACAGTGGGACCTTCCCTCCTCCGTCACCTTGGGAAAGAATATTAATGTTTATAGCCACTAAGGTCACCAATGGTAACAAATATACCTGGGGAATAGTCTAAGATTCGATATACACACAAGGGAAGAGTAGCAAGCTCAATACCCTTGAAGGCTCCTTGATATAATCCAAGGTTTATCAACAAGTGACCCCAGGCTCCTCGACAATGGTCTATCCGAGGTTTACCGTTTTTAATACGTGCACATTTGCTATCTTTCCCAATGAGATAGTTATGATTACCTCACTGGTTCAGACATGATCTCATGCTTGACTCTTTTAAGAATATATTCCCAAAGCATACATGCTACAATTGGATTTTCCTACCGCAAGATTGCTACTTGTTTGTTTTAATTTTCTTGGAATGTTAATTACAACCTATTCCAAGACACTAGCCTAAGCTATGTTGGTGGAAAAGAGCCCTAGAAAATGTAAAAATATCTAGATTGATTTTAATTAAAGTGTTTTTTTTAGTTTGGTTGTTTCTTAAGACAGAAGTTATGGAAGTGAAACTTTAATGATGTTTTATGACCCGACTCAAAATACGCTAAATGCATCAATATGAGAGTGAAACTCTTTCCTTTTCAATGAAACATATTTAAAGGAAATATTTGAGAGATTTAGATAACTTTCAAAATGCCAATTCTTTCGCTTATAAACAAAAATATTTGAAAATAAGACTATTTCTTTGAGAACTCAATCTCATATGATGATCAATTACTTATTCAAAATAAAATCCTTCATCAATCAGATCAGAAACTACAAATCTTTTAACAAAATTTTTCCAAAAAGAAAACCTTATGAAACTCCTAAGAACATAGAATTCAAAAGAAAAAGAAAACACTAATGTTTGAACTCTATCTAGAAAGTTTTGAGGATGTTTTGCTTAGTTTGTGATCGAACCAAGAAGAATTTCTGCTTATCTTTAGCAAAAATCAAAACATTCAATAATGGTTTTAAGTGAAATTCCGGTCATAGTAAGCTTAAGACTTTTCTAAATTTGCAAATGAAAATGGAACTCAATTTTCATAAAAGAAAGGGTTGCAATAAGTTCAATGGCTCAGCAAGAAAACAACAGCATACCAGTAAGCTAAGGTATAAGATGGTTTTTAATAAAGAGAAACAAGAAAGTAGGGCAAACACTTGCTTATAAAATGCAAATCAGATGAAAAATCACTCAAACACAAGAATTGTTGAAAGAAATTCACACATACGACTTTGACGGTCAAGACAAGTTGGGGCAAACACAAAGAATCTGGTAATCTTGCTCCTAAAGAGAGAATTTTTAATTTTTCAAAAATTTTCCACAAGTCTGCAGGTTTCAATAGAGAACAGTGTGGTACCACACTATTCTGAACTAAAAACTGCGGAGGCTACCGCACTGTTTTTAAACAAAAACCGCGGAGGCCAGGAAAAACAAAGAAAAAATAAAAAAATAATAATAATAATAATAATAATAAAATAAATAAATAAATAAATAAATAAAAAATAAAAAATAAAAATAAAAAAATAAAAATAAAAAAATAAAAAATAAAATAAAATAAAAAATAAAAAAATAAAAAATTTAGATTTTCTTTTTAGGGATTTTGGTAAGTTATCTAACCAACCCAGGTTTTTAGACTAATTAAAATAAAAAAATCAAGGCAGAAAAGTATAAAAAGAGAAACTAAGTTCTATTCACCGATTGGAGTCGTCATTTTGTTATGCAAATAAATCCTTCTTGCGGACAAGAATGATCTCCCTAGTATCCTATGGATATCTAGAAACAAACAACCAAATGCAAAACATTTTCTCTAGATCATTTGCGATTCAGAATTATTAATAACAAAGTACGAGGACATGCCCCTACCTGAAGTCCAACACTTGCCGAAATCTTCCATCCAGTCACTCTAATAGAGGTCACTTCAGCATGTGAAACCTGCGATCAAAGACAGATAAAAGATTAAAATCACCTGCAAGATATAATAATTGAGAAAACACTAATCTATCTCAGTGATCAAGGAATCCAAGAATTGAAATACTCATATAGATACATGAACAATTCAATGAGAAAATTAAATCCATTTGTATTAACTTGTATAATAAGAAGTAACCTTACAACCTTTCGCCTCGATGTTATACAGGTTCTTCCGGGGTCCTGAACAATCATTCTCTCTTAGATTGACAAGCATTCTTCTCTCTGAACTAGCATAAAGTTATGGACATGAGTGTGTGATCATTCTCATATCAAAAATGGCTAGTATAGAGAGTATGCTCTCTTTAAGAAATTCTTCAGCAACTAATATGTATCTTTACCATTTACAACCTACCATCTACCCTTGAGACTGAAACATGAGCTCAATTTATAGGGAAATGGAGGTAGTTTCAGTTCCTTGAAGAGGGGGATGGATTCCTCTCATGAAGGGATTTGAGCTCCATATACCAAGGGATAAACTCCATGAGTAAAGCGATAGAGCTCACGAGTATAGGATAAAGCTCGAACTGAACGCGCTTCTAGAAGTTTCCAGTTGGGAGAATATTCGACCAACTGGACTTCTAGAACTTACTTTTTCCTTTATTTGACTGTTTACGGGGTTTCACAGGTTTAATATGCAAAACGTGCGGGATGTGCCGCAGTCTATAGAGAAAATATCTGCGGATCCGCAAGCAAGGGCTAGGAAAAGTGTGGAGTTAGACTTTTTAGGATTTTAATAAGCTTTTCTCCAATTCCAAGACTTGGTTTAGGAAAATTATGGTTTTTGACTTCTAAGGGAGCGTAATACAAGTAATGATGAACCTATATGGACAGTCAAATGTCATGGTGACAAAATAACGTGTAACACATACCGAGTTGGTTTTTTCATTCATTAATAAGAGTTCCTTTCCTTAGTAATTTATGTGTAAATTTACTGGATTCTACGTATCATTCATGGTTTTTATATCCTCAGTAATTTTTTTGTTTATATGTTGGTTATGATTGTGTTTTATAACAGTGAAAATGTATGGTTCTCATCGTGTTTTGTTTTGTAAATGAATGATTAGTGAATATATGACCTAATATATGATACTGCAACTAATGATATAAGGCATTAGTGCTTCTTAGCGATTCTCAGACAAGTATGAGACCCTTATGCTAAAATTTGTTGTTTAAACATGAAGAATGCATATTTGTGACATGTTTAACGAAATCCCTGTCATGGCTAGTAGGGGTTGAGTCAAGTCCTTGTTCAAGTGATTTCATTTGCATCTTTATTACATTGTTATATTTCATTTCTGGAAGTGTCATGGAGTTATGGGCAGTGACCTGAGCCCTGGGCTTGAAAAAGTGGCACAAAAATCAGGGTCGTGGGCTCAGAACTACCTGGAAAAGTATCGATTCACATGCATGCTCATGTTTGGCAAGCGACTGGTGGTTTCCAGTCGCACTCTTACCCATATCAAGGGAGAGACATGGGCCTTGATGCACTAAAATTTCAGCTTTCCTCAGGGGATAGTGTCCTGGAAGGTTTAGATGGCTTATGGGTGTCCTGTAGCAGGTGCAAAAGGTATGTGTTATTGGGTTCTATTGAGTCCACTTCCTTAACTGACATATAGGGAGTTGAGTCATGCCATAGTAACTCTTTGTCACATGTTTACCCCAGTCGACCAGTTACTTCGGTAGATGTGGGAGGAGGGTGTTACATGGGGTACGATATATGGAAGTTTTCAACTTTGGATATTATGTTTAGGTTTTGGCTTGTAGTTCTTGTAGTTCCCAAAGCCAATTCTTAATGGGTGGCGATCATGGTAGGGTTAGGAGTGACATGTACTATATCTATGGGAATGATCCAAAAAGATGTAAAGATTAACATAATTGAATGAGTTGTTATTTTATGGGAGGAATTCATGAGTATGGAGGAAGCTTGAGGGGTGACATTGTAGGAGAGTTACCAATGCAGAAAGGGCCTCACAAAGGTGAAACTTCAAAGAAGCATTTTATCCATGATTAATAAGTGTATTGGGTTAGTTGAATATTGGTACTTCTCAATGATTCCTTCTCTACAGGGTTACATTCAAATTCTAAGGGGGGAAGATGGTTTGGAGTTGAGGTTTTTCCAATAATTAATGTGATGTAGAGTTTGGGAGGTGAGCTCCTGGTCTTTGGTGGCTTGGTCTTTCATCCTATAGAAGAAATTGGTGCTACTCAATGAGGTAAATTATCGTAATTTTCCTGGTTCTCCGGCCTCATGATAGAGGAAATTTTTGTTGCTTGGTGTGGGTAATTGTGGATAGAGGAAAGTGTTGTTTCTTGGCCTAGGTAATTGTGGTAAGTTTCCTAGTTCTTAAGCCTCATGAAAAACAAAAGTGGTGCTGCTTAACATGGATAATCATGGTAATAAAATATTATTATGTTACCATGTTCAGTTCAGTTGCAAGGCTCTGGTTTATGGTTTGGTGCTCATGTTGTTTATATTAATTCAAGTCAATTGTTATTATGATGGCGGGAATTTATTTTGTGGTGGTGTTACTAAGAATTCCTTGGATTTAGTTTCCTAAAGTTAAATTGAAGGAAAACATAACAGTGTTGGTAGTATATATTGGTAATATATGGATCTAGTTAGGAGGAGATATGATTAAATTGTGCTCTCTAGTTGTTGCGTGGGCATCGTTCTTGCTAGGAGAAGTATCCCCAACCCTTTTTTTGTTGATATATGTGTATATACGACCTCTTAGGGGGGTTTATTTAGTTCTTGGCATGAGTGGAATTGCAAGGATATTGTTGTGGTTAAGATCGATTGATGGTGGGTCGCTTATTGTTGCGAGTGACAGGAAACCAACATTCTCTAGTCCTTCTATGTGTCACAACAATTAGAACTCAAAATTTAGAGAGGGACATTCAACCTTCAAAGTGGGTAATTGTGTTTTCATAGAGGGGCTTACATGTCAATCTTAGGTTTTTACTTGAATTGTTGAAAATGCAACAAGAAAGTCTCAATTTTATTTTTCCTACATTAAAATTGAGGAAATTCAAAATTCACATCATCAGAAAATTTGGATGAGTTAACTGAGGTGACATGGCTCTTGTCACTCAGTTAATAACATTGAGTTCGAGTTAATGAATTCAAGTTCAGTTTACTTGAGTTGATTCCTAAAAAATATAAGTCTAGCTCACAACATCTAGCTTAAGTTTCAAGGGCCAGAGGAAAAAATGGATGTAATTTGAGTGAAATTGGAATAAATTACTCATGAAGTGAAGGAAATGTCCAATTTGGTGGTCACTATGAATAGTTTGCATGAATATTAGCCTCCTAGTAGAAAATAATATGAACTATGATGATAAGTATTTTTTTTTTGGTAGGTCAATACTGACTTCTTTACAAATGAACACGTTTTGAAATTTCCCCACTCTTTTTTGGTGAATAGAGTCATAAGAATTTGTAAATAGTTTAGGGGAAATATGAATTTCAAATTATGTTTTTTAAGGAATTTGAAATGGATTATGTACTCCTTATGTAAAATCACTGAGCCCTCAACTCACTCTTTTATCTTAATGAAATCATTAGTTATCTTTTGAAAATAAATCAAAATAATGATAATTTGATATTTAAAGTATTTTCTTTTCCCTTTTTTTAATGATGAAATTCACATGTCAAGGAAACCCACCAATCACTTCCCCTCATTTTGAGTATGGTACCCAAGGTAAAATAATCAGTTGTACTTTTCACAACCTGACTGGACAAGGACATGAGGTGAAGCTCATAATATCCATAAAATGATAGCCTATGGACTTACCTCTTGACATCTTGCTTGTAATTTACAACATTAAACCACTCAATCTAACCCATCAAACTATGTGTGTGTGTGTGTTCGTACTTAGAGTAAAATAGTAAAATGAGGTATGCTTAAGACTTCCTTTATTTAGAGGATATTGAAAATGTGGTATATATAAAATCCCCAAGGATTAACTAAATGAGTTGAACCATTTTCCCAAGGGTTGTTGTTAGTGGGGAGGCCATAATAGGTCACAAGTTCAAATCTTATCAAATCCCTTAATGTTATTGACCTCTATTGTGGTTTTTTGTTAAGTCATTCTCCATCTATATATTCCTAGGGAAAAAAGGATCCCATGAGATTTTCCTCATATACACACACACACACAGATCACAAATCCATTGACTAGGGGGTAAAACCTTAAAATACATTATCCTTATAAAGAGAAAATTGTGTGTACTTTTTTATCCAACCCATAAATTATATGGGTTGGACAATTTTCTCAACGTCAATATTAACAATCTCATATAAAAAAAACCCATAAAAAACATTGAAGATAGGAAAAATTGTTTGTTTTGAACACAAAATTCTAGTTCTAACACCAAAAAAAATCCATCATCGTTATTTCTTAAGCATTCATATATTTGCATCTCAATTTGATTTTAATTCTTCGAGTGCATAATAGATCTTGAGCTAAAATGTATCTATGAAAGTCAATAAGAATTACCCTTCCTATAAATATACTTAGGAATAAATGTAACATAACATTTCTATTTGTTTCCTTAATTCTTGGTATATAATGTGTTTCAGAGGATAAATTTCATTTATTCTCACACTCATGTAACCTTTCAAATGAAAATTCAGGGCCTCACAACCTCTTGAAAATATCCCCAAAAGATCATAAAGCCTCTAGAAAATTCACTCAACTCTCGGATAGAACCAAACACTCTCCTCTTCAATAAAACACCAGATAAATGATGTAACCTCCATTATTTTCTCAATAATCCGTGTATAGTAATGGAAAACCTCTCCTTTCACTAAAATGATGCCTCAAGAAACCCATCCATGTCTTAACCAACTCAACATGACATTGTGTTATGTGAATGGATTAAAAGGCTTCGTATCTTTACCATACCCTTACCTTGGTATAAATCACATATATGCATTGAAATTCCATAAAACATATCAATTGAGATATCAAAGCATGGATGATAGAAATATTACCCACTTCTTTTCAGTGCACATGTAATATTAGCATGGCTAATTTGTCATATGTATCATTTCTATTGACATCTCTAGTGTTACCAAATCAACTAATGCCTCTTGAAAACTCACATGATTCGCTTTATCAGTCTCTTCACAAGCATCCATTTTTCCTTAACCTTTCTCAAGATTGACTATCATAGCCAATTTCATTATCAACGTCTTCAACTATCATGGCTATAAAACAAATCAACACCCATATTAACTTCATGCCATACTTAGTGCACATGTGACAATATATCATGTTTAACCAATATGAATTGTGATGCATACCTAATTCAGACATGCTTAAAATCCTGGTTTATTAAACCCACAGTTTCCAAACCTCTATCAATTAGGTGCTTCCTTCAGCCCTGTTTACAATCACCTTACAATATAATAATCCATTTTTCAAATAATACATTGAGAGGATTTGAGGGGTAGGATATCCCTTTATATGAAATAACTAGTGGGGGGAGCTAAAAGGGTTATACCCTTTACAAAAAATTAATGCAAGTCCCTTTATATGAATCTTATCCCTTTTATAAATAAAACCTCAGTTGCACATTAAGATCCTTTATAACAATATCACTCGTCCCCTTTATTTGTGTTTGAGAACTTAAGGAAATTGGGCTCACCTTTTTAAACAATATGCGCCTACGACCTTTGCTTATGCCTTAGCTCCTCTCGCATCCTTCGTTTTATATACTAGCATCCAAAATATTGCTCAATATCTGGCTTCATGCCTCTTCGCCCAATGCATGAACAACTTGGCCTCAAATTTCAAGCTTTCTTATATGTATGTATGTATGTATGTATGTATGTATGTATATGTATATATACTGCAAACCTCCAGGCTCCAACCTCTTAGGATGGCCCACAATCTCCACGTCATGTGATCATGTTTAATCACTTTATCAAGGCCCACTCAACTCTCTTTTTATTAATTGAACGAAAGTCGACTTTCAGCCTTCTCGGTTGAGCCACTTACTCTTCGTTCAAGTGTTGCTTCCAAGATTATGTAAATGGGTGTGTGTGCCCTGGCTCCACTTGGCCTGCATTTACTATTGTGCTTTTGTACTTCAACCTGGTCCACATTCCACATTTTCCCGATCCTCTCCTATTATGCAAAGGCTTCCTCTTCTAGGAGACGAACTCCGGGGAACGAAAATTTTTCCATCAGCTACTAGTCCTAAATTCCATCAGTTGTTGTTCCCAACCCTTTATCAATTGTGCACAAGGATTTTCCTTCGGGATGAAGTCAAAATTCTCTTGTAGTACAACTCAGGATCCATGTAGTCCCAACTCTTTTTGATTGGTTAGATTCCTTAATACGTAAGCCCAACATCCACTCAACTTGGATGCTTCCTTATCCGCTCCTCCTTTTTTCTTTTGGGGGAGAACCTTTGACCTGACTCTTGTCAAATGACACCTCTTTCCCAACAAAACTTAAGTTTTATTGCTCGATGCTATTAATTAATGCATTCTCTTCAAGTTTTAATAAAGTAAGTGTTGCACTCCTTTTATATGCTTTGTGCTTGACCTTGTTATGCAATGGATCTACATAGGTCTTAATGAATTAATTCTTAGCCCTATTTTGATCATGTGGCCTTATTCAATCTAGTAGAACCACCATGCTTCTACTGCGTCACTCGGATCACAATTCTAACTCTAAGAAATAGATCCATTCACTACCTTAACTTATATACAAAGCATTTACAATAAAAAAGTGCACTCCTCTGCAATGATTTTGTTGCACGACTCTAATTGCTTGGATCTTCATTCTGTTTGTTCATCCAACTTAAGCTCTACTCCAAAGGCTTTCTACATCCTCTATACAATTGGTCCCTTTGTGGTTCACTCACATTTTTAGACGCTCTCCCCCCTGAGCTTGATATAATGATTGTGCAACTTCTATAATGATTCTAATACATGTTCAAACCATTATCTCTCTTGAGCTTATCTGTGACAAACCTACAATCCATTCAATATAATGCAATTCCAAACATAACTGATAAAAGATGACACTTGGCTTGAAAACACTTGACGCAGAGTATCCCCTTCACATTAATACACACAAATAATTTACAAAAGGCCCTTATGCCCCTTCTTCTTGATATACATAAAATTGACCCTCCAAACCCTTTTGGCCTCACTCTTGTACTCTGGACTCTCCTCTCCACACACTTCTACTTCTATATACACTCCATGCTTTGGT
Source organism: Pinus albicaulis (assembly GCA_034641835.2). NCBI lineage: Eukaryota > Viridiplantae > Streptophyta > Pinopsida > Pinales > Pinaceae > Pinus > Pinus albicaulis. The sequence goes on from JAXQQM020093157.1 coordinate 28,185, forward strand.
TACATAATTATACAATTACGATTATGAACTAACTTTTTTTTTCAGATCCACAAAATCCTCAACAATCCTCTATTCTAGGACTCTCTAGATCCACCTATCCTTCAAAGGATTTAACTACCCTCAAATCTCTCCAACTCACTCCAATATTCTCAAGATATATCATGAAGAATAGATTTGATTACAGTTTATTTCCTAATTACATATTCTTCTAGAAATCATTGAACGCATGGGAAAATAAAAATAATTAATTAATAAAAATTAATTAGGGAACCAAATTCCTTGGTAAAGAAATTGCCCCTAGTCCACTCAAAATATAATTTTGACTTGGAAGTTGAATGCTCTTGCATCAGACCACCAAGGTAAAAAATAATCATGGTCTCCTGACCATGTGATGATGAAGTAAGTATGCCTTCTTTCTACAATATTCCTCCTTTGAGACACCTTTATCATCAACTTCCTCGTTTCTTCAATCTCTATGTCCATTTGATCCCCTAGATGGTACATATTTTGGAATTCTCTGTTTCTTTCTTGCTACAGTATTCCTCATTAGCTATTGCTTCACCTGCTTCACTGTGATTTCATGGTAAAAAATAATCATGGTCTCCTGACCATGTGATGATGAAGTAAGTATGCCTTCTTTCTACAATATTCCTCCTTTGAGACACCTTTATCATCAACTTCCTCGTTTCTTCAATCTCTATGTCCATTTGATCCCCTAGATGGTACATATTTTGGAATTCTCTGTTTCTTTCTTGCTGACCTTTGTTGCTGATGTTCCTCATTAGCTATTGCTTCACCTTGATTTCATCCTCTTTCAAACTAACAAAACTTGTCATATTTTCACTTTGTTCATTAATAGGTTTGGGATTGTCCAACCAATCTTCTAGAAATATAAGCTCTGATGTAAAATCACCAAAATTTTCCATGTTAGTTTTCAATTATGCCCTTTTTATCATATGAATATTCTTCCTTACTCCATCTTTCATAACTTTATCTTCTTGAAGAAATTATGTACCATCATCATTGTCCATGTCAACTTCCATAATTTTCCATTAATTTCTCAATTTCAACCTTCTCCTCGAGCAGCTTCATTTCTTCATCAACTTGTAAAAACATATAATTTGAATTTTGTTCATTACCTGCATTCACACACAATTAATTAGTCTAAAAAACATGAGGCTTCTTAGTTGCATTTAACGCCTATGCTAGCACATCCTCATCTTGGTATGAACTAATTTATTATTCCATCAGATTTGTTAATAAACCTTTAATCCTCATCTATAGCTTCTTCCTCAGTAATGTACAATGCTTGTTCATAAAAAACCAAATTATACTCAACTATTATAAGTTCTTCTCTCACTTTAACATACATTTGTTACCTCAATTATTTCTTTAACAGAGGCCATATTACTTTATTTTGCCTCATCATCCATCCATATCTCGGGTTTTCATGTAACATTTGTTTCAAAAAATTGAGTTCTAATTTCAACTCAATCACACTCTCTCTCCCTCTCTCTCTCTCAAATTCTTCATCAGTCATCCTTTTGATGTTTGATATCTTGGTACTCCCTCCTCTTTGACTGTGACTCTTTCCTGAACCCATCATATGAACATTAGTAGCTATTTTTCCTTTCTTCTTCTCCTTCTTGTGAACTCTCCTTATTCACCTTTGAGCTGCAACAAACCTTATTTTTATTGTAACAAGTATGCTAATTGCTACTGTACCAAGTTCTCCTTCTTGGTAACCTTCACTTTCTCTCTCCCTCTAGGAAATTATACCCACACTCACTATGGAATTACCTTCTGGAAAATTCTACCCAACTTCTTCTTGCTAGAAGTTCTTCTCTTCTACTTCTCAGTATTAGAACCTCTTCTCCTTTTCCACATAATGTCTTCTCCTCAGCTTTCAAGCTATTAGGCTACTGCAATTTACTCTTCTCACTTCTCCTTGAGAATTTGTTTTCCTCTCCTCTTTTTCCCGTAGCAATTGAATCATGTTGTTGGGTTTTGTCACAATTTCCCTTTCTTCTCAAAGTCTGCTTGCTCCCTCTTCTCTTCACAACATTGTTGGCTTCTCGCTAATGTCTACTCCAACCTGCAAACACAATTCTTCATGATCAGAGTTGACACAAAATAAAACATTATAAGATTTGTACCAAGATCTTCAATAATATTATTGTTGGTCCACTTCTCTGAACAAATTTTCCTCCAAACATCTATACTCAAAAAAATCATGCTTAAAAGTGTATCATTGCTTGCAATCATCTCTTATTTGGAAAACCAACTCTTTGCAAAATAATTTCAATATTATTTCTTCTTCAATCAAACTGAAACAAAATATAAGGGATCAAATATTTCCTCAGTTATTCATATTGTTAAATATTTCTGGAGGAGAATTATGTAATGAAATTTTTATCCGTCCAACGTTTCAGATGGTTACTCCATCCATCATCTGGGAATATATAGCTTCCTCGGTAAACGCTATCTGAAAAGAATTTTTATAGGATACTAGTTCCTTGCTCCTATAAAAATGCTTTTCAACTCTTGTTTTCTCACGAATATCTATGGTCCATGATGATGGATGGAGTAATCATCTGAAACATTGAACGGATCAAAAATCCATTACAAATTTCTCCTCCATAAATAACTAACAATATGAAACAAAATACGTTTACGTGCAATATCTCTACATTGTTTCATCATAATTCAAGTCTGATCTATCTAAATAGTCAACCATTTCTATTTTAAAAGGAAACATCACTTCTCTCAAATAAAAATGCAAACAAAAAAAATTACTTACTGTTGCAATATAATCTCATTCAATTTTTCTTTTCAAGAGCTTTGTATGTGTTGGATCTGCCTCCCCTATTTATGTGCTTCAATATTCTTGACTCAAGATGTTCTCCTCCATCATCTTCCAAATTTTCCAACGTTTTTCCTCCAAGATTTACCTTGTGGTCACCAGTATTCAAGCACAAATATAAATTTCAGAACAAACAAATTTACCTTCTTTCAGACTCCTCCAGATCTGATTCTTTTATGACACATTGCTCCACAATTCCTCTATTGTTATTTCATATGTTGGGTTGCTTCCTTCAATGTTATCTCCTTGGAGAGATTTCATAAGAAATCTTTGATATTACCTTTCCCTCCAAATATTATCAACCTTCCTATTTAGGTTTCTTAGGTAATTCTACCTTTGACACAAAATGATGTAGTCCCAATTCAAACATGATTAAAATTTTGGTTTATTCAATCCATAGTGCCCAAAACACTATCAATTAGGTGCTTTATTCAACCTTTCTTACAATCACCTTATAAGATAATGATCCCTTTTTCAAATAATATAGTGGGAGGACATCCCTTTATATGAAATTACTAGTGGGTGGAGTTGATAGGGTTATACCCTTTAAAAACCCAATCAACGCATGTCCCTTTATATACATCTCGGCCCTTTTATAAACAAACCCGTAGTCACACAATAGGCTCCATTATAACAATATCACTCGTCCCCTTTATTTATGTATGAGAACTTAAGGAAGTGGGGCTCACGTTTTTATACAATACATGCCTACGACCTTTGCTTATGCCTTAGATCCACTCATAGCCTTGGCTATATATATTAGAGCCAAAACTTGTGCCCAATGCCTTTCTCATTTAGTTACTCTGCCTTGTCTCAAAATTGTGCCTTATAACGCGGTGCATAAAAGGCCCAACCTCATTATATATTGAAAACCTCTAGGCTCTAACCTTCCGAGCTGGCCCACAATCTCCACATCACGTCCCCATGCTTTCCCACTTTATAAAAGCCCACTCAACTCACTTTCTACTAACTAAATGAAACTCTAGCTTTCGGCCTTCCGGGCTGGCCCACTGACTCTTTGTTCAAGTGTTTCTTCCAGGATTATGTAAACAAATTTCTGAGCCCTGTTGTACCTCTGTAGAAAATTCCAGGTCAGGAATTATGCTAGAGCATCTATAATGTTTTGTTGGTTTTTAAAGTTTTTGGATGACCAAAGCTCTAAACCATTTAAAGCAGGTGCAATCCTTAATTACTTATGATGTATTTAAAAGGTTTGATTCTTCACCTATAACAGTAATTTAGCTTTGATGAGATGTGTAAGGTTTAAACTTTAGAAGTTATATGATTTGATAAATATCAAACTGATTATTTAGCTTGTCATATGTAGTGGATGTGTGTAAAATACTTTTACAACCAAACAATATATATTTAAAAATTTAAGGGAAGATCACAATTTAATGATGTATAGGAGTTATCTCAGACAAATATTCCAATAAAATAATCTCTTTAAAGGATTATAACTTCATAGCAGATTTCAAAAAGATTGATACTCAATCTATTCTTACCCAAACTCCCATAAACTTAAAACACATGTAGAAAAAACATAGTGATAATAATTGACAAAGAAGAACTTACAAGAACACAAGTTGTTTCGAAATAAATCCAGAATCCTTTTATTAGTTCAAAAATAACTTAGAAGGGTACAAGTCTACTCAAAATTCTATCACAATGGTTCAAACATTTCTAAGTTTTATTTCTAATTATTTATAGAATCTTTTACATCTAATATCAAATTCCAAACTAAAATATATTTACAAAATAATATATGTTTTTAAAAGTAAAAATATTTCTAGATATAGGGGGGAAATAGGAAAAAATGATGGAAATTGTTTCGTTGTTGAGGCTATGTAGGAATCAGGTGATGACTGTTGTTGCTTTGCTAGAAATGTTGTTCCTTTTATGCTGAAAATCTTGAACTGTAGTTACACTTCACTCGACCAATTCTAGCAGTAGGTCCTACCTCTCTTCACCTGGGATATAAAATCCAATCATATTTCTGAATCTTTCATCCAACTCGGTGTAAGTGTCGAAATTAGGTTTATTTACAAAAAGGTGGTGGACTACGTGCTGGATATTCAAATCAGATTGTATCCCCTGTATGAAAACTTCACCACTGATAATACCTTTAGCATTTGCAAACTTGGTGGCATTAGCACCTATGTTGTACATTTTTTTGTGATAGTTTTCTAATTGGATCAGTTTATCAGTAGAATTTATGAGAGTGGTCAATCCCTTTTCCTGTAGCATTGTGAATTTCCCATTCAATCTCTTGACCTGTAATTCAAGATCCTTGCATTTCTTTTCCAACTGTATCATTAGATTCTTCTTTGTCAAGACCCTACTAACCTCCATGACTATTGACATTCTGTCTGGAATATTTAGGTCTTCAAGTTCCTCCTTGGTTTTGGAATTCAGTAGCTTGATGATCTTTTTTACCTCTTCTGGATTGTGTTTGAAATGTACCTTTGTATTTTCTATTATTTCTTTAACTCTGTGCACAAGTCCTTCCTTTTCAAAAGTAATCTGTATTGAAGGTCACATTTATGTTATATTGGCATTTATATTCTGCTAAATACTATTCTTAGACTCTGCTAACATTTCGATTACAAAGGATTGATATTCATATTTCTGTATTTTTTGCATGACTCTGTAGTTTTTCTGAAATTCTGACAAATATGCATTGTCATTTTTGGGTTTACTTTCTTCCATTTTAGCCAATGTTGTTGCTAATTTATATTTATAGGACTGATTTATTGTTAATTCATCTAGAGCTTTAGTGAGCTCTTCTGTAGACCCTGAAACTGTAGTCCCTGTTGAAGTTTCTGCCATTGTACCTGTGCCCGATGTAGATGATCTTGCTGCTTCCCACTATTGTTTTTCTTTCAGTAGTGCTTCCATGGCCTGCTCCATTTTTTTTCATATGTGCATTTTGTTGAACCACTATAGTAAAAACTTTCTCCATTTATAGCTCTATATTGGAAACCTCTTTAACTTGAGGATGCACTGTGGAGGGTAGCTTCAACTTCTTCCTCAATTCTTGGATATCTGCTTCCTTGTTTTTTATTAACTCTTCTGTTGGTTTAACATCTTTAGGATCATGTCCTAACTTTATGACCATATCTTCCAAATATTTGATCCTGTTATCCTTAGAAAATGATGACAATCATGGTTGTAACTTAGAAACAATCATGGTTGAGCGGGTGAGTGATGCAAATATTAACTCGCATGTCTAATTATGTAAATCGATCTGATCAATTTCATGTATCTTCTAGGTTTCAATTAAAAATTGGAGGTTTTATAATCTTCAGTACTCCTGGGAGTTTGTACTAGTGGTTCCATGAAGGCCATCTGGAATTGTCCCTTCTCTGCATCAAATGTAGAAATTAGTCTATGCTAGGTCATGGTTGTTTTATTCCAAAACTCTGAGTATGTAGAAGCTTTCAGTGCTTCATTATTCAATTTTATTTCTCTGTATCTTGAAAATATACTCTTCTAAGTAGAAATATGTGAATTGGACGACACTGGAGATTGTACATTTGTTTCAACAGTATTTTATTGTACTGATTCTTCTACTTGGGTAGAAGGAAGCATAGGAGTCCCTGATAAGATCACCGTGGATGGTTGTTTTGTGTCCCCTCCTTCTAGAGTTTCATATTGAATAGTTATTGTTTGTGGATTTACTTGAGAATCTGAATTTTGAGTATTACCTTGGTCCTTGGTATTTTTCCTTTTAAAAACAAGGAATTGTGCAGCTTCAGAGTTAGTTGGGGACATGTATTCTCTCTCCCTTTTAAAAATCTTCTCTTTAGAAACAGGTGTCTGCATAGATGACTGGTTTACCAATATTTATTTGGCTTCCTGCAAAGTACCTTCTATCCATTCTTCCTGATTGGCATGTTGCTCAATCTCAGACCTCAGTGTGTGTGCATACGGAGTACTTTTCTACTCCAATCTAAGCTTGTAAACGATGCCCCGAGGATTATATGAGCAGGAGAAACTGAGTTGGAACTTAATCTGACTTAAAATTGTATCTATTTATTTTGTTACATCTCTGGTGTTGGTGATGTATGGTCCTATGTGTGCTTTGAGCTTAAACTATGCCTTCTTATTGTAGGAAACAAAATGAAATTCATCCATATTTAACATTTTCCTAGAGTATTATAATGCAAAGATCCTAACAGGTACAAAAAATGGCAAGCTGTAGGGAGGCAATTATGATCCATAAACTATGATTTCAATGTAGTTATGGTAAAGATATCGGTCTCCCACTTTGGCTTGTTCTAACAAGTGAAAAATATTCTTTATTTTTTAGAGATCCTAGGAATGACATCACCGCTTAACAAACATAGTGAGGTATGCAAAAAAATTTCAACATGATATTTATAGGAATACTCCTCTGAGTTATTTCTAACTAGATAATTCCAGTGAATGACTGACCAAGGCTTACCTTCACTATCAGTTTTTTGTAAAGGGAACTTGAATTTCTCTACCTGATAATATAGCATAAGGTAAACTAGTACTGACTGGTATTTGAAGACACCTTCTGCTTTGAAATTAACTAATTGTTCATGGATTTCATTGGCCAAAAACTAACTGTAATTGAAAATGAGAGAGGGTTTCTTATCATCTGCAAAGGTAAACATAAATCCTAACTGTTTCTCATCTACCCATAGGTCGGGATAGTATCCAAGCAGTCGGGTTACCATGGAAATTACCTGCATGGAAATTTCATGGACGATGGAAGTTGGATATGGGGGACTGGTCTTGGGAAAATCAACATTCTAAGGAAGCAAATATTCAAATATCTAGGCTCTTTGAGGGAATGTCAACTTGTTATACAATTCCATTAGAATTTTAGCAGAAAAAAGGTGATGGGAAGGTTGATATTGAATTTGTAGGGCCTGAAAGATGCTTTCGGGAGAATTAGAGAAAATAACTTCATTTTTGTGGGAAATTACAACCTTTTGACTTGGAAAATACCTAAGGTGACACTAGACGGTGAATTCTAGAAAGAAATGAGTCTAGGGGAAAAAAAATGTGGGAGAAAGGATTCCCAGATACTCAATTCGTCAATTTTATGTAAATACTTCTGCCTAGCCCAATTATGCAATTCGTAGAGGTAAAACTCTGACAAATTTTCTGCAATTTTATGTTGGGTGTCTACTAAAGGGGATTTATCAAAGTCGGGGACTGGAGGAATAAGGGGATTGGATTCTGTAGCTTTTCCCTTTCCCCTATGGTTCGACATTGCATGAGATGAAGGATGAGATGCAGAAGAAAAATGCTAAAGATACTTCGATGGAAGCTGAGAGCTTGGTAGAACAAGGTTTGAGCACTGGGTTACCTATAATATTTTGGTTGAGTGTAGGAAGATCGTTGTTGACAGCTGACAATTGATATGAGTTTGCTTTTCGTCTTATAGGATCAATGGTGAGCAAAGGTGACGTGGAGGTATGATGATATAGCAGGATAGGTGGCAAGAATCGAGTGGCGGGAAGTAACGGCTATGTCGGGGGAGATGGTTGGTGGAGGAGGTGACCGTTCACGGGAGCATAGGTTGTATTTCGAGGGGGTTGTGGTATTGGGAGGTGACCCCCCGAAAATGCCGAGAGGTTCCCATGTTAGCCTCAGAAATTTTTGCGGAACAACCCACCACCTGCCACCGCCCCCCTCCCCCTTGTATTAACCGTCGAGAGCGCCGGGGGGGGGGGAGGGGTGGTGAAAAAGCTTGCCCGTTGTAGGTCTTGGTAGATTAAATCAGGTTTGTTGTTTCCAGCACAGACATTATTTACAAACAAAAAACTTATTTTGTCATATTATAACATTTTCAAATGCTCGAGAAATCAAATAAATCGATTATCCAAAATTTTTAACTTAACAACAAATTTAACGTTTATGAATCTGATAGTGACATTTAAATGTGCGTCACTAATTTTATTCTTTTTCTAGGGATTTTGATTTTTCTCCTTTTTTTTGTATATATATATATATATATTATCATTTTTATCATATTCATTTTTTATCGCTTTTCATTTTTATGTTTATTTTTCTTTATTATTTTTATATATAATTATTTATTTTTCTATTTTTCAATAATCATAAGAAAAAATAAAATGATGTTACAACATTGGCTCCATCTAGGGACTGCTTCTCCCTATGAGATGTAGAGAACACGTATATCCATGTGCCTTCTCCTCGAGCCATGGAGTCTTTGCTGTGAAATCATATTATGACAGTGAAATATAAAATAAAAATCAGTTATGTACAATGAACTAGGACTAGTGCAATCAACTTCAGTATTGAATATAGTGCTTTAGATATTGTCCATTGATAGAAAAATGTGGAGTATTCTCCTTCCAGGTTATGCAGAATAAAAGTATTGGTTCCTTTGACCTTTGCAATACTGAATGGTCCCAACCAAATATTATCAAATTTACCATGTTTCCATTTTTCTTCTCTTCAGGAATCCCACTCCAAAACCAAATCTCCTTCCCTGAAATCTCTTTCTCTAGCTTTCCTATCAAACAAAATTTTCATTTTTTTTTTTATATTAAGAAGTTTATACTGAACTTAATCTCTATCCTCATTTAACTCTATAATTCGATTGACTCTGCTAGAAAAATCATTAGGCTCTTCATTTTATTGTTGTAAAAACTTCATGACAGAAAAGGCTAGCTGTGTAGGAAAAATGGCTTCAGTGCCATAGACAAGTTGAAAAGTGTATTTACCTATTGATCTTTTGGGTGAATTTTTGTTGGCCCAAGCTGCATACTTAAGATGATTGTCCTAGTTTCTCTTATGATCTACAAGTACCTTTTTTATCACCTTTACCAAACTCTTATTGGATGATTCTGTCAATTCATTCCCTTGAGGGTAGTATGGAGTAGAATGATGCAATAGAATCTAATATTTCTGGAAAAATTATATCATATTAACACTACTATATTCCTGTGCATTATCTTTGACTATATGTTGAGGACAAACAGATCTAGATAGTTTATTTTCCTCAATAAATTTAATGACAACAGTATTTGTAGCATTTTTTACTGGGATATCTCCTACCCACTTTGAAAAGTAATCAGTAGTAGTTAAGATCCATTTATGCTAATTTCTGGATGATGGATGTATTTATATAATGAAATATAGTCCCCACTGTAAAAATGGTGCCTCAATCAAAACTGGAACAAGGGGTAGTGATGCTAATCTTTTCTTGCCAGCAAAAATCTGACATGGAATGCAGCTTCTGGATTTTTCTCCCACCTATAAAAAAAAATTTGGCCAATAGAAACCTGATCTCAATATCTTGTATGTTGTTGCTCTCCAAGCATAATGACCCCCATGTTGGTGTGCCAAAATTCTCTATTTTTACCCCCTTCCTATAATCATTAACCTTTGTTATATCTCCATAAACCTTCTCATTCCTGCACTAGTCCAAGAAAATTGTCTATTCCTACATAAACTTCAGAATTCATGATTAAGGTTTATTAGGTGCTTTATTAATCATTTTAAATGCATTTTGTACCTTTAAATATTTCTTGTAACTTATATTTACTTTCCTAAAAGTATTCAATAAGATAAGTATTAATCATTATGTTAGCGTGATCTAGTGCAGGAAAATTCCTGCACCGCCAACAATCATTGTTCTATGATCTCCGCAACAACTCAATTTCTCCACATGGTCATTTTGGTCCACGTCTTCCAGTTCAGTTGCAGATTATCTAAAGTTAAACACAGGCAAAGTATAGTCATGGATGTTCCCAAAGATAGGGTCTACAACCAATGATTAGCTCATGTCTTATTATAGCTATTGGCCCAATTTTGTAATTTTGTTTGTTAGTCCGTTCATCTGAAAGGCTTGATTTGGGAATGGCTTTATAATTAGAAATCATGGCCATAGGCCGAAGGACTATGTAAAAGATAGCTCTTAGATAGAACTAGGTTAGTGGTAGCAGCGTGATTGTAATCCTGTTTAATTTGTAATTTCGTTATCACCCTTGTTCTGGGCTGGAATGGAACCATAATGTATATTTTTTGATCGAATTTAATACAAGGAACTATGCCATGATTTTCTCACATTGCGTCTAATATTTTATTGATGCGTTGATTGAAATGCTGAAGAGTTTCATTTCCTAAAGCGGGAAACAAGCTGGTTTGCTAGGGCCCAACCAACCCAGATCGTTTACCCTCGTGCTTTCGCTAGTTTAAAAGGTTTGTGTGTGGATTTATTTACTTGCAGATGTGTGGCTTAAATATTTATTTCATTCTTGCTTCAGAGTTCTGATTTAATCTCATTTAATAGTCAAAGTGTGAACAGACCGTTGTGTGGAAGTCTAAATTGAATTTATTTATTTCCTACAATTTCTTTCCTAGTTTGCTTCCACTTAGATCGTGCAGGAAGATTCTTCCTGCACCAGTGCATGTAGGATTATGCACTATGGTTTGCTCATTTATTTATATCAAGTGTTCTTTTCCTTTTCCTGTATACAATTTAATTTACTTCTGCAAGTAAGCATTACCATTAGAAGAAAGCATTCCTAACATTAAAAGCTAAACTTATGAAGGTTAAGAATGACTTCGTGAAATGAGAAAGAACGCCATTGCAACGTCTTAATTTATGTTTTCACCTCACGATTTAAAGAAATAGATTAAAATTAATCTGTAACATTATAAGTGAACTTGTCGAGATTTAGATTTCATTGCATGCAAATTCCTTTGATTGAAATTTTTCTTTCATTGTTGAAGATTGTTTCGCTTTATAAGTTTATTTTTATTGCAAGTTCAGTTGATTAAATCATTCTTTTCCGTGTGTAATTTATCTCAGAATTCAGCTCGCAATTGCAATTCTTTTTGACACGTCCTTTGATTCTTTTGAAAGTAAATTGGAAACCTTGTTGTAGGAAGCTCTATCCCAGTGCAAGAACCAGTGTCTTTGTCACAAACAGAGTGCTCTAAGCCTTAAGTCTTAGAGCACCTACAAAAATACATAAGAATTCAGTATAAGAGGCTAAAATATACTTTTCACATAAGTTTTTTACCTACACTAGTGCAGGTAGATTGCAAGAGTACAGGAACAATTGCTTAGTGTAAAAGTAAAATCATTTAGAAGGGAGATCTTTTCAAGGGCCCACTTGTTAAAATTCCACTATCTTCACTGAAGATAAACATAGAGTTTTATTTCAGCATTTAATATTGTTTCCAGCTATGTGAAAGTTCCTTTACTTGATTTCTTCGGAAATACATTCTTTTACATTGCAACACTAGAATTGTTTTGGTGTCAACTGCCTTTGAAATTGTTTTCTGTTTGATTCTGCAATATTTCAATTAAGAAGTAGGAATAGGAATAGGAAATTTTCATACCACTTCTAGCATTACTTGTCCTTCGTCTCTAAGTTTACAAACCCCCGGGTTGACAATTAAGTGTTGAAGGATCTTTCTTAAGTGCAATCCCTGCACCCAACACCCCACATATTCCTTCATGAAATTGATCTATAACACATTCTGATTCACTCTCAGTCAGACATAGAAGTAAGATGTTTAATGGATATTTCCAATATAGGTTAGCATTGATAATACAATACTTCATAGCCTTTAGTCTAAGAGTTCTGCATTGTTTTTTTTTTAAACCAGGAGGGTACTTAAAGTCACGACGAAAGCGTACAACATCAACATACCATTCAGATAACAAGAAATTTTCCTCAATATGAAGTGGAAGAGGATTTGAATTTGTAGAAGAAGAAGGTTCTTTGGGATTCCTCTCTCCTGATACCTGCATGATAGTGTTTATTCCAAAAAATTTACAGTTATATTCAACCGACAACTTGGCTAAACCTTGTCCTTTTATCAGTTTAGTAGATTTGACTAGATCAAATTAAATAATTTTAGCTATCCATCTTCCTCTCCTCCCATATTTATCAGGTCAGGTCAAAATGTTTTTAACAACATTATTTGGGACATAAGTAGTAATAGGATAATGAAGGACATAAGTTCTAAAAGCTTTGAGGGCTTGCACAAGAGCATAGACTTGCTTTTCAATGTTGTCATATTTTAGCTCTACATCTCTTCACTTTACTAAAGAAGGAAATCGGTTTTTCATCTTGGTTATCATTCTTTTGCAATAAAACAACAGCTAAAGTGGTGTCAGAGGCAAAATAAAAAATGTTGAAGGGTTTTGTATAATCAGGGTTAGCTAGTATCGGGGCTTCAGAAATATCCTTTTTGATTTTTGTAAAATAAAATCTAGCCTGCATTTTCCATTTAATGCCATCATCTTTTTTGGGCATGTCAATTATATTTCTAACAATCTCAGCATAGTTTCGTATAAATCTTCTTAGAAAATTGATATTTCCTAAAAAAGCTTGAATTTCCTTTTTATTTCCAGGTAGAGTAATTACCTCAATAGCTAAGACACATTTTGGATCAATTACCACTCCTTCTTTTGAGATGATGTGGCCAAGTAACTTCCCTTCTTTTATGGAAAACAGGGATTTATTTGGGTTAAGTGAGATTTCGAATTTTATGCACCTATCAAAAACCTTTCTCAAGTGCTTTAAGTGATTTTCATCAGAGTTTGAGAACACCGTTAGATCATCCAGAAAAATAAAAATAAATTTATTAGATTTTCAAACAAAAGCTAAATCCATGGCTCTTTTAAATGTTTCTCTTGCATTAGTTAAGCCAAATGGCATCCTAGTTGTAGGTTTTAACCATGTATAGAAGTTATCTGCAAACGAATTCTTAAAAACAAACATAAGCAATAACGTGAGCATAAAACATAAAACAGATATACACAAATATTTTTCTCCTGGATCCCAAATCGGGACTACTGTCTTGATTTTTCATGATATTCCTTTTAGTGTTACAACACATATATATACATGTCGAAGCATTCATAAACTCCAATCCATTAACTCTAGATTAGAACATAACCATAGTTCCCTTGAACGGATCTACAAAATACTAGGGGAAAAAAACCATCATGACCCAAAACCATTTGCAAACCCATGAGAAAAACCATAGGGGGGTCCGCCAACCTAAAATAAGGTCCAAAAAAATTATCAGGGAAAGAATATAACACACACCCAAGATTCTCCCACTTGTTGTTTTATTTCTGCAGGGGACCACAAGAGAGCTTACTCATTAGTCTAGCCCGGCAACACCGATTGTTTCTCTACACCAAGAGAACTTTTGAGTGCTCACAGACTTCGTTAATGCATCTGCAACATTCTTAAAAGTTTCCACATTTACCAGCAACACCTTTTCATCCTCAACCATATCTCTCACAAGGTGATATTTAACATCAATGTGCTTTGTCTTTGAATGATAAACATGGTTCTTAGCCAAGAAAATTTCCCTTTGGCTATCACAGTATATCCTTATAGTTGGTTGGACCAACCCCATACTTGAACACAATCTCTGCAACAAAATTGCTTCCTTTCTTGCGTGAGTGGTTGCCATGTATTCTGCCTCTGTAGTTGAAAGAACTACTACAAACTGTCTTTTACTCATCCAACTGACTGCACCTCCAAATAGGCTAAACACATACCCACTTGTAGATCTTCTTTGGTCCAGATCTCTAGCCCAGTCTGCATCAACAAAACCAAGAATGTCCAAAACTCTGTCCAATCTTGGTCTTCCCTAGTAGTAGAAACCATAATCACTAGTTCCACGCAAATATCTGAAAACCTGCTTCACTGTTGTACAATGCTCCTTCCCCGGTTTTGACATAAACCTGCTCAATACTCCCAATTCATGTGCAATGTATGGTGTAATACATACCATTTCATACATCAGGCTACCCATTGCACTTGCATATGGAACATGAGACATATCCTTCTCTTCTTCTTGTGTCTTGGGACACTATTCAACAGATAGCTTTACACCTACAGGAATAGGAACCTTCAGCAGTTTACCATCCTGCATATTGAACCTCTGCAATATTGTCTTGAAATACTTCCTCTGGTTTAACCAAATCTTCCTCTTTTCCCGATCTGTCTTAATTTCCATGCCCAAAATATAGTTTTCAGCACCAAGATCCTTCATGTCGAATTTGGAGAACAATTGGGTACATTGATCATGATCATCTCCCCAGTAAAATTTCCATGGACCATCTGGTTTAAATCCTCTAATTCCTTTGCCCCGCCTTGCAAAGACCCTTAGCTTTCTATCGTTGTTTTCTCTTAGCTTCAAAATCGCATTTTAATGGCTAAGGTCCGAATTTGGAAATATATCGGGGGTCCTAGCCCCTCTGGCCTCAACCCTCTTCATTATTTTTCTCCATGTAGCGCAGGAGCTAGACCATGAGCCAAATGAAAAGCACTTACCTTCTGTGGCTGCCGGACGTGCTCTCAGCCGCCCAATCAATTGCAAATCAACGTACCACAGCTCATCACCTTTGTGGACCCCCGCCCCGCGTTTGCACTTATTGCAAAAATCAGCCTGTTTTCCCCGCACCGCTTTCGAAGGGCTGGCGGTTTTCCTCAAAACGTAGTGATTCCACACGTTATGCACCACGCGTCCCCGAGTACGGCCTCAATACCACCCTATTTCGCGCGTTAACGCTCGATCCAGGATGTGCAGCGAAATTTATGCTAACTGTCAGATCTATAAGCCTTCATCCAACGGTGGTTGCTTTTAAAAGTTGCACGGATGTTAATCTAGGCGTACAGTGTCCCGGGCCCGCCACTCCATCACTCTCCAATGCTTTTTGGACTGTTGATCTCGTTGGCACGTTGTGTGGCTCAGATCGTTTGTTTGCCCAGCCGTTGACCCGGTCCATCCCCACGTCATAATTTCCACGTGTCATTTGCGTTCTCCTCCACCATTCATATATCTCGTTTATGTGTCATACTTCCGTGTTTATGTCATGCACCTCCGCCTCATTCAGCCATCGTAATTCCACTATATTTTTCATTTGCTACCCTCCATTTCTTCATCATTTACATGCATTTCCTACCACCTTGCATCGTTTCATCATTCCGCCTTGACTCCACCACCATGTCAATGGATCCCGCCACGCCATCATCCTTGTGTCCGGTTTTCTTAACATTTTTGTGGGTTTTGCAGGTTGCAGTGACGAGGAATCACCATTAATCTCTGCCTCCATTACTGAAGTCGAAGATGCATCCAAGGGTCGGCTTGCAGAGGAGGAATTTATGAAGGAAAGCCCTGGGTAGTTGCCGTGACATGACTCTCATTAAAGCAGAAAAGTTCGAAATCTATTAGACCCTTCAGAGCCATTCAAAACACAGATCGAGCAGATGGAGAAATTAATGGAGCATCGAAGAAATATCAATGAAAAATCAAGGAATGCAGTGTTCGGCACTGAAGAATTTAAATTCCAATTCAAAGCTGGAAGACAGGGAGTACAAAGCACAAGAAGCAATGCCTTCAAGGTTTTATTTCAGCCAGATTTTCTTCAGGAAAGGACAGAATGTTCATGTGAATTCATCTTTATACCGTGTTCTTAAAGAGATTTCCTACCCAATGCATTTATTTCCGCAAGCAGATTGTCAAGTACAGATAATATTACCTAGTCATTCAGCAATATGGGCGCGAATGTTTCCGCCATTTTGTTTTAATAAAACAATTAATTGTTTTCACCTACTTCTTTTATTAGTTTCTCTTCTCCTTCCTCTATAAAAAGGAGGAAGAAAAACATTGTAAGGGTTCCAGATTTTTATCAAAGAATTGTGCAGTGAAAGGCATTTTGTATACATTTTGTATAAGCTCTTGTATGAAGGCTCAGAGCCCATAGGGTCTCAGTGAGGAGGAGTTCTATCTGTATTAGAGGATTCTGGTCTTTGGTATCCCACAGTATGTAACTTCCTTTTATGTGTTTAATACAACATTTCATTTTATCCATCTTCTTGTATCATGTACTGGAATGCGAGTGGCTCACTAATTTTAGGTAAGGATTTATCCTAGTTGATACCCATACTTGGATCAGTCAAGCGCTTTAAATATGGCTCAGGCATGATATACTGTTTCATGTTCATTTCATCCATCTTTCTACTATATTAGTTGCTTTGGGAGGGTGCTTTTAAAACGCCATTGTCATGTATGGATTCTTAGAATGATAAGCCCATATATGGTTCTGTTGTGTATCTGGGTATCAGACCAAAGTTAATTAATATCTTCTCATATTTCTTTCACTGCGTACACCTTTTGATATTTGATTTCTATGGCATATTACTTGAATCGGCCCTCTCTACAGTAAATTGTCTCTTAACTGTCTGATGCTTTTGTGTTAGAGCTTTGCATCTTGTCTCTGCAACATTACTTTCCCTGTGGCAGTTTCTGTAAGTTCTGGTCCCATTTAAATCCATTTCCTTGTTTTACAAGAGATAGCAGGAGAGCCTTTTGGATTGACACCCAAGTTATATTATATGCTCCTTGCTATGATAAGATGTCCTAGACACTGGTCTATGGCAATAGGGCATGTCTAGGAGTGATAATATACATCGACAACGGGGTCTTTAAATATTGGATAATTTCTTTGTCATTTACAACCAGCAACATATCATCCACATACAAGACCAAATAAATAACACGGTCACCAATTAATTTAAAATACACATAGTGATCCTCTTTGCTTATGGTGAAGCCAAGTCCCCATATATAGGTATCAAATTTTTGATATCACATCCTTGGTGACTATTTTAACCCATACAGAGACTTTTTTAACCTGCATACCAGTTCTTTGTTACCCTTCACCGCAAAGCCTTCAAGTTGCTTCATGTAGATCTCCTCTTCTAGATCCCCATGAAGAAATGGTGTCTTCACATCCATCTGTTCTACCTCAAAATTAAATGCAGCAACAACAGATAAAAGTAATCTAATAGAAGTAACCTTGGTAATAGGAGAAAAAACATGACCAAAATCAATTCCCGACACCAGGGAATAATATTTTGCTACCATCCGAGCTTTGTATTTATCCACCTTGCCTTCCTCATTCATCTTCTTCTTAAACACCCATTTTCTCCCGATGGGCTTCCTTCCAGCCAACAACTCCACTAGATCCCATGCCTCATTTTTGTGCAAGGATGCCATTTCTTCAACAATGGCCTCCTTCCAGAGTTTTCCATCCTCCGAATCCACTACCTCCTTGACATTTCTGGGATCATCATCAGTGATAGTTAAAGGAAAATTTGAATAGAAAGCTAATGGACTATACCTTTTTGGTTTCCTTCTTTCCTGAACTGATCTTCTCACAGCTAGAGTTTATGGCTATTCCTCTTCTGAATATTTTTATGTTGTAGAGTCTGATTCATCCTCCTTTAGCTCAAACTCTATCTTCTCAGGTTCCTTTGGTAGGACTTCATGTTTAACAATATCTTTCACCTCTCTAAACACCACATCTCGGTTGTACACAACCTTCCTAGTTTCTGGGTTCCAAAGCTTGTAACCTTTTAAACCATCCTTATACCCAATAAATATGAATCTTTTATATTTATTATCCAACTTGGTCCTTTTCTCCTTTGGAACATGTACATATGCATCACATCCAAATACCCTCATATGTGAAAGAGAGGGTTTCTTAACAGTCCATACCTCATGTGGAGTCTTATTCTCCAACATTCATGAAGGTGATCTCTTAACCAGGTAACATGCAGTCTCCACTGCCTCTGCCCAAAATTCTTGTCCTAATCTGATACCACTGAGCATGCTTCTTTCCTTTTCCATCAGCGTTATGTTCATTATTTCTGCAACTCCATTTTTCCAAGGTGTGTATGAAGAAGTCTTTTTTCGTGCTATACCACACTTCTTACAGAACTCTTCAAATTCCTTCTTGCAGAAATCTCCACCATTATCTGTCCTCGGCACCTTTATCTTCTTCTTTGTCTGGTTTTCCACCAGAGCCTTAAATTTTTTAAATCTGTCAAAGAATTCAAATTTCTTCCTCAAGAAATATATCCATGTATTCCTTGAGAAGTCATCTATGAATGAAACATAGTACACATACTTACCTAGTGATGGAAACCCATGAGTCTAAACACACCACTGTGCACAAGCTCTAATATTTTTTTCTCCCTCTTAGCACTAGAAGGAAAACTCACCTGATTCTACTTCCTGTATATATAATGTTCACAGAAAACGAAATCTAGAGAGAAATTATACATACCTTCTACCATACCATTACCTTGCAGTATCGGAAGGCCCTTCTCTCCAATATGTCCAAGCCTTTGATGCCATAGCATGGTCTTTTCTCCAGAGACTATTAGGCTTTCTGCTCCACCTTCAGGAACCACAAAACTATTGCACCCATCAATAACAATGATACCGTGAAGCTTGTACAGAGTTCCAATCCAAACTCCCCGCATTAATACGAGTGTTCCCTAAACCATCTTGCAGGTATCTTTCTCGAACACTATTTTACACCTGCATAATCCATCTTGCTTCCATAAATCAGAATTATGGCCAATGTAGAAATATGTAGAACACCAGGAAGTGTTCTAATCCCTCCACCTTGCAGCTTCAGCTTGACTTTTCCACGTGTGATGATTATGGCCTTCCTATCATCCCCTAAGAATACATCACCACCATCATACTTCTCATACTCGTAGAACCACTCCCCATGGAGAGTGAAGTGAAAGGATGCACCTGATTCAATCAACCATTCCTCATGATCTACATGTGTATTTGAAGAAGAAGCCAAATACACATCCCCAACTTCATCCGAGGTGGTTTTTTCCTCTATAGAAGGAGCATCATCATATACATTTCCTTTCCCATGAGCTTTAGATATGCAGTCCTTTTTGAAGTGCCCTTCCTTTGTGCATTTCCAGCACACCTTTATAGGCTTTTGGTGGAGATTAATATCTCCCTTTATATTTAGATCTCCAACTCGAAAACTTATTTTTGTTTCTGTTTTGGGACCTTCCTTATACAGATAAGGAATCTCCATTTTGGCCCTCCATATTTCTCTGTCTCATTTCCTCCGACAACAAGGCTAAGAAAATTTCATCAAAATTCAAGGTAGTTGTATTTCTACTTATTGCTATAACTAGAGACTATCCCATGAATCTGGTATAGAATGCAACAAGCTGATGCACATATCTTCATCTGAGATTTTAATATCAATAGATGGAAACTGACTTACCACAGTATCGAAGGTGTTCATATGATCTGTCACCGAATCTCCATACTTCATCCTCAGGTTATACAACTTTTCCGCAGGAACAATTTATTCACCAAAGACTTAGATTGGTACAAAGTCCCTAACTTGACCCACAAATTCTTCGTCGTAGCTTCCCTAGATACATTCAACAATACTGAACCTGAGATACACAACCATATTGTGCTCTTTACCTTCCGATCCAACTTTGCCCAGTCTTCATCTGACATTGTTGTTTTTTTAGTACCTGGATCTACCGTGATTCACTGATCTTTATCCACCAGCATATCCTCCCTCTTGAGCTTCCACAACTCAAAACTCTGACCATTAAATTTCTCGAACTCTATCTTTCCACTGCTTTCCATCTTCTTTCACCGCAAGAATTGATCCCACAAATCTCCCACTGAACAAGGTCTACCATAGGCCCGAGAAAAAAACCCCTCAGTAGCAAAGGTGTCCCCTTGAAGCCGAAATCGTTCTGATACCAAATTTAGGTTTTAACCCTGTATATAAATTATTTGCAAAAGAATTCATAGAAACAAAAATAAATAATAGCGAGAGCATAAAACATAAAACATATATACACAAATATTTTTCCCTTGGATCCCAAATCGAGACTACCAGTTTGATTTTTCATTATATTCCTTTTAGTGTTACAACACATATATGTACATGCCAAAGCATTCATAAATCCCAATCCATTAACCCTGGATTAGAACATAACTGCAGTTCCCTTGACCGGATCTACAAAATACTAGGGGAAAAAAACCATCATGCCCCAAAACCATGTGCAAACCCATGCATAAAACCATATGCATGTCCACCCACCTAAAATAGGGTCCAATTTTTTTTTTTAAGGGAAATAATATAACACACACCCAACACTAGCATACATAAATGTACCTCGAGGAGTGGTGAATGTTGTTTTCTCTCTGTCTTCTGGACTCACCAAAATCTGGTTATATCCATAAAAACCATATAGCATGGAAATTCTACTAAAACCTAAGACTCTTTGAAGTAATTGATCCATTTTGGGAAATGGATGATTGTATTTTAAGGATGATTTGTTCATATTTCTAAAATACACACACAATCTTATTTCACCATTTTTTTTTCTAACAAGAACTAAATTTTGAATCCACTCAAAAAATCTAAGAGGAACAATAATATTTGCATGCAATAATTTTTTAAGTTCCTTCTCGACAGTTGGAAGCAAAATTGGATTTATTCTTCTTCATTTCTGTTGGAATGGTTTGACTTCTTGTTTTAAAGGGACCTTGCTCAATAATATTTGTGTCATAAGTTTTATCTTTAAATCTTGAAATTTTCACATTCTTATTTCTTCATCAGTTCCAATGTTAAAGCCTTCTACATCCTCTTGTTGTTGTGTATTTAATAACGAAGTTTTTAGGACTTCATTATTATCAAAAATATTTTCAAGAGGGATTATACCTTTGGGAATGAAATTGTTTGGCAGCTGGAGGATATCATGATCAGCTATCTTATTTTTTAAATGTGAAGTTTTATTTTCATGAGTTTCATTTTGATCGATAATTTTTTCTCCCTCAATTTGTACAGTTGCAAAATCATCAATTTCCTGCAAGAAACTCTTCAATTGTTCATCATCTTCAAACACTTTCCATTGTTTAATATTTTCAGGAATTGAAGGCCTATACTTCACCTGAATTTGGTATTGTATTTGCATTGGATCAAGAATTTTAAAGGAGATGGCAGAAACTGCTAAAGAGTCTGCATATATGTTTTCATTTCTTGGGATCGATGTAATTCTAAAATATTGAAAATAGTTCTCTACGGAATCCCATGCCTCATTTCGGTAAGATCTAAGCCTAGGATGTTTTTCTTGGCATAAATTTCTTACTTGTTTTACAGTTAATGAGTCACTGAAAAGACTTTTAAGTTTTGAACTTTTAGAATTTTAGCTAACTCAAGGCCTAGAAGTAGGGCTTCATATTCTGCTACATTATTAATAACATCAAAGTTTAACTTAAAGGATTGGGTTATGTTTTCTTTATCTAGAGAAATTAATAAAATTCCTACTCCAGCCCCATCTTTAGAAAACTCCCCATCAAAGCATAACTTCCACACATCAGTTTTTATACATTTAGGCTTATTTACAATATTTTCTATGCTAAGTTGGAAAATTTGGAGATCATTATATGAGAATGTGAAACATCCAAAATCATGTTCAACAGCATAAATGATATAATTTATTGCTTGATCAGCTTTACAAACAGTGTTAATGAATCTTACCTCCCCGTATAACCTAAAATTTTCACCCCCATATACAGGAATAGTGGCATAAGACATATCCATTTGCATACTTCCACCTAGTTTGGAACAACATGATCTTGATAACAACATTCCAAATTTGGGAGGAATATATGTGACTACAATGTTCAGCACTACACTTTTTACAAGGATTTGTGCAAAAGTTACAACAAGGTCTTTTATCAGTCCGAGACAAGGAACTTTCTTGGAGTCAATGGTGTATAAATTATGGTAAGGTCTAAAAATTTGCAATTACAATTGATCCATGATTACTTTGGGAATCAAATTACGAGAGGCCCCAAATTCTAGCATACATTTATATAGAAGAAAATCATGAACTTTGAGAGTAACATAAAAGGGAGGAATGTTTTCATCAATCATGTCTGAACTAGGAACAAAAACCACTGAAGGTTTTTCGTCCTATAAACTGATCACGTCCCTTTAAATAGCTATACATGAGGATTGAATCCATTTTGATACTTGATTTTTATATCTTGTGTTTTTGGAGAGTTCAGATAATGGAACATGGATTTTCACTCTCTCTAGCTCTTTCTCTACATTAAAAACTATTGGAACAATTATTTTAGGCGCATTATGTTCATTTTGTTGAATTAATGGTTGAATGACAGTTGTTTGGGTTTCAAAAAAAAAATTTGGAGGTTCATTAATTATGATATTCTTAGCCAGCCTACCGGGACCTGGCCTAGGCCTCAAATCATATCTTCTTCCTAATTGTGAAATAAGATATTAAAAAAATGCTTGATACTTTGAGACTTGAGAATTTTATTGACCTTGGGTTGAAGATTGATCAAAAGAAATTGTGACCAGAGCATTTTTTAATGATATGTCACCCAGACAGTTAATGTGATTAGTACCCGATGGACCATTTTCTTCAGGTTCCTGATCATCAACTAATAATGGAGGTTGGACCTATTGGTTAGTATTTGGTCTTTGCAAGATTTGAGGTTGAAAAGGTATTTTGTATTGAGTCTGAGTTATATTTGTCACTGGTTGAGCTACCCTTGGTTGTGCTTCCAATTTTGAAATTATATTAGAAATATTTCTCAAAAAAGAAGTAATTTCATCTATCTTAATATCTTCATCCTTACTCTTTTTAAAAGAAGTACTTTCGTCTCTAGACTTCGTTTTTATTTTAGCTTTTTTAGCCTTTCCTTTAAGTTTATTTGATGCAGAAATATTTGCCTCAACCTTGATAGCATTTGACATTTTCATATCTGCCAAAGTGACATATATTCTTTCTCTTAGCATGACAACAAAATCATCATAAAATCCCTTTGAAAATATATTCTTGGCTACAACTACTGGTGGTTTACAGTCAGGTGGAATTTTATTGAATCTTTTAATGAAACCAGAAACAAGTTCTTGAGGAATTATTTTTAAATCATCAAATTATGAAAGGTAAAAGACTGGATCCTTTTTTACTCCCCATTGATTCTTAAAAATATTGATTAATTCATTCAATGTTCGAATTGAATTTGTATGTAATTGTATGAACCATATTCTTACATTTCCTTCAAGGGATTGAACAAAAAGTATCATATATACATTTTCATGGTCAACGTTCATATTATCAACAAAATATAAAAAGGCAGCTAAATGATTTTCAACATACAAACCAGTATCTCCATTAAACCTAGGAAGGTGTTTAAGATATTCATTTGTAAAATCATTAAGTTGATTAGGAAGAATTAGTGCAGGAAGAAGATGATGATGAAGGTGTGGATAACCTTCCTTTGGTGTGGTGAGAAGAACTTGTATAAGCTTTTGGAAATTGTGATTGGATCACTAATTTCTATAGTTATGGATCAAATTTTCAATCACCCTCAATTAAAGGATTTGTATATACATAAAAACTATCTTTATGTTTTTCAGAAGTTTTTGGAAAATTTTGAATGGTAGAAGAGATATAATCACTTGGTTCTAATTCAAGTAATTCTATCCCTAATTTTTTTTCTAACTTAGGAGATTCTGAAACAGTTTTAGGAATTTGATAAGACTCTAATTGATAAACAAGAAGAGCGTACTGCATATCAAATCCTTTGGACAAAAGTTATAACAATTTTGGTGGTAGAACTGATAGTTCAAGAGGATTGATGCAGGACTAAAGGGATCAACATCTGAAACAATTTCAGGTGGAAATGAGGTAGAAGTTAAAGATGAAGCTTCTAATCTTCTCCTCAAAGAGGAAATTCTCACCAACCTCTCTGGATCTGAAAATGGAGAATAGAGATGAGGATTTGAGATATATATGGTGGGCTTTGGTGAAGCCATATTTATTATGTGGAGTCTCCAGGTGAAATATTTTAATTTGTAACTCACCTTTTATTGACCATTAAATGGAGATTTTAATCATTATCCAAAGGAAAAATAATTCAAATTTTTTGTTCCCAAGAAATGACGCCAATCTGATGTTGTACTTCCGTAGATAATTATATGCCAGGAATTATGCCACAACATCTATACTATTTTATTGGTTTTTAAAGTTTTTGGATGACTAAATATATAAACTGTTTAAAGCAGGTGCAATTCTTAATTACTTATGTTGTATTTAAAAGGGGTGATTCTTCACCTCTAATAGTAATTTAGCTTTGATGAGATGTGTAAGGTTGAAAATTTAGAAGTTATATGATTTTATAAATATCAAAATGATTATATAACTTGTCATATGCAATGGATGCATGTAAAAAAGTTTTACAACCAAACAATATATGTTTAAAACTTTAAGGGAAGATGAAAATTTAATGATGTAGAGGAGTTATCCCAGATAAACAATCCAATAAACTAATCTATTTAAAGGATTATAACTTCATAGGGGATTTTAGAAAGATTGATACTCATTCTATTCTTACCCAAACTCCCATAAACTTAAAACACATGCAGAGAAAACATAGTGATAATAATTGACAAAGAAGAACTAACAAGAACACAAGTTGTTTCAAAATGAATTCAAAATGATTTTATTACTTTAAAAAAACTTAGAAGGGTACAAGTCTGCTCAAAAGTATATCACAATGGTTCAAACATTTGTAAGTTTTATTTCTAAGTATTTATAGAAACTTTTACATCTAAGGTCGGATTCCAAGCTAAAATATATTTACAAAATAATATATGTTTTTAAAACTACAAATATTTATAGATATAGAGGAAAAATAGGAAATTTTTTTGGAAACTACTGCGCTATTGAGGCTATGTAGGAATTGGGTGATGATTGTTGTTGCTTTGCTGGAAATGTTGTTCCTTTTATGCTGAAAATCTTGAACTGCAGTTACACTTCACTCGACCAATTCTAGCAGTAGGTCCCACCTCTCTTCAATTGGGATAGAAAATCCAATCGTATTTTTGAATCTTTCATCCACCTCGGTGTAAGTTTCAAAAGTAGGTTTATTTATAAAAAGGTGGTGGACTTCATGCTGGATATTAAAATCAGATTCTATCCCCTATATGAAAAATTCACCACTGATAATTCCTTTAGCCTTTGCAAACTTGGAGGCATCAACACCTATGTTGTATAGTTTTTCTTGATAGTTTTCTAATTAGATCAATTTATCATTAAAATTTCTGAGAGTGGGCAAACCCTTTTCCTGTAGCATTGTGAATTTCCTGTTGAATCTCTTCGCCTGTAATTCAAGATCCTTACATTTTTTCCAATTGTATCATTAGATTCTTTTTTGTCAAGACCCTCTTTGTAGAAAATCTCTAGCACAGCTCTGATACCATGTATAAATTACACCAATGGATCCAATCCGATCATGAATTGTACTAAAACAAGATACTGAATCCTTCTACAATATTTTCCAAATTTATATCACGATCACTCAATCACATGCAAGTAAGAGAAATAAGTAAATCAATCGCACAACACAAGACTTTCCTAGGGAAAGAAACTGCTCAAAACCCCTCCATCTTTATTGTATAATAAACCAAGGAATCATGAAACAGTATAATGCATATGTGCTTACCACAACCTCATACACTCTACCAATTGCTCACAGTGATCTAGGAAAATTTGGACAAACAAATATCCAATTTCCTGCCTACCCTTAGCCTACCTTGCTCACACAATCCCTAGAGAAATAAAACCTTATTAAATAGAAAATTCAACCTTCCTTGATTGCGCAATCCATCATGGGCTTCTTGTGGCTTTATAACTACACCTGGGCAGTTTGCTAAAAATACAACAGATAGTTTATTTTCCTTAAACCTTTGTCTCAACTGGGTCTCCATCAGAATTGACATGCATGCAGCTATTAATAGTGAATCATTAGTTACTTGGTAGATCACTACTTGTGAACTAAATCTATTTTAATTAACTTGATCTTTCACTAGCTCATCAATTAGTTAGAACTAGTTAAACTGGTTTTAACTGAATTAATGTGAGTTAACTGATCACACTCACACCACACTAGTGCTACAAGTGCAACTAGACCCTGTAAATAATAGAATCACTCTACATGCCTATCCTTTGACCCTCAACTCGAAATTATTGAACTAACTAAGTCTATCACACTTAGTTAACTATTACAAGTTGTTATGAGATAAGATTACAATTTATTTTCCAATTTATTTAAAAATTGGTTGCACACTTTCTCACTAATGTGTCACTAGAATCCATCACTCATGTGTGACCTGGGATCCCACACTAGATTGTGTGCATTTTCTTGTTGAATTTCAACACTCCCTCTCAACAAGAAATGGACTATCTACTACCCCGATCCTGCCTCTATAGTATTCAAATTTTCTCTTCGCAAGCACCTTCATCAAGATATCTACATCTTGATCCTCCGTGGGAATGTACTGCAACAACATAATGCGCCTATGAACACGGTCTCTGAGATGGTGGTACCAAATGTCAATATGCTTGGACCTGTCATGGAATACCGCATTAACCGAGAGTTTTGTACAACTCTGGTTATCACAATGTATCACTGTCGGATCGATATGATGACCGAACAAACCAACAAGTATCTTCCTAATCCAGATGGCCTCACATGAAACCAGACTAGATGCCATGTACTCTGCCTCGACTGAACTCAGTGCAAATGATCTATGCTTCCTGTTGTACCAAAAAAATGTTGCTGATCCTATGTTTAATATGCCCCCTGATGTTCTCTTATTGTCTGATGGTCTACCTGCCCAATCTACATCAGTGAAGCCTTGAAGCTTCACTCCCTTTGTTCGTCTGTGCCATAATCCATACTCTGTAGTGCCCTTGAGATATCTCAAAACATGATTACCCGCCTTCCAAAATAGCTTGGTAGGCTTAACCATAGCTTGACTAAGCCGGTTAACTGTGTCGCATATTTCTGGTCGTGTGTTCACCAAATACATAAGTGAACACACAAGCTGCATGTAAACAGTAGCATCCACTACCTCACCTGAAGTAGCATCATCCTTCCTCCAGTTTCCTGCAAGAGGAGTCTCCATGAGTTTGCTACCCTCCATGTGGAACTTCCTAAGAATCTCCTTGGCATAATTTCCCTGAGATACAAATAGCTCCCCATCTCTTTGCCATATTTCCCATCCAAGGAAATAGTGTAAGATCCCCATGTCCTTCATCTCAAACTCTCTTTCAAGATCCTCTTTGCAAGAAGTTATGAGCTGCTCATCACCTGTCAGTATAATATCATCAACATAAAGTACAATAATCAAAAGCTTACCATCAACCAAAATATGATATAGGTCTGCATCCGCTTCACTCTTTGTGAAGCCCAACCTGGTAAAATAGATGTTGATCCTAGTATACCAAGCACAAGGTGCTTGCTTCGGCCCATACATTGCTCTCTTGAGTCTGCACACATGCGACTCCCTGTCAAAGGTCTCAAAACCTTATGGCTTCTCAATTTACACTTCTTCCTCAATAACTCCATTGATAAAGGTTGTCTTTACATCCATCTGATGTATATTCCACCCAATTTGTACTAGGAGTGCAAGGATGGATCTAATCGATGAGTAACTTGAAACCGATGAAAAATTCTCCTCATAGTCAATCCCCTCTACCTGTGAGAATCCTCTGGCCATAAATATAGCCTTGTATTTATCCACACTCCCATATGTTGCTTGCTTCACCTTGTAGATCCACTTGGATCCAACCACTGACTTCCCCACTGGTCTTTGGACCACTTCCCATGCACTGTTTCTGATAATGGAGTCATACTCCTCAACCATGGCTTCAACCCATGTGGGTTTCTACACTAATTCCTCAAAAGAGGATGGTTATATCACAGTACACTCGCTCATAAGAGCCATGTATCCAGTATACCTGTCTGGGGACCTTCTCTGCATGTGCTGTGATGTAGGTGCACCTACATGCTCTATCGCATCTAGCATCAATCTGTCAGCCTCTCTGGTGCACTTCCTACCATTTCTGGTGGATGGCTCTGCATGAGTGGTTTCTGACACTCCATGATCGTCTAGATGTGGTTGCTCCACATCCCTAGGTTCATCCTTTGGAAATAAGAGTTCCTTATTTGCATGCAAGTCAAGCTCCCTCTTAATGGACAATCACATGGCTTTCTCCTCATCAAATTTAACATCTCTCCTGACAACTGTCATCCTGTTAGCCGGAAAATACACCCGATAGTTTTGGGGAGTATCAGTGTACCCCACAAATATCCCAACCTATTTTTTTGGTTCTAGCTTCTTCCTGGCACCTTTGGTCATATGGAAATAAATAGATGAGCCAAAAATTTTAAAATATGAAACATCTAGTTTCTTACCTGAAAAATAATCCTCTGGTGTACTCATGCCAAGTATCCGATGAGGACTACGGTTCTGCACAAATATTGTTGTGTTGCATGCCTCTACC
Source organism: Pinus albicaulis (assembly GCA_034641835.2). Lineage (NCBI taxonomy): Eukaryota > Viridiplantae > Streptophyta > Pinopsida > Pinales > Pinaceae > Pinus > Pinus albicaulis. The sequence goes on from JAXQQM020093157.1 coordinate 57,276, forward strand.
CATAGATTCAATGGTAGGCCCTGATCATGTAACATAGCTCATGTTTCTCCCACAATTGTTATGTTCTTTCTTTCTTCAACCCAATTCTCTTGTGGGTTATGAGGTGAAATCAATTCTCTTCGAATACCTTCTTTGGCATAGAAGTTGTTGAATTCATTAGACATATACTCACCACCATTGTCGCTCCTTAGAGCCTTCACCTTCTTCCATGTATCTTTCTCTACCAGTGCTTTGAAATCACAAAACTTGGAGAACATAGGATCTTTCTTCTACAGAAAGAAGATCCAAAAATTTCTAGAGAAATCATCAACAAAAATCACATAATAACTATGCTTTTCTATGGACGGTGTAGAGAATGGTACACACACATCTGAGTGAACTCTCTCAGGGATTTCCACTGCTCGGTTCTCCTTCTCATGAAAATTGGATTTAGTATACTTCCCCATGGTACATCCCTTGCATGTGTCTATCTACGCAAGAGTACCCTTTGGAAGACCTGTAGAAATCTGTTGCATGATCCTCAAAGCATTGTGGTGAAGATAGCCCAATCTTTTGTGCCATAACTCACCTATATCTCGGTTCACCACTTCCGTTGCTTTACTACTCGATGTTGCGCAACCATCGACATCAAGTTTGTAGATGTTCTTCACATGAAGCTCAATCTTCTTTACTTGTCCCATGGCTTTGTGACAAAGGAATGCCTTTCCTTCACTGAAAACCACATCATATCCAAGATCCTCCAACATAGCAACTGAAACTAAATTATTTTTCAAGCCTGGTACATGCATGACATCTTTTAATATGAAATATTTACCTGACTGTCTCTAGAGAGTAATTGTACCAATCCCGGTAGCGCTATACCTCCCGTCATCACCCATCTCTATGTGCATATTAATATCCTTCTCCTCCAAGCAACTAATTAAGATTTCTTTGTTTCCCGTCATGTGGAAAGATTCTCCACTATCCAAGTACAACATAGATCCCATCATAGTTGACGCTATGCATGCGATGAGAGAGAAGTCCAACTCAAACTGTGAGGCCAAAGCTTCACCCGCTGCACCTCCTAGAGCCTTCTTGTTGTTCTTCTTCTTTTGTGGAAAATTTTTGGCATAGTGTCCATGATCATGACAGTGAAAACATTTCACCTTTGACATGTCACGCTTCTTGCCTTCTTTTCTGGTCTCATATTTAGAATAGGACTTCTTCCCCTTCCCCTTCTTTGCCTTACCAGCCAAGGCACAATTTTCCTCATCATCAGTCTTGGATGAGGATCCATCCCTGGTATTTCTCCAAAACTCTTCTTGTACCAAATTTGACCATAGTCGCTCCCAATCTGGTAACTTCTCCCTCCCACTCATAGAGTCCTGGTAACTATGCCAGCTCTTGGGAAGGCCTAGAAGTGCTAGGCTCACCAAGTCATCATTAGCTATAGTAATCCCAACACTTCCAAGCTCATCTCAACATTGAGTGAACTTTGTCAAGTATTTATGGATTGTGTAGACCTTATCCATTTTGATTTTCCTGAGCTTGTCCTTAAGTGCCAATTTTCTATGGTCACTGATGATTTGAAATAAATATGTCAAGGCCTTCCACATAGCATATGGAGTTGCCTTGCCATGGAGAATCGAGACAATATGATCTCGAACTCCCTCTAATAAGATCCTCCTCGCCTTTGCTACCTTATTTTTCCATGCATCAAGAAATTGGGCATCTGCTACTATGGGCTTGGGAATATCATTGTCTATGAATTCCTTCAACCCATTGTCCTCCAACACTGCCACCATCATGTCCTTCCATGCAATATTATTCAAACTGCCCTCGAGTGCATATTCGAGTCTAAGGCCATTAAAAGACATCTTGATCAACTTATAGCTCCAAAGTAAGTACCTGAAAATTTGAATACTGCTCAACACAAACTCAATTTATACTCCACTATTGTGATTCCTGGCGCTTTGATACCATGTAGAAAATCTCTAACACAAATTTGATATCATGTAGAAATTATAGCAATGGATTTAATCCGATCATGCAATGTACTAAAACAAGATACTGAATCCCTACAATATTTGCGGAATTTATATCACAATCACTCAATCACATGCAAGTAAGAGAAAGAAGTAAATCAACCACACAACAGAAGATTTTCCTAGGGAAAGAAACTACTCAAAACCCCTCCATCTTTACTATATAATCAACCAAGGAATCATGAAACAATATAATGTATGTGTGCTCACCACAACCTCATACACTCTACCAATTTCTTCACACTGATCTAGGCAAAATTGGACAAACACATAGCCAATTTCTTGCCTACCCTCAGCCTGCCTTGCTCACGCAATCCCTAGAGAAATAACCCCCTATTAAATAGGAAATTCAACCTTCCTTGATTGTGCAATCCATCATGGGCTTCTTGTGGCTTTATAACTGCACCTGGGAAGTTTGCTAAAAATACAAATTATATTTTACTTGCCTTAAACCTTTGTCTCAACTAGGTATCCATCAGAATTGACATGCGTGCAACTATTAATAGTGAATCATCAGTTACTTGGTAGATCACTACTTGTGAATTAAATCTATTTTAATTCACTTGATCTTCTGTTGAACACGGGATTAAGCGAGAGGGGTGAATCAGTTTAACACATTCATGGACTTTTAAAACTTTTTCATTAACATATTCACACCTTCATTTCATGTTCAACTTAATATGTGAGTAGTCTTAGAATGTGAGCAGCAAGTATTAATATAATGTAACAGTAGATTTAATATGAGAGTAGCAAGTATTGAGCAGATGAGATAAACCATATCAACACATAAACATCATGCACAGAGACACCAGATATAAGTGGAAACCCATAAAGGGAGAAAACCACATCTTATTATTGTTGTGATGCAAAGGCAAGCTCCAACTCCCTCTCACCACTAATTTTCTATAGGCACCAACCTACAGGAGGCTCCTACCTCAATTCTGCAAGCTACAACTTGCAAGGAAGCTCCAACTCCCATCAATTTTCTGCAGGCACCAACCTACAGGAGGCTCCAACCTCAGTCAGCTACAACTGACATCTTATCAAGCTACAACTTGATGTGGAAGCACCAACTCCCATCTATTTTCTGCAGGCACCAACCTACAGGAGGCTCCAACCTCAGTCAGCTACAACTGACATCTATCAAGCTACAACTTGATAGGGAAGCTCCAACTTCCTTACTCTTTCAAAAGGAAAACACTTGCTAATTTACCTTGGATATCAGCTCTGTTCTGTATCATCTTCACTGCTGTGCATCAGTCTTCATATCTACCTTATATCATATCTGCATCTTCTTGGATTCTATATCAGCTCCATCTTCTTCTTTGCTCTGCTCCTTCTTCTTCTCCTCTTCACTAATTTATTTCTGTATTCTCTAACTTCTCTGCATCTCGGTCCGCTCCTCCTTCTTCTTATCTTTTCTGCCTCAATTCTGCATTCTTCAACCTCACACTCTCTAACCTCTTACATCTTTCTTATTTTCTTAAACTTTTCTTTAATTCTGCTGCACACTCTCTTCTTACCTTACTCCTCTTCGTCAACCTTCTCCCTTTGGATATTACCCTATTTTATACAAAAATAGCTTCATGGCTATTTGTATTCTACTGGGAATTCGAAATGGACAGTCGTGTCTCTTTGCCTTCTGCCTTCTCATCTCTTTTTAGCTCACTCAGAGGAATGTAACTGTAGGTGCTTATTTTAATATTACAGTGGGATATTTTTTCTCTTCCGGAGACTTGCCAATGCATCACAAACAATAAAAATGAATTAAAACATTTACATTCAAATTACAATGTGAACTCCAGCTCAACTCATTTAGTCTTTTGGCTCGCTGTGTGTTTGTCTTTTCTTTGACTTTTTCTATCCTTTCTGTGATTGTGTCTTTGTCCCTTTCGACTCTGTTTGCTTTTCTGTCCTCTGCTGTGGTGTAACTACTGCATACACGCAACTGAGCTTTTTATACCAGCTGACTGTAAATCTGGACAAATTCCAACGTTCTGTACATAGTACGTGTCTTGTTGATGTGGCGAGTTCTACAAGCAGAACAGACATATACCACAACAATCATTTTATATAAACAATCGCCCTCCACCTTAAGCCTTTGGTCTTATATTACAATCCAATAAATCGAATCACAACCTCTAATATATGAAAGGGTCGGGCCCCACATCTGACGGTGGACAACACGTCGTAATGGCGATCGGCGGATCAAACAAAAAATTGTGCAATGTAACATTTGCAATGTGCGATGTTGCGATGGTGCGATATTGCGATTTTGCGATGTTGCGATGGTGCGATGGCGCGATGTTGCGATGTTGCGATGGCGTGATGGCGCGATGTTGCGATGTTGCGATGGTGCGATGGCGCGATGTTGCGATGTTGCGATGGTGCGATGGTGCGATGGCCGATGTTGCGATGGTGCGATGGTGCGATGACGCGATTAGGAAAGGGTCCCACCATATAAGGCTTTGTTACCTTTGGTTCTTTTTTTACAAAGCGCTCCATATAAATATATGTATGCTTTGGACCTTTATGCATAAGGCGCAATATATGTAATGTGCTACATATATAATCCAGCGTGGGTAACGATTCCCGGAATGAGATTTATATATATGTATACTTTGCTGCTCCAATATTTAGTGTATCTTCCAGCGGGGAAGGTGATTCCCGGAATTTTTTTTATGTATCCTTCCGCCTGGGGTTAAGCGATTCCAGAATTTATGTGCCTCTGCTGTGCTAACGCCTCTGCCTCTGCTGTGCTAACTCCTCTGCCTCTGCTGTACTAACGCCTCTACCGCTCGACCACTTCACTGCTTTTGTATTCGCTGCCTCTGTCTCCACTGCTCGACCGTTTCACTTTGCCTTTGTATTTGACTGTTACACTCTAGCAGTGTTCTTCCGCCTGTTTCCTTTTCTTGTTTCAGCTTCAACGCTGCTCGACCTCTGCCTCTACTGCATGTCCGTTTCATCTCTTCCTCTATATTTTCTGCCTCTACCTCTACTGCTCGACAACTGCTCTACCTCTTCCTCTGCATCTGTTGCCTTCTTTGTCTATCTCTGTCTTTGCCTCTGCTTCCGTTCTGCTGTTTGACTATTGCATTTCGACATTCTCTTCCGCCTTCGTTATATACAAACGATTGGTGCCTCTGCCTCTGCTACTCGACCCTCTCTACATCTTGCTGCTATGCTACTCTCTTTGCCTTGTTGCTGCCTCAGGTGGTCCTCCTTTGCCATCTCCTTTGCCATCAATGACAACATTTCCAACACTTCCACTAGCTCATCAATTATTTAGAAACTAGTTAAATCGATTTTAACTCAATTAATGTGAGTTAACCGATCACACTTTCACACCACACTAGTGCTACAACCGCAACTAGACCCTGTAAATAATAGAATCACTCTACATGCCTATCCTTTGACCCTCAACTCGAAATTATTGAGCTAACTAAGTATGTCACACTTATTTAACTATTACAAGTTGTTATGAGATAAGATTACAATTTATTTTCAAATTTTTTTAAAAATTGGTTGCACACTTTCTCACTAATGTGTCACTAGAATCCCTCACTCATGTGCAACTTGGGATCCCACACCAGTGTGTGTCCATTTTCTTGTGTAATTTCAACACCCTTCACCTCCATGACTATTTGTGTTCTGTCTGGAATATTTAGGTCTTCAATTTCATCCTTGGTTTTGGAATTCAGTAGCTTGATGATATTTTGTGCCTCTTCTTGTCTGTGTTCCAAATCTACCTTTGTATTTTCTATTGCTTCTTTAACTCTGTGCACAAGTTATTCCTGTTCAAAAGTAATTTGTATTTAAGGCCACATTTTTGTTATATTGGAATATATATTCTGCCAAATACTGTTCTTAGCCTCTGCTAACATTTGGATTACAAATTATTGATCTTCATATTTATGTATTTGTTGCATGAGTCTGTAGTTTTCTGCAATTCTGAAAAATATGCATTGTTATTTTTTAGTTTACTTTCTTCCATTTTAGCTAATGTTACTGCTAATTTCTCTTTCTCGGACTGATCTATAGGTAATTCATCTAGAGCTCTGGTGAGCTCTTCTGTAGACCCTAAAATTGTATTCCTTGTTGAAGTTTTTTCCACTATAACTGTGCCTATTGTAGATGCTCCCACTGCTTCCCACTGTTGTTTTTCTTTCAACAGTGCTTTCGTGGCTTGCTCCATTTTTTGTATATGTGCATTCTACTCAACCACTATAGTAAAAATTTATATTTTTCTTGCTCTATATTGGTAACCTCTTTGGCTTGAGGATGCTATGTCGAGGGCAGCTACAACTGCTTCCTCAAAGCTTGGATATCTGCTTCCTTGTTTTTTATTAGCTCTTCTGCTACTTTAACATCTTTAGGATCATGTCCTAACTTTATGACAATATCTTCCAGAGATTTGATCCTATTATCCTTACCAAATGATGACATATTTTCAATTTTTAATTAGGAATTCATGTTATTTAAAGATGACTATAACTTAGAAACAATCATTGTTGAGCTAGTGAGCGATGAAAATATTAACGTGCATGTCTTCTTATGTAAATCAATTTGATTGATTTCATGTATCTTCTTGGTGTCAATTGAAAAAATGGAGGCATTATAGTTTTCAAAACTCCTGAGAGTTGGTACTATTGGTTCCATGAAGGCCATATTGAACTTTCCCTTCTATGCATCAAATGCAGAAATTAGTCTATGTTAGGTCTTGGTTGCTTTCTTCCAAAAATCAAAGTAAGTAGGAGCCTTTGGTGCTTCATTCTTCAATTTTATTTCTCTATATCTTGAAATATACTCTGCTGAGTAGAAATCTGTGAAATAGATGACACTGGAGATTGTACATTTTGTTCAATAGTAGTTGATTGTACTATTTCTTGTACTTGGGTAGAAGGAAGGATAGGCGTCCCTGATAAGATCACTGTGGTTAGATGTTATGTGTCCCCTTCGTCTGGAGTTTCATCTTGAGCAATGATTATTTGTGGATTTACTTGAGAATATGAATTTTGAGTATTACCTTGGTCCTTGGTATTTTTCCTTTTAAAAACAAGGAATTGTGCAACTTGAGAATCAGTTGGGGACATGTATTCTCTCTCCCTTTTTAAAATATTCTCTTTAGAAACATGTGTCTACCTAGATGACTAGCTGACCAGTCTTTCTTCGACTTCCTGCAAAGTACCTTCTGTCCATTCTTCTCGATTGGAATATTGCTCAATATCAGGCTTCGGTGTGTGTGCATAGGAAGTAATTTTTTCTCCAATATATGCCTGGAAATGATGCCTTGAGTATCATATGACCAGGATAAACTGAGTTGGAACTTCATTTGACTTAAAATTGTATCTATTTCCTTTCCTGCAGCTCTGGTGTTGATGATGTATGGTCCTATGTGTGCTTTGAGCTTAAATTGTGCCTTCTTCTTGTAGGAAATAAAATGCACTTCATCCATATTTAACATTTTCCTAGAGTATTCTAATGCAAAGATCCTAACATGTAAAAAAACTGGCAAACTATAGGGAGGAAATTCTTATCCATAAAATTTTATTTCAGTGTAGTTATGGTAAAGATACCCATCTCCCACTTTGGCTTGTTATACAAGTGCAAAAAATTCTTTATTTCTGGAGAGATCCTAGGAATGACATGATCAGGTGCTCAATTTTATGCTCAAAAATAAAAGTTCTCATATTGTCTCAGAACCTGAACGACTGCATAGTGCTCGTCATTGTGAATCTGACGCACTTTGTTTCACGAAAAATGGTCGTCGTATTCTCCCGGAAACGCGATCTATTCGCTTGGCTCAACATGCAAATTTTGTGACAGGGGTGTTGACTAGGAATCCGTACCATCCTGTCAGCAAAAGGTATATTCCAAGGAATATTACTTGGAATATTCTCAAAATATCCTTGGAATATTCTTGGAATATTCCCCCAGGTGGACCAATGAACATGTGACAAGTGTCAGCATTAGATTGGTTGGTTTGTGTAGGGTTGGACCAATGAGGTTATGACATGTGGAAAGCCCGGAGGCCGCCACATGCCCTCATGGTTGTAGGTCAAAATTTTTATGGAGGTGTCGGGGTTCAACCCCGCGACCTCCCCACTACCAGCACCAATCCATACCGCCTCCGCTACGTGTTAAGTCTTAAAATATATCAGATCTCATTTATATTTAAATGTAAAACTATGTTAAGGTGGGGGAAAAGAGCGGCCAACCCAAAAGGGCCATCTCCAATCCATATAACTAGTCCACATGGCCACCTCCTGAACCACCGGTGGGAGATCTGAGCTAATGTAAAGGGTTAACCACTAAACCATGTTTTATTAACCCTTAATCACGTTTAATGTGCCATTAACTTAAGCACGTAATTAACGTGTTAAGCGTGCTTAATTAGCGCTAACCTCCACTTAAAAATTAATTGGCAGACCTCCAGATTCGAGGAAACTTCTATTTTTAACTACAGTTAACTAGTTTAGGGCCAGATTTAGTGGGAGAAATTGAAGAGGCCGTAAATTTTGCAATTTTCAACCAATTCAGGGTCAGAAAGAGGCTAGATAGCCATTTTCAGCCATTATGTACTCATTAGAGAAGGTTACAGGAGAAAAGGAGCATTGTAAATAGGTAAATTTGAGATTTTGAGCATAATATAGAGACCCAAGCCATGGAAGTTGGACCAAGGAGATGTAGCCCAAGAGGGGTGAACTCCTTCATCAAATACATGTGTTAATGTTATGTATGGTGATGTTCTGTACTTTTATTATTGTCGTTCAACTCTTATTTTTTATGTTAAACTTCTCACTAAATTGACATGAAAAAAACACATGAGACTTGATAATTTGCATGAAATCCTTGAACCCTTAAGCACACATAAGAAATTTTCTTATAAAATTTGAAAGGGGAATTATCTGAGCATTACTAACATCCTCCATTCAGATTATTTTTGGTAGTGGAGCTCAATTTCATTAGGTTTTGTTGTGCAATAAGGGATCTAATTGTTTGCAAGTTTGTGTCATGCTTACAAGGTTAAATCAAAAGAGGAGAAGGGAATCTAGTTTAGAGCCCTACAGTTGGGTCAAGAGGAAGAAGGGAAAGGTTTCAAAATTCTTCAACACCAGCACATCCTCAAGTTGAAGTTGAGTCTTCAGTGAGCATGTCTCATGAAGGATAACCTATCATGACAGAATATGAGAGAGCATTCAGGAAGCCATTCTTTGATATGACTGAGATGGTTAAAGTCCTCTTTGAGGGGACTGTAAGGATGCAAGGAGAGATTTCAATGCCTCCAAGAGGAGAGGGTTCTCCAGGAGGAGGAGGCCATGGAGATGGTAAGAAGCCACCATCCACTCCACCATCATCCTCACCAAAACCTTCACCTTCTTCATCATCATCTTCCACTACCACAACCATACAATTTTTTCATCCACATACTTCAAAAGGAGTTGTAAATCACCTTTACTTAAACTTGATGTCAAATTTGAGCTATCGATGTATAATGACAAAGTGAATGCAGAGAAGTTCGATAATTGGATTCATCAATTTGAGGTTTATTGTAGAATTCAGAACCTTCAAGTGGATGACATAAAGATTCAATTGACTTCCTTGAGAATGGAAAGATCAACACTTGTATGGTGGGAAGAAAGGACTCAAGAAGAGATTAAAAACTACGGTAAGATCTCAATGTCTGGGTTAAATTTTATTGTTGCCATCAAAAGGCAATTTTATCCTCTAGATTACATGAAAAAAGCCATTATGGACTCGAAAAATTTTAGATAATTGAAAGGGAAAAGTGTGAAAGATTATACTCATGAATTTAGGAGAAGAGCTCTTATTTTGGGTGTCAATTTGTATTCTCAAGAAACTTTGTTAAAGTATATTGGGGGTTTGCACAGTTACCTTAGACATACTATTCTCATGTTCAATCCCACAAACTTAGATGAGGTTTGTGCTCAATCCATATATGTAGAAGCAAGACGGAAACATAGTGTAGATGATAAAAATGATAGTTTCCTTGAGTATGAGGGTAAAGGAAAGGGTAAGTTTAATGGAAGAGGAAAAAAAAATGGTTCTATAAAAATAGAAAAAGAGAAACTCACATGTAAACATTGTTCAAAGAATGGCCATGATGAAGACCATTGTTGGAAACTCCATACAATGTTGAAGCCAAAAAAACTTAAATCCAAAGAGAGGGGAAACTTGTTGCAATCATTGAACATGACTTAGGTTCAGATTCATGAGATGAAACCAAGATTATAGCAATGGGTTTGAAAGGTAAGAACATAGCAAGCACTAGTTCTTCAAGTTGTTCTAATGTAACTCAAGATGAAGATACAATAATTGAAATCTTTCATATTAGAGTCATTTCAAAGCATACCAAGAGAGATACACTATTTGATAGTGGTTCTCAAGCTAATTTGATTTCCAAAGACTTAGTTAAGAATTTAAATGTTTAAACTGTTACACATCCAAGACCTTATCCTTTAGGGTGGATATGTACAAATTCAAACTTGCAGGTAACAAGGAAGTGCATCCTAAGGTTTGCAATCAATTCAAACTTTCTTGACGAAGTTGAACTTGATTTAGTGCCGCTTCATATTTCAGGTATTGTTTTGGGAAGCCGTCATCTTTATGATAGGAAAGCATTATTTCATCACCATGAGAATAAGTATCACTTGTTTAAGGATGGAATTTATTACATAGTTAGAGTGCATAAGAAGAAGAAAATTGTGTCTCTTATACACGCAGGAGAAATGAATAGAATAGTGAATGCAAGTCAAAATTTGACTTTGTTAATGTTTAAGCATAAAGACGTTTTGAATGAGACCTTTAAAAAATATGCATCGAATGAACAAGTTGATTTCATTGAAGTTTATAACGCTTGTAATAAGATGTTTCAGGACTCTAACGGTTTTCCTTTGAAAGGAGGTAAACAAGATGTGAAAGATTTGCAGCAGTCAACATCAATGTTGAGCAGTGTTGGAAACAAGATGTCGGTGCAAGAGAGTGCAAAGGTCCAAGAGAAAGTGGCAAAGAAATTTGAAAAAGAAGGCATAGGTTCCACAAGTACTTTTTTTTGTTTCCAAATGGTACATGGCTATGGCGAAAACACTTGGTCAAAATTAGATGAAAGTACAAGGCAATACAAGCTAAAAATTGCCATGTCAACAGTGTTCGAGGTGAGACAGTTTTCAAGTTTTCTTTGATTGATGACCGAGGTGGGAACAAGTTTTTTTCTACAAGGAAAACTTGTTGTTCTACAAATTCAGGGAAATTTTAGCATGATGGTGTCTACAACAGCAAGACAGGGTCTCTAGAGTCGAGGAAAAAGATTAGTTTTTAAGAAAATCTCAAATTGATGAAATTGGGAAAATTGCAGTGGATTGAGACTAGAAGGGTGAGAGAATTGTACCCTCATCCACATGTTCAGTAATGAAAGAACATTTGGGGTCCAAAAGGATTCCAATTGGGAGGAATGATCAGGTGCTCATTTTTATGCTAAAAAATCAAAGTTCTCATATTGTCTCATAACCTGATTGACTGCGTAGTGCTCGTCGTTTTGAATCCAGTGCACTTTCTTTCACGAAAAATGGTTGCCGTTGTTGGTGAAATAAGATGACTATGAAAATCAATCTCAATACCTACATTAATTATCAACCAAGGATTCGTCTGTTTATTTCAAGAGTTTTGGCATTGTTTATGCTAAGTGAAATCAAAATTTATTTAGGAATGAATGATTCTAAATCGTTTCAATAATTAATCTTTTAATTCTCTAAGTTAAATTTGAAATACTTCAAAAGAAAACCTTAAAGAATTTCTGAACCATAAATCTTGATCTACTCTCAATTGATTTGTAAATAAATTGAATCCAACTTATGAATTGCAGGAATCACACTTACAAAATCACTACTTAACAATTATCTACTAAAAAGATAAATTACAGTAATGAACAACAATCAACTATTCAAACCTCTAATGAAGAATAACAATAATCAAGCATTGGATGTCTATGATAACATTACTCAAAAGGAACAACAATCAATTGTAATGCTAATATGAACAATTCATTAAAGAAGGATATGTAACTGTAATAGTAACATCATCTAAGATTTATCTCAATTGTAAAGGTAAACTATGAAAATGAATTCTAACATCACACAACAATCAGAATAATGAGATACAATAATTAACAATCACAGAAAGGACATAAATGATTATAGAATAGAAGAAGCAACAAGTCTCCTAGCGACCGGGCCTAAAGCCTCCAGAAGCTACTGTTGGGAATACTTAGAACGCGACTATAAAGAAAGAAAGCTTTTTCTCATTAATCATAGTAGAAAATATATAACATCACCGTAGTGAAAATACTCTGTCTTAGTACAAATAATGATGTCCAAATGAAATTTACAACTTAGAAAATTAACCCCCTTCTATTTCACCTATCAGCCTTATATAACCAAATTGCATACTAATAGATGAGAGTAAGTCCTCAGGATCATGATACCTTGAGGATTTCGCAGCTAATAATCAGATTTTACTTGTAGAATTAGCTTGATTCTCCTTTTCTTCCACTAGCCCATGCGATAGAGAAATGGTAGTTTTTATTTATTTGGCTGCTATTGTCCCATCGTTTGAACAAAAATTGTCCAATTCTGCTTTATGCACATAAAGGCAAGAAAAAGTTAGTTTTCATGCTAAAATCGTACAATTTGTTGACAATTGATTTTATTCATCTTTCACAATATTTTATTCTAGATTATTCTCAAGAAAAAATACAAATACATGAAAGTAAATGATTAATTAAGCTAATATGAGGATAAAAACATACCTTTTCCATGACCCAAAATACTCCCCTTCTTACCTTTTTGCATGTCCTCATGCAGTAAGATAGTTGAGGTGTAATTGTGTAAAAGAGTAGGCAAGATAAAGTTCTTCCTGATTTAGTCTAAAACCATTCTTCTGTTTAAGCATTGAAAATGCACGGCTCACATGACATTCAGGTAAATCATAATCAAAATAATATCCCTCAGGGGGATACCAGATAATAGGACACCTGTAATGGCATCCTATCCAGGTAGGGCCCTTGCACACGATGATATTGTTGTACACATTCAGACGAGCCGCAGTAACCTTAAAGTTTCTGTAACCGAGCGGATCCATGTTTTTGACACTGTTAGTGGAAGCTTTCCACCTTTGCTTTGCTGGCAACAAAGCATCATCTTTAATGTCCTGGAAATATTCTCTTCCAACATGTATAACATCTTTATGGAGGGGTCCCAATGTGGCCACAACTCCTTGTTTCTCCAGAAACCTCTTGTGCTAGATAAAAAGGTGTAGAGGTTTAGTGGGTTCCCCTCTAACCCATAAATATAAACCATGCTTCCTCTTTTGAAAGGTATTATAGGCCTTGTCCCATTCAAGTTGGTTTTTAGCAAAAGAGAGGAAGGCTTGGAATTGAACATCTCCAATAAAGGGACTCGGATTAGCATCCCTTTCATCTTCCAAGAAAAAATTGTGTAGGTATAATTCACAGAGAAGACGTTTTACCTTCTTGACCTTTTCCTTGTAGCATTGAAAAAAATCAGAGGTAGTCTTGAATTCAGTAAGTGTACCAACCCTGACATCTCTAATTTTCAGTAAAAATAAGGCATAATTAGTGGCTGGTGATCGATAAGACAAAAAACCAGAGTAAATTGAACAAATCATTTCAGTTTGATACCTGGCCCTTTGAAGTTGATTCTGCATTTTCTTTACTTTCTCCTGCTCATTTCTAAGACTGGAAAAAGTCTCATCTTCAGTTGCATTGAGTGTATCCAACTTCTTTAATAACTCCTAGTGTATTTGTAAAGGTACTACTTCCTTCTTGTGTTGAGCCAACACCTGTTGGGTCCTTGTTAATTCATTTTTCAATTTCAGGATAAAATATTCCCTTACCAGGGGGACATAATGAGGTGTTTCCTCTGTTTGAGCTGCATTGTCACATGTTTTTACCGAATCAGTATAAATAGCGGTTTCCATAGTACCGGTTGTCTCTTGAGGAATACAACAATCTACAAAATATGTTTAAACAACAACACTCATAACACTCATAGAAAATTTTGTTTGAGTCTCCCTTGAACAACTATAGAAATTTCCAGTTTGAGTTCCACTCTCCTTAGTGGAACATTTCTATGTCTGAGTACTAGTGGTTTCTAATTCCACTTTCTGCTTCCGGTTCTTATTGATAGAAATAACTAAAAAACACTCAATTACTAAACACACACATATATTATACACAAATGGTGTATCTGTAAACACACTCACACACATTTATTACATTCAGATTACTCTATTAAATAGAGTTTCTGAGATCCAACTTATTCATAATTTAGAGAGAGAGGTTGAGAGAATTTCTCAACCATCACAAACCAACTTCTCAAATATAGAATGTAAGCATTAACTCCAACATCCCCCCTTAATGATTACGTTACATGATTTATTGAAATCACTCATAAATAACAAAGGGACTCCCTCAAAACATTTCATGTAGATGAAGAAGTGTCCTCAGACACATACTTTTATTGATCATGAAAAAATATTACATAACAAATTGCAGGAGTTTACAAACGTAAACTCTCACTCTCACATTACACAATGAAATAGGAAACAATCCTATTTATAAGCTCTATGTTCTAACTTAATCTAGTTATGGATCACTTGGAAAATCAACAACTGTCCATTTACAATAAATGATCTTTTAACCATTCTACTAACTTTACTCCTATTTTAGAGCCTAGGAAACGACTCTATTCTAGAGTCCTAACAATATACTATTTCTAAGTATCTCAAATATTTATTAAATATTCTAATTTAATAAATATATTTATCCTAACTTTACATTATTTAATTTATGCATTTTTGGATTTATAATTTCCTTTATGAAAGAGGCTAACACTTATCTACATCCTTAAACCATTTTCTTAGTCTTCTAATCATTTTATTCAATTTTCTGTT
Organism: Pinus albicaulis; assembly: GCA_034641835.2. NCBI lineage: Eukaryota > Viridiplantae > Streptophyta > Pinopsida > Pinales > Pinaceae > Pinus > Pinus albicaulis. The sequence goes on from JAXQQM020093157.1 coordinate 72,293, forward strand.
CTTTTTCCTCAACCTTTTTAGCCCAGCTTTTTCTGCGTCTGTTTTCTCCTCCTCCTTTATGGGGTTCTTGATTGGAGAGGGAACAACTATGTCCATATTAGGTAAAAGGGAGGTTGTGCCAATGTTAGGGTCTTGTTCTAATGGGACAGTTTCTCCAGATTGGTTTTCTGATTCAGGATTTCCTTTTACATGATTTTCTCCCTCATGATATTCATCCATAAAGGAATCGGGTTCCTCTTGGTTATGAAAATCTTCCATTCTTTCAATAGGGGGCAAGATTTCCATGTGGCCAGATCTACCTGCAGAGGCAGATTGATCTTGACCTTGAAAATGCTCAAATTGGCCTCCTTCCTCAAAGAGTGTACCCAAATTCTCTAACACTCGGGCCACCTCCTCTTCATCATCTAATAAAACAATGTTATGAGGGTTTGCAGGAATGGAAAATTTTAGGGGCTAATATTCGCAGGTGGGCTAATTTTCCATTGTTTTTCCAAAAAAAAGATTCAAAATTTTCATTTCTTTCTAAAATTGATTCGCCCAAATTTTACAATATAAAATTATTTTTCCTTAAAAATAGCCAACCTTATATAGAGACTCTATATAAAATCATTATAAATTTTAATAATTTTACAAATATAACAATACAAATTTTATAGTTTGTATATTAGAGAGTAGTGATATTCGCCAATGTTTTTAAACTTCAAGATAATTTTCCATCCTTAAAAATTTTCTTTGTATTGCAGGGGTTGCATGAGATGGCCCTTCCTCATACATTGGGTTTGTGGTATGTTGTTGTGAGCTTAGCCTCAAAGGTTGTATTCATTTTTCTTGGCTAGGGGCTAAGGAATAAATCTTCCTTTTTCTTGCTCTCTTTGGAATTTCTGCCTCTCCAGTTTGTTGTTCTAGGTCATCGATAATCCTATCATCTACTCTTGCCTGTGCATCTTGGTTTTCCTCTGATAGGGGTAAGGTAGGATTTGAAAAGTTATCCCAAGTCAATTTCTGTTGGGCAAGTTCATGAATAATGGTAAGCTTAATCAAGCCATGATGACTGATGGTATAATGTGGGTCTTTGGCTCTTCTAACTCGACTAGCAACATCATGCGATAAGGAATTTAGAAAAAACAACATGTTAACTGTGATTTTATGTCTAAGAATTGCTAACAATTTAAGTTGTCGAGGCTTTACCACATCCTGACGACCATCGTAAGTGATGTATCTTTGAACGGTGGTCGCTAGTTCTCGACATGGTTCCTTTAGTGATGTTGGGTGAACTCCATTAACTTTGCGTATTAGTTCCTCCTCTAGATCCTTAAATATTGTGACTGCTTCATGAAATCGAACATGTTTATCGTTCCATTTTGTGCCTTCCGCTGGAAGTCCTGAGACTTCAGCTATGACTGCTTCAAAGAATATTATATTTCTTCCTTTTACATTTGTGCGCCCATTCTGCAAATTCTGCAGAAATTCAAGCACTATTTCGTTATGGAATTCCTGTAATTTGACGAGATATAAGCCAACCATGTGCTCGAGAATCTCACGAGCCTACTCTGTTAGTCGTAATATTTTAGGTTCACTGTAGACAGACCTCCCCCCCATATTTGATGTGATATTGCAGCCTAATTCGTACCTTTGCATGCACTTTCTCATAATTAGATATTTTGGGACAGCAACAAATACTACATATAAAGCTTTTGAATAGTATTTGTCGCATCAGCAAGGTTTGGCGGAGTTCGGTAATTAATTCACATGATGTGTACCTTCCCCCCTCCAATTAGAAAAGGGCGTCCACGTCCGCCGAGAACGGGAAAAGAGAAAAGGACGAAAGGGCTTCATAAATGCGACAAAAAAATAGTCAGAGCAGTAGAAATACGACAGGAAATAGTCGGAGCAATGCTAATTATAAATCATGGAAATGGTTTAGAAAATGACCGAAAAATGAATAAAGTAGAGAAATAATCATTATGGAAATAATTTTCCTTTGGTGACCAAGTATGACGAAGTTGACAAAGTGATTAATGATAATAACTGTTGGCATCAATTGATCAGACAATATTAATGTAATTCACATAAAAATATAGTTTACCATGCATATTGGTTAACATAAATGTAAACGTTGTTTAAATGGTAAATTCACCCTTGGAAATGAGTCAAATGGAAAGAGTAAGATGTAAAACAATTGGCAATGTAAAATAGAACTTCAATACCACAAGCAGAGTCACTGCTGTCAGCAGGTGTCTATATCCTCGACAGGGTTGCTTTTTAACCCATAAATGAGCCAGGATCCTCCATTTACGATTTAGATGATTTTCTTTATTTCTACAAAGGGGTCACTGTGTTGGCTTGGTAACGAGATAATCATAGTGCCATTCACCAGGGCATAACAAAATGATGAGGTCAGCTCGTGATCAGACCTCCTGTGCTTATGACAGTTAGACTGTCTAGAAGGCCATTACCCTGCTGTGGTGGCCATTATGGGAATGTCACTTGTTAATTTTCTTATGATCATGGTAGGTTGGCTCGTGATAAGACCCCCTATCCCCTTTGAGAAAGCTTATATTATATTTTTCAAATGCATGTTATAAGTGGAGGGCGGTTCACTAACTCCTTAAGAGTTAGGGATGGTGTAATAATTAAAAGAATGCCAATTAAATTTATGCTTATATTCCTATATCATCATACCACAAGGAATTATCGATCAAAAGTGTAAAAGATAAACCATCATGGTATTAATTTAGTGAATCATTTTATAACACACCCAAAGAAGAGATATCCAACAAGTCATTAGAATGGATGAACCATATCAATTCAGAATAAAGATAATCATCATAGGTGTAAGAATCATAATATTGTTAATATAACTTCTTTTTCTTAATTTTGGTATAAATTCCCAACCAAAAATGTGATTTTGATAGCAAAGCATGTGAAAGAAAAGATGGTTGTTCACTATCGAATTGAACGACAGTTGTGCGAATATTGGAACGATAGTTGTTCATTTAACTAAAAAGCAGTTGTTCATTTTATTGAACAACATTTTTTCACTCTATTGAACAACAATTGTTCACTCTATTGAACAAAAATGGTAATTGTGAAATTCATCCAAAAGAAGAAACCATAGCTGTTCATTTTACTGAACAAAAGTTGTTCGTTTGACTAAACAACAACTGTTCATTTTATTGAACAACATATGTTCACTCTTTTGAACATAAAATGTTAATTTTTATTGAACATCAACTATTCGTTTAATAAAACATCGACTGTTCATTTTAATGAACAAAAATTGTTCATCAATTTTGAAAAATAACAACAATGTGTAAGTGAGGTGCCACACCCTTGCAACTTCTGCATTACCTGCTGCAAAAAACAACTGGAAATAAAAAATCTGAATGGAAGAATAGAAGGGGCGTAATGCGGGGCATATCATCCATCGAGCGGTAGCAATCCATCCAACCTCATGGGGAAAGCGTAAGAACCATATGAATAGTGAGTGACTATGTCCCTTCTTTGGTCGGGAGAGTGGGTTCGTAAACTCTCCTACCCTGTTGCTAATCATTGAATGCATCTTCAGAGTCTCCATCAAAGAAATATATTCTCCTCCAGCTCACTGATCCATCTGCTATAGGATTAATATGGTGGAAAACTCAAGCCAAATAAAAAGAAATGGAAGATGTTCACTTGGAAGGAAAAAACAGTTGTCCAAAATAATTGAACAAAAACTACTAAAAAATAACGTGACTTAGCGAAAGAGGAATGGTAGTTACTTTTTGTGTAAGAAACTGTCTCAAAGAAAAAATCCATGCATTTATACAACAATTTTTTATTCTAAAAAAACACAGAAAAAACAAGTTATCATCCTAGATATGTAAAGAAAATATATACATTATTTACAACTGAAAAATAATGATTTTTTTTATGAAAGTAAAGTTGTCGGGTCATTACTCCCCGCAGCTAAAATTTTCATAGTGGGATCATTATGTACCTGTTGGAAAAAATACTCTTTGGTGAGTGGTTTGTGATAGAGTCGTACTTGGTGTCCATTCACCCAGAAAGAAGAGCCAGAACCGTCGATGGTAGTCAGAGTTAGAGTTCCATTGTTGTGCACTTCTTGAATTTCATACGGGCCAAGCAATATTGTCTGCAACTTACCTAGGAATTCTTAGAATTTGGAATCATAGAGGAGCGCCCAGTCTCCTTCCTGAAATGTTTTCTTTTTTATGAGACTGTAATGCCACTTATCCAGTTGTTGTTGAATAATTGTTGTGCGCTAAAGGGAAAGTAACCGCGCTTCATCTAATTCATTTATTTGTTGAATTCATTTATTTTGGGTTTCCGCCAGGTCCAATACCACTTCCTTGGCTGTTCCGAGAGTCTTTATTTCAAATTCAATAGGAAAAATAGGTTCTTTTCCAAATACAAGTTAGTACGGGGAATAACCAGTAACTAGTAGTGTTTCGCCAAGTTATGCGATAGGCCCACAAGGCCTCTGGCAGTCTAGTAGCCCAGTCTCATTGATGTGTTGAGACTGTTTTGATCAAAATTGCTTCAATGACCTTATTAGTGCTCTCAACCTGCCTGTTCGCCTGCGGGTGATATGGAGACGTGACTATGTGTGTGATATGGTGGTTCCGTAGAGTCGTTGTAATATTGTGTCCTAAAAACTGTGCCCCCCCATCTGTTATCACTTCCCTGGGTAAACCATACCGCACAAATAACTCAAAAAGGAAATTAATTACAGTTTCTTTCATAGCTCTTGGAAAATTTATTGTTTCCACCCACTTTGTTACGTAGTCTGCAGCAACCAGTATATAGGCCTTTTGGTTTGATGACGGATTGAATGGGCTAGTAAAATCCAACACCCACAGTTCAAAGGTTGTATTACCAATTGTGGCTGCAACGGAATTTCATCAGATTGACCAGGATGGCTCATCCTCTAGCATCTATCACAAGCCTTGACATACTTCTTGGCGTCTTTAAAAATAGTGGGCCAGTAATAGCCCATATGTAGTATTTTATGTCCAGTTCTGCGATCTGCAAAGTGTCCGCCATAAGGCTCATCATGGCAAGCCTTCAGGATGTCATATATTTCATCTTCACGAATGCACCTACGTATTTTCATATAATATCCTATGTTAAAAAAGTATCCACCAATCCAAGAAAATCAGGCGTTGTGTTGGACAATCAGCTTCCTCTCTTTAGTTGTTAAATTATTTGGTAGTTTTCCTACCGCCAAATAATTTGCCACATCTACATACCACGGTGCCTTAACCATTATGGAAAACAAATTTTCATCTGGGAACTGATCATCCTTGGCCAGCGGATCATTCGTCTTCGGAACCTGTGACAAAAAATTCTATGACTGGGTTTTCCTTTGATGGACGGTCTTTAATGGTAATATCAAACTCCTGCAAATGTAACAGCCAACAGGTCACCCGACCATTAGTAATTGGTTTATTAGCTAAGTATCTAATGGTGGAATGATAAGTGTACAGAAAAATTTGGTAGCCTTTTATATAATGTCTAAATTTATTTATGGCATAAATGATAGCTAAAAATTCCTTTTCTTTTATAGTATAATTGAGTTCAATAGAAGTGAGATTTTTGCTGATATAATAAATAACATAAGGTTCTTTTACCTCCTCTTGCTCGAGGACAGCGCCTATTCCTGTGTCCGACGAATCTGAAGAGATACGAAAAGGCAGCTCCCAATTGGGTCCGCGCAATACTGGATCAATCAAGACTAATTTCTTCAAATTTGTAAAAGCAATGTCACATTTATCAGACCATCTAAATTCAACATTTCCTTTTAAAGCATACAAAGGTGCATCATTTTGTGAAAATTTATTTATAAATCTACGATAATATCCTGCATATCAAAGGAAGTTGCATACCTCTTTTTGAGTGCAAGGTGTATGTAGTAGAATAATTACCTCTATTTTTGCTGGGTCTACCTGTATTCCAGCCATAGAGATGTAGTGTCCTAGGATTATGCCTTCTGTCACCATAATGTGATATTTCTCATTGCTTAAACACAGGCTGGTAGCGATGCATCGTTCCAGGACTTTTTCTAAGTTTTGTGGCACTTGGTCGAAATCGTTCCCATATGGGGTGAAGTCATCCATGTAAAATTCAAGTCCTTCATTTATCAGATCAGATAAAATGCTGAGTATGGCCCTCTGAAATGTGGTTGGGGCGTTTCATAAACCAAAAGGTAACACTATATAGGAAAACGTACCCCAGGGGCAGGTAAAGGTAGTTTTGTCTTGGTCTTCAGGGGAAATTTGGATCTGGTTGTAGTCGTTGAAGCCATCAAGAAAGGAAAAGAATCACTTCCCTGCCAGTGTGTGAAGGAATTGATCAATAAATGGAAGAGGGAAGTGATATTTTTGTGTGGCCTTGTTCAATTCCCTGTAGTCCACACAGATCCACCATTTCCCATTCTTTGTGGGAACAACTACCAATGGATAGACCCACTTACTATCCAAAATAGGATAAATAAAATTCACATCCAACAACTTTTGCAATTATTCCTTTACGATATCTTTGAGATGCGGGTTTAGTCTTCATTGAGGTTGCCAGATAGGACAGACATATTTTTCGGTGCAGATGTGGTGTGTACATAATTGAGGGTCTATTCCCTTCATGTTTGGATAGTCCCAGGAAAAATCCTCCTTATGTTTTTGCAGAACCTGAATAAGTTTTTGTTGTTGATCACTATCCAAATTATCATTAATATTCAAAATCTTTCTTGGTTCAATCTCAACAGGCCTGTTGTTATGAACATCAGTAGTTGGTATATGTTGATCATCAGCATCTTTTGAAGGATCTTCCTGGGCTTCATTATCAAGAATCGCTTTCAACATTTGACATTTCACATTGTTCAAAGTAGTTGATTCATTAATAAAATTATTAATTATATCATCTTCAGTCTGATTCTTGAACTCAAGCGCTTCTGCTACTGTAAGAGGTGAACGGATGTTTTCTTACAGGTATGTAGGCGGATGTTTATGAGTTTTTAGGATGGGCAGACTTGGCTCAGCAGGGGGATATAAAACAAGGTTTTTTACAACATTTTCTTTTGTGATGGTCATGCTACTAGCACGACAACCTATATAAGCATCGGTTGTTGCTAACCAAGGTTGACCCAGAATTAAAGGGTGCCCATATAATCGACTTCTGGGGTTGATAAATAGAAAATCCACTAGGTATTCCTATGAGTCAACATAAACAATAATGTCCTGTAGAGTTCCCTCGGGTTTAACAAAAAAACGTTCAACAATTTCTAGGAAAGTAGTGATTGGTTCCAGAGCTGTGATATCAAGTGTCTCATAGGTTTCTGTTGTTACAATCTTAATGGTTTCACCTAAATCAGCTAGTGTGTTTGGAAAAGAGCAGCCATATATTTGAACGGTAACTATGGGGTTCCCTAGATCTTCATATTTTACTAGTGTTTCCCTTCCCAAAAGGGAAACACTAGTAATTGAGGGTCTATGCCCTTCATGTCTGGATAGTCCCAAGCAAAATCCCCCTTATGTTTTTAAAGACCTATATAATTTTTTGTTGTTGATCACTATCCAGATTACCATTAATATTCAAAATCTTTCCTGGTTCAATCTCAACAGGCCTGTTGTTATTAACATTAGTAGTTGGTATATGCTGATCATCGAAATATTTCGAAGGATCTTCCTGGGCTTCATTATCAAGAATCTCTTTCAACATTTGACATTTCACATTGTTCAAAATAGTTGATTCAATAATAAAATTATTAATTATATCATCTTTAGTCTGATTCTTGAACTCAAGCGCTTCTGCTATTGTAAGAGGTGATTGTTTTCTTCCACGTATGTAGGTGGATGTTTATGAGTTTTCAGGATGGGCAGACTAACTTAGCAGGGGGATATAAAACAAAGTTTTTTACAACATTTCCTTTTGTAATGGTCATGCTACTAGCATGAAAACCTATATAAGCATCGGTTGTTGCTAACAAAAGTCGACCCATAATTAAAGGGTGCCCATCTAATCGACTTCTGGGGTTGATAACTAGAAAATGCACTGGGTATTCCCATGAGTCAACAAAAACAATAATGTCCTATAGAGTTCCCTCGGGTTTAACAACAAAATGATCAGCAAGTTCTAGCAAAGTAGTGGTTGGTTCCAAAGTTGTGATACCGAGTGTCTCACAGGTTTCTGTTGTTAGAATGTTAATGACTGCACCTAAATCAGCTAGTGTGTTTGGAAAAGAGCGGCCATATATTTGAACGGTAACTATGGGTTCTATGGATCTTCATATTTTGCTAGTGTTTTCCTTCCCATAAGCAGATCAGATAAGGTCCCTATGACCTAGACGGTTGGTGAAGTTTTTGGTCTCCTTACAGGCTTTTTCACACATAATTCTTTAATCGTTTTAGCATAAATAGGAATTTATTGAATAACCTGGAGGAGAGGAATTTTAATACATAAATTTTTGAGTTCCCCTAAGAGATCAAAGTCTGGATAAACAATGGGTTTAGGTATCATTAATCTTTTAGGGAACAGAGGAGAAGTGATTATAAATTTTTCAGGATCTTGTTGCTCGACTATGTCTCCTCCTTGTTTGATTTCTGTGTCAATCACAATCGAGGATTTAGTTATGGCAGGTGTTTCTGTCTCATCTTGTTGTTGTTTTTTATTTTCCTCAGGGGTAATGATGCGTCTTGATATTAGCCTAATTTCGCTGCATTATATCTGTTTTATTTTAGGATCTGAATTTTCAAAAATCTGTATCAGCTGAACTGGTCTGTTATTGGGATTTAGGTTTGGTTGAGCTGGTGGTTGGGGACACATAAGAGGCTACGAATTTTGCTATAATGGATGTAGAGCTGGTAATGTCGGTTGAGGTTGAGGACCCATCCCCATAGGTGGATTAGTTATCCCCAGAGGTCGCTGCCAATTTCAAGACCAGTTTGGATTTTGTGACGTGGAGGCAGGCCATTGGGATGGGTACGGATTGTTTTTCCAAAAAGGAGTAGAAAAAGGAGAATTTGGCCAGTCGGTGCTTGGAAACGGTTGGTTTGGCCAAGGTGACATAGGAAATGATTGAGACTTCCAAGTAGAGAAAGGTGATTTTCCTTGCCATGTTGTTCTAGAATTTTGTTGTTGATTAAATGTTGGAGAAGAAAAGAACAGAGAAGGGTCTTGTGACATACCTGAGGGTCAATATTTCCACTATCGACGTTGACTCATTAAGTATATTGGTTATGTTTCTTCCTTCGCCTCTTTAAAAAATACCTTTAACCCTAGAAGTGATGGGCACTAGTCGGTGGCATGGTCTTTAGTGCAAATGGCACATGTCTAGACCATTTCCAATAGACATTACCTCTGATTGTGCTTCTTTCGGCATCGTGGGCAGAAAAAAACTAAATTATGTTCTGCTACAACTTGTTTCTGCTTGGCTTGTAGGACATCCAACTGTGTTGTGAGGGTGCCCAGGATATCGGTTTTAAAATCTTCTAAGAGATTTCTGATTTTCGTCTGAGTCACGCTGCCACCAATAGCTTTATTATTTTTGGCGATAATATCTCGTCCAGTTGGCCTAATGCATGTACTGCCTCGAGAGCACTTGATACACAACTGAATAATATCATCATAATTTTCCTTATAAATATCTCCTTTTCCCACTAAATTTAATGTTTCTATCCATTCATCCTTCATCCCTTTTATCATAGTTACTTTTAAAACATCTATAGATAATGCAGCATAAGGAGACCTTTGTAAATTGTATTGAAAGCGTTCAACATATTCGTCTAGAGTCTCGTTATCTTTTGCAGTAATATTAAATATTTCATCCTTCAAATATCTAGTCCTACAGTGATCTTGATATTTAGTGAGAAAAGAAGTTTTCATTTGATCCCAAGAGTTAATAGTTCCTCCACCAAGCCCCATAAACCATCGCAAAGTTTCTCCCTTTAATGTAGAGGGAAACAATTTTATCTTTTGGGGATCAGTGGTATAATCATATCCACTATATAAAACGTCAAATTCGAACAGGAAAGCATCAGGGTTTTCCGAGGTTAAACAATAAAAAGTAGGGATGCTCTACAAGGGAATGAATTTCATGGGGGCATTAGCAACTAGGTTGACGATAGGATACTCCAACGTCGATGTTTGTCCCGAAGGCTGATTGTGTGCCATCTGATCAAATATGTGCCAATAACCTTCAGGAATCTCTTGGTTTGGGAAGTTGATTTAGGCAGGACTGGTAGACAAATTTGGAAGGGGTCTTATAGCACTACCTTGATCTGGGATATCAGGTGTCTTTTCTTCAACCGAGATCTTAGGAGATCCAGGTTCTGGTGACTGTAGATTTTATCCTTAAACACCACTAGTTTCTCCCTCTCCTTCTTATAGATTGCACGAATTTCCATCTTTTGAAGGCCCGTCATAATGCAAATTTTCTGTAGCTGGAAAGCTCTGTTCAAACCCTTTGGTTTTTCTATGGATCTCGGCATGAGCTGCAGATGCTGAGCCTGCTACTTGAGGGATTACATTAGAGCTCTTTCCATATATGGTCTGAGGTCCTGCTGACGCCTGAGATTCTGCTTTTCTTATGATTTCTTCTATAAAGGTCGATCTTCCAAGGGTCACTGATCCCTTGGGTTTGGTGGATTTGGATCTATTTCTACTTTTTTCTTCCTATTCATTCATAAAAAAACATCTATATCTGTTCTATATGCATCTGTTGGAAAGCAGGCTTTGAGCAAGTGTTTAATTTTTTGGTACGCAGGTTCTTACCTCTCGTTTTCAATACCCAAGTCCTTCGCAGCAATCAAATCCAATCCAAAAAATAAATCAATCTTTAACACTCTCCCCAACAACGACGCCAAAATTTTGGTGCACTAAGGTGATTATGAAAATCAATTTCAATACCTACATTAATTATAAACCAAGGATCGTTTGTTTATTTCAAGAGTGTTGGCACAGTTTATGCAGAGTGAAATCAAAATCTATTTAGGAATGAATGATTCTAAATCATTGCAATAATTAATCTTTTAATTCTCGAAGTTCAAACTGAAATACTTCAAAAGCAAACCTTAAGCATTTATGAACCATAAATTTTGATCTACTCTCAATTTATTTTTAAGGAAACCGAATCCAACTTATGAATTGCAGGAATCACACTTACATAATTACTACTTAACAATTATCTACTAAAAAGAGAAATTACAGTAAATGAACATCAACCAACTATTCAAACCTCTAATGGAGAATAACAATAATCAAGCATCGGATGTCTATGATAACATTACTCAAAAGGAACAACAATAAATTGTAATGCTAATCTGAACAATTCATTAAAGAATGATATGCAACTGTAAGAGTAACAACATCTAAGATTTATCTCAACGGTAAAGGTAAACTACACAAACGAATTTCAACATCACACATCAATAGAAATAATGAGATACAGTAATTAACAATCACATAAAGGACATAAATGATTGTAGCACAGAAGAAGCAGCAAGTCTCCTAGCGATTGGGCCCAAAGCCTCCAGAAGCTACAACTGGGAATACTCAAAACGTGATTATAAAGAAAGCATGTTTTTTCTCATTAATCACATTAGCAAAGATATAACATCACCGTAGTGAAAATATTTTGTCTTAGTACAAATAATGATGTCCAAATGAAAGTTACAACTCAGAAAATTAACCCCCTTCTATTTCACCTATCAGCCTTATATAACCAAATGGCACACTAATATATGAGAGTGAATCCTCAGGATCAAGAAACCCTGAGGATTTCATAGCTAATAATCGGATTTTACTTGTAGAATTAGCTTGATTCTCATTTTCTTCCACTAGCCCATGTGATCGAGAAATATTCTTTTTTCTTTCTTTGGTTGTTGTTGTCCCATCGTTTGAACAACAATTGTCCAATTCTTATTTCTGCACATCAAGGGAAGCAAAAGTTAGATTTCATGCTAAAATCATACAATTTGTTGAAAATTGATTTTATTCATCTTTCACAATATTTTATTCTAGATTATTCTCAAGAAAAAAGATAAATACATGAAATTAAATGATTGATTAAGCTAATATGAGGATAAAAACATACCTTTTCCATGACCCAACAACCGTATTCTCCTGGAAACGCGATCTGTTCACTTAGCTAAATAGGTAAATTTTGTGACAGGGATGCTCACTAGGCATCTGTACCATCCAATCAGAAAAAGGTATATTCCAAGGAATATTCCTTAGAATATTCTCAAAATATTCCTTGGAATATTATTAGTATATTCCTTGGAATATTCTTAGTATATTCATTGGAATATTCTTGGAATATTCCCCCAGGTGGACCAACGAACATGTGACAAGTGTCAGCATCAAATTGGTTGGTTTGTGTTGGGTTGGACCAATGAGGTCATGACACATGGAAAGCCCACAGGCCACCACGTGCCCTCATGGCCATAGGTCAATTTTTTTATGAGGCATTTGGGTTTGACCCCGTGACCTCCCCACTGCCAGCGCCAAGCCATACTACCTCTGCTACGTGTTAAGTCTTAACATATATCGGATCTCATTTATATTTAAATTTAAAACTATGTTAAGGCGTGGGAAAAGAGGGGCCAACCCCGAAGGGCCAGCCCCAGTCCATATAACCAGTCCACATGACCACCACCTGAACCACCGGCGGGAGCTCCGAGCTAATGCAGAGGGTTGACCACTAAACCATGTTTTATTAACCCTTAATCACATTTAATGTGCCTAATCTGTAAAGCGTGTAAATAGCAAGTTAAGCGCGCTTAATTATTACTAACCTCCACTTAAAAATTAATTGGCAGACCTCTAGATTCGGCGAATCTGCTAGTTAACTAGTTTATGGCCGAATTTAGTGGGGGAAATTGAAGAGGCCATAAGTTTTTCAATTTTCGACTAATTCAAAAAGAGGCTAGATAGCCATTTTGAGCCATTATGGACTCATTGGAGCAGGTTACAGGAGAAAAGGAACATTGTAAACAAGTCAATTTGACATTTTGAGCATAATATAGAGGCCTAAGCCATGGAAGTTGGACCAAGGAGATGTAGCCCAGGAGGGGTGAACTCCTTCATCAAATACATGTGTTAATGTTATGTATGGTGATGTTCTATACTTTTATTGTTGTTGTTCAAATTTTTTTTTTTATGTTAAATTGCTCACTAAATTTACATGAAAAACACACATGAGACTTGATAATTTGCAAGAAATCCTTGAACCCTTAAGCACACATAAGACATTTGTTTATAAAAATTGAAAGGGGAATTAGTTGAGCATTACTAACATCCTCCATTCAGATCATGACATCACTGCTTAACAAACATAGTGAGGTATGCAAAATATTTTCAAAATAATTTGTATAGGAATACTCCTCTAAGTTATTTCTAACTAGAGAAGTCCAGTGAATGATTGACCAAGTGTTACCTTCACTATCAATTTTCTGTAAAGGGAACTTGAATTTTTCTGTCTGATAATATACCATAAGGTAAACTAGTACTGATTGGTATTTGAAGACACCTTCTTCTTTAAAATTAACTAACTATTCATGGATTTCATTGGCCAAGAACTTACTATAATTGAAAAGGAGAGAGGGTTATTTATCAACTACAAAGGTAGACAGAAATCCTAACATTCTCTCGTCTACCCATTGATCGGTATAGTATCCAAGCAGTCAGGTTTCCATGGAAATTACTTGCTTGGACATTTCATGGGAAATGGAAGAAGGATATGGGGGACTGCTCTTAGGAAAATTAGCATTCCAAGGAAGGAAATATTCAAATATCTGGGCTCTTGAGGGAATGTCAACTTGTTATACAATTCCATTAGAATTTCAACAGAAAAAAGGTGATGGGAAGGCTGATATTGAATTTGTAGGGCCTGGCAGATGCTTTTAGGAGAAATATAGAAAATAACTTCATTTATGTGGGAAATGACAACCTTTTGACTTGAAAAATACCTAAGGTGACACCAGACAATGAATTTAGGAAAGAAATGAGTCCGAGAGAAAACAAACTATGGGAGAAAGGAATCCCAGATACTCAATTCGTCACTTTTATCTAAATACTTATGCCTAGCCCAATTATGCAGCTCGTAGAGGTCACACTCTAACAGAGTTTCTGCAATTTTATGTTGGGTGTCTACTAAAGGGGATTTTTCAAAGTCAGGGACTGGAGGAATAAGGGGATTGTATTCTGTATCTTTTCCCTTTCCCTTGCAGTTCAACATTGTATGAGATGAAGGACTAGGTGCAAAAGAAATACTTTAAAAGAGAATTAGACAAAAGAGAGCTTGGTAAAATAATGTTTGAGCATTAGGTTACTTGTAATATTTTGGTTGAGTGCAGGAAGATTGTTGATGAAAGCTGATAGTTGATAGGAGTTTTCTTTTCATCCTACAGGATCAATGGTGAGCAGAAATAAATGAATTATGGGTGCCATAGTTTTTTTTTAACAGATGAAACGATTGTATAACGGGCAAGTAAATGTTTATGGAGAGAAGGCTTTAATTAATTAAACAGATCAATGGTAGGAATAAATGATAAAACGTTCATAAAATTTTGTGGGAGATTCAAACGCTAACGGATAGATGACGTGTAGGTATGATGATATGGTAGGACAAGTGGCAAGAATTGAGTGGCGGGAAGTAACGATTATGTGGCAGGAGACGGATGGCAGAGGAGGTGACCGTTGCTGGGAGCGTAGGTGGGATTTCGAGGGGTGGGGTGTCGGTGGCTTGTGGTATTGGGAGGTGACCCCTCCCGAAAACGTCAAGAGCTTGCAACATTAGCCTCAGTGATTTCAGTGGAAACTGCTTTTCACCCCCCCCCCCATTGTGTTAACCATTGGGAGTGTGGGGAGAGGGCGAAAAGTTTCGCCCACCGTAGATCTTGGCAGATTAAATCAGGGTCATTGTTTCTAGCGCGAAAGTTATTTACAAACGACAAACTTATTTTGTCGTATTATAACTTTTTCAAATGCATAAGATATCAAATAAATCAATTATACGAAGTTTTTAACTTAACAACAAATTTAACATTTATGAATGTGATAGCGACATTTAAATGTGAATCGCTAATTTTATTTGGGATTTTAATTTTTCTTAATATATATATATATATATTCATTTTTCTCATATTCATTCTTTACCCCTTTTCATTTTTATTTTTATTTTTCTTTATTGTTTTATATATATGTTTTTATTTTTCTAATTTTCAACAATCATAAGAAAAAATAAAATGATGTTACAACAGGCCCCAAATCCACTTGGGTTGTGTTTATTGTTGCACTTTTGTGCTTTAACTTGGCCCACATGCCACGTTGGCCCCATCCTCATCATTCCAATCCTCACCTATTACGCAAAGGCTTCCTCTTCCAAGAGATAGACTCTAGGGAAAAAAAATGTTTCCATCAACTGTTGATCCAGGATTCTGTCAATTGTTGTTCCCGACCCTTTATCAAGTACATGCAAGCCTTTTCCTCCATAATGAAGTCAACGTTCTCTCGTGGTCCCACTCGCACTCAATGTAGTCCCGATTCTTTCTTATTGGTTGGCTTCCTTTATACATAAGCCTATCACCCACTCAACTTGGTTGCATCCTTATCTTCTCCTCCTTTATTCTTTCGAGGGAGAACCTTCGACTCGACTCTTGTCAAATGACACCTCTTTCTTAACAAAACTCAAGTTCTGTTGCTCGATGTTGTTAATTAACGCACTCCCATGAAGCTTTAGTAAACTAAGTGTTGCGCTCCTTTTTCCATGTTATGTGCTCGACCTTGTTATGCAACAGATCATCAGAGGTCTTAATGAATTAAATCTCAACCCTCTTTTGATCCTCTAGTCTTATTCAATCTAATAGAGCCACCATGCTTCCGCTTCATCACTCTGATCGCAATTCTAACTCTAAGAAACATATCCCTTCACCACCTTAACATCTCTACAAATCCTTTACAATAAATGAATGAGCTCCTCTACAATGCTTTTGTTGCGCGACTCTAATTGCTTGGATCATGGTTTTGTTTGTTCATCCAACTTCGGTTCTTCTATAAAGGATTTCCACCTCTGTACTTCCAACCCCTCTGTGATTTACTTACGTTCTTGGATGTTCTCCCTCCTGAGCTTGATACAATCATTCTGCAACTTATGTAATGATTATAATTCATGTTCGAACCTCTATATCTCCTGAGCCTATCTATGACATACTTGCAATCCATTCAATATAATGCAATTCCACACATAATAGACAAACACTGACACTTAGCTTGCAAACACTCGAAACAGATTATTTCCTTAACATTAATACACACAAATAATTTACGAAATGCCCTTTTTCCCCTTCTGACATGATACACATAAAATTAGCCCTTTTAACCACACTCATGTACTCTCAACTCTCCTCTCCACACACTTCTACTTTTATATACACTCCATGCTTTGGTTACATAATTATATAATTAAGATTCTACACTAAATTATGATTTAGATGCACAAAATTCTCAACGATCCTCTATTCTAAAGGTTCTAGATCCACCTATCCTTTAAAAAAAAAAAAAAAAACTACCTCAAATATTTCCAACTCACTCAAATATTCTCAAAATGTATCCTGAAAAATAGATGTAATTACAATTACTTTCTTAATAACATATTCTTCTAGAAATCCTGAAAATATAGAAAAGTACATAATTAGTATTATATATTATATTGATGGGTCTAGGTTCATAATCTCATACCGTCAATCATTATCTACATAAAGGAATATATGAAATGACGTACCCGATGACTCTCATCCAAATAAGGCCAATATTCTCGCTGCCATGTCGGCATTGATGGAGTGTCTGCACGCTTTACTCTCTGCCATGTCAGCATTGATGGAGCGTCCGCACGCTTTCATAGGCAGCGGATTCCACTCTTAACTTTTACAGAGGGAATCGATTCCCACACGTCAGCACCATGTTCCGTCCGTTCTATGCCTCTGTTGCAAACATGACGCGGTCACATGACTATCTTCTAAACATTCACATGACGCGGTCACATGACTATCTTCTAAACATTCACATGACGCGGTCACATGACTAGATTCTAAACATTCAAATGACGTGATTCTAAACATTAGATATTGGTTTTTAAGTTGTTCATTGTGCCACAAATTTTGTATGTGCTTTTCCCGTTTCTCAACTAAATTAAAAATATTTACCAAATAGAAATGGATAAAAAACTAAAATATATAATCAGAAGAGGAATTTTCTATAAATAAATCTATTGATGATAACTCAACATTTATATGAATGTCTTATCTATCATTCCTTATGAAGGTGATACCTACCAAACATTGTCCTCTCATGAAAGAGTGAATGGTGGACTTTTGGGGGCTAAGTACGATAGTGGCTTTGTCCTCTCATGAAAGAGTGAATGGTGGACTTTTGGGGGCAAAGTACGATGGTGGTCTTTTCAAAGTTGGCACTTTATTTATTTTTTTATTTTTTTATTTATTTATTTTTTGAATTTCGTAGGGCCTTCTATTTTCTATTTATATTGACCAAGCAGGTTACAGAAATATAAGAACGGTCGATGGCCTCAACCTACCCGGAGGAAACCAGGTCTGTTGGCCATCTCAATGCATTGAAAGCAAACCAAAATTGGAAAGTTTTCATCCGTCTGTGTGCATCATCTGCTAGTTGTTCTATATCATACTGTTCTATTTGCAGAAAATAAAAACTAAGTTTATACAAAATTATATATTTCATAAGCCATCATAAAAGGAACCATTAAGCATCTGAGGAGGAGACTGGAGCAGGGTCTTTCGCAGAAGTCCTTGGCATGTCCACTTGCTGGGTTTGCTGAAACTGCTTTTCTATACGACGCACACGGTCATCAACTCTGCTAATACGATCAGCTGCCTGGTACTGGGTGATTTTAATGTGGTAGAGCTGGTTTTGCATATCTTGAAGTATGTCCTTCAGGCTGGTGTCTATCTTTGGCTGCTCTTGGTGAACTTGAGCTGGGGGAAAACTCTGCATGGCCTTTGCAAGAAGGAATTTCAGGATACAGTAAGTGTGGATTGTTCGATGAAATGACGTAAGACGACCTCTGGTATTGCCAGGGTCAATGATAAAATCCAAGATTTCAGTTTCAGCGTCCAAGTCTTCAGGATCTGTTTGTATTTCCTTTTCCCAACCACGGATTTCCTGGCAAATCGTGGAAGAGTTTCCTATGACATAGCTGGCTGCCAGGTCCTCTAGAATCTCCTGGTTCAACTTCCTACCACGCTTCTTGGAGGTGTACTCAGTTTCAGTCTTTTGCTTCCCTTTGGCAGTTTGGGTTGAGCCCCGTCTCTTCCCCATGTCGCGTAAGAACCACCACCTGTTCGAATGGACTGTGCCCGACGCCCTCCACTAAATCCTCCAAGCTCTTGCATGCAATGACCGATGCGTGCAAGAATGAAGGCTAGGAGGTGGCCGACTTACCATTTTTGAAACTTTCCTCCGACGTTCTGACAGCACAGGCTGTCCACCTTGCGTACTCATCAAGGATCGGATGTTATCGTACTGCAGAGAGGTGGAGTTACAGTTTGGCATGATGAGAGGTGATTGATATAAGGACGCACAAACCACCACCTTACCGTGGCTCATAAATGCGCTCGGACAGGTGTACACCCCGATCGGGGGGTTATTTCTTTTGTTATTAATTTAAGGCCGTAGTTTAAAAAAGTAATAGAATGGCTCAAAATCCGGCAGAGATTTTGAAAAAATCTGGCAGAGATTTTGAAAAAATCTGGGAAAGATTTTATCAGAATCTTGTTTACAGTTGTTAAACTTCAGTATTTTGCGTGTCCGAAGGGCTTTTGATAGTGCTGAATCCATTTCCACTCTCAAAAATGGATCCCAAACACTGCGACTACCTCATTTTTTGAATTTTACTGAACCGGATTCCGGTAAAAACCTGCCGTCCGGGATATTCTGTTGCTTGGGAAGACAACTCCTTAATTTAAGGAGTATTTAAGGAGTTGTTTATGTTTTTTATTTACATTATAGTATTTTTGTTAGAATTTGGTAAAAAAAATTCAAAAAACTAGACAATTGGAGTGTTTGAAATGGTTTTTTAATGGTGGAAATAGATTCAGCACCATCAAAAATATGAGCACCCAAAATCTAAAAGTTTGACAACTGTAATATAGATTTTTAAAAATTTCTGACGAGATTTTATCATAATCTTGCCAAAATTTCCATTATCTTTCAAACTAATTTGTAAATTTTTTAGACTACCCTTTAATTTAATGAAATTACACCTAGAAGAACAATTATCTGGTAGGAATCTTTCTTTCATAACCATCTATTCATGCCCATAAAAACACACTATCTTATTGAGAAGAGTTGTGTAAAATAATTAGTAAAATTATATTTTTCAATTCACCTTTTCTTAATCATTTTACTCACCGTATACGCTTTGCTGTGAATGTTTATCGCACGTTTAATCACAATTTTCCAATCTAAAAATAATTTGGAGGCTTAAAATTCAAGTGATGCCTTGTGTCTTCTCAAACTCATATTTTTGCTTATTTATTTTATAAAATAATGATAATTTGATTTTGAGGTATGGAATATATATGGGAAAATATTAAAATGTAATAAGATTATGGAATATATATGGGAAAATAGTTAAATGTAATATACTGAAAAGTTTTTTAAATTGAAAGAATATTATATAAAAAAGTGATATGGAGAAGGATAAATTTAGTTAGTTAAATTATTAAGAAAAGATATTTTGTTAACATAAAGATTATGAATTTAAATTTATTTGTGTATTTTAAAATTAATAGTTGTTATTGTGGTTGGGAGTTGAGTCTTTATCCAATATTCCAAGGAATATGAGGAATCTTATGATTTTTTTTAAAGCAAATATCTTTTACAGAGAAAAAATCTTATAATACACCTTCTCTATAAGATAAAATCATGAGTAGTTTGTATTCAATGATAATTTTATAATACATCATCTTTATAAAGATATTTAATGATGGGTAGTTTGTTATCCAACCCATAAAATATAAGGGTTGGATAATTTTGCTTCATGTCATCATCAACATCTAATCTCCAAAACTATGTATAAAAGCATTCAAGATGAATAAGAAAAGTTCAATTTGAAAATAAATATATAGATACCAATGTAGGCTTATTCTCCAAATCTTTTAAGCATGGAGATATTTGCATCTCAATTTTATTTTTTAATCATATCAATGCATAACATATCGTAAGCTAAGATGGATCTATGTGACTAAGTAATCATTACCCTGGTTGCAAATATACTTAGGGATAATATACATTGCAATTTTTTTTATTTCTTAGCCTAATGGTATGAATTATTTTATAGAGGATAAATGTTCTTTATTCTATCACTTATGTATGCCTATCATATAGATTCAAGGCCATATGACCCCATAATGATGCTCCCAAAATGTGATCAATCATCTAGAAAATTGATTTAACTCCTCAATGTATCATCTAGAAAATTTATTTAACTCTTTAATGTATTTGAACACCTTCCACTTTAATAAAAAAATCACATAAAGAATGTACCCTACCTTCACAACTTCGTAATCCCTCAAAAGTACTAGAATACCTCTCCTTTCACTACTCATTAGTCCTTTGGGAAATCCTTTCATCTCTTAAGCATTAAAGATGACATTATCGTATATGAATGCATTAAGAGATTCTAAAAATATTTACATATCCAAGGCTTCTTACCTTTATTGTAACCTTACCTAGATATAAATCACATATATGCAATTGAATGTTATAAAACATATCAAGTAAAATATCAAAGCATGACTAAATGAAGCATTCCACATTTCCCTTTAGCTCACATGTAATATTTGCATGACCAATTTTATACATGTATGATTCCATTAACATCTATGATGTTACCTAAGCAGTTGATGCCTCTCAGGAACTCACACGATTCCCCTCATTAACCTCTTAACAAGTATTCACTTGTTGTTACCCATTCTCATGAGGTTACCCATTCTCATGAGGTTTACTATCACATATAATTGCATCGTCAACATATTCAACCATTCCTAGTTATACAACAAATCATCACACTCCTTGGATGGTATCATTCCTCAATACTAAGACATTCTCGATTTTTTCTTTACCGACAAAGCATATTTTCACTTTGCTAATGGTAATCAAATGCATTAGATGCACTTTTGTAGTAGTGAATTATCAACCTTAACTCCTTCTCTTCATTCTTACAATTTTAAATTAAGTAAGTTGATCTTTGATCAATGTGTTATATGAATTCTCGTTAAGGCTTATGACATTAGCATCTTTAGCCTTTTTCTTGACCTAAACCTTGATCCTTGAGTCATATTTACAAATACTTATTTTCATTTATGACAACTAGTTAGGCTATTAACAAGGGAGTTGTCTATCGACACAACATAATAGCCTAGATGACGGTTTTTTGCCGGAATCTGGTAAACAAAATTTCAAAAAATCAGGTAATTGGAGTGTTTGAATTGCATTTTTGATGGTGGAAATGGATTTAGCACCATCAAAAACCCTTAGGACACCCAAAATACTGAAGTTTAACTACTGTAACCCAGAATTTCAAAAATCTTTGCCGAAATTTTTCATTATTTTACCAAAATTTCTAAATTATTTTGTGAATTTTTTAAACTAAGACATTAACCAGCATTATATGACGGCGAGCCTTATTTCAGCGGCTATCCGCCCATTAATGCGCCCAGGGGTGGAATGGCCGCCGTCAGATTAAAACCGTAGATCATCGTGCGGTGGCCATTCCACCCCTGGGCGCATTAATGGGCGGATAGCCGCTGAAATAAGGCTCGCCTCATATGACACCCTCAATGGAATATCCTTGCTTATTAAATAAACTACTTTACTTTTACGGAGATTCTATTACTTTGAAAAGTTGTTCTTTCAATTTGGCACAATAGTTTATTGGGGCCCTTCAAAAGTTTTTATGGAGATTCTTATTGCAATGTTTCGAAACTCCCCAGTGAACTACCAATCCAAATCAAAAGGATACCTTTTCAAACTCCTTTACAATGCTATTGGCCATCTCAAAAATACATCTTTCAAAACTTCCTACTGAACTATCGAGTCTCTCTTAAAGATCAATTAATTGAACATTTTTTGAAAAGCACCAATGAACTATTGGGCCTCTTCAAACAATTAAGTCAACATATTTTGAAAGAGCCCATTGAACTATTGAAAGAACCCATTTAACTATTGAAAAAGAACCCATTGAACTATTGAGCCTCTTTGAAATATCAACCCAAAATATCTGAAAAGGACGTCGGAATGGACGGAGAGTCCGCACGCTTTACACTACACTCTGCCATGTCAGCAGTGATGGAGGGTCCGCACGCTTTTGTGGGCCCCATATTCCACTCTTAACTTTCCTCGGGGGGACTGCTCCCCACATGTCGGCAGAACGTTCTGTGAGTCCTGTGTCTACCGGAATTCCAATTTCCAACGTTATGGAAACATGACGTGGTCACATGACTTTAGGATTCCGGTATAAGCTTCTTAGTTATGTTACACATTTCTTTATGTGTTTTCCACGTGTCATGATTAATTAAAATATGCACCAAACAATTTTTATTTTTTTTTCCAAATTGATTTTTCACACTGAAAGAAATCGGTGAAGAAATCAAAAGCTTTTTCATTATGATAAATTTATGTGAAAATTACTGTGGATTAAAATTTAATTTTTTTCATTAATATATATATTTTTAAATAATCCACTTATGACAGCCCAACACTATTTGTGATCCCCAAGTCAAAGTACTCATCAGACATGGTCCTCTAATGGCAGTGTAAGGTAGATTTCCTACCAAGTCAAAGTACCCACCAGAGATGGTCCTCTAATGGCAGTGTAAGGTAGATTTTCTCCCAAGTCAAAGTACCCACCAGACATGGTCCTCTAATGGCAGTGTAAGGTATATTTCCTCCCAAGTCAAAGTACCCACCAGACATGGTCCTCTAATGCAGTGTAAGGCAGCTTTCTTTAATCAGTACTATGGTGGATGTTTCAAAGTTGGCACCTTATGCCCAATGTTTGCTTGTTATTAATGCAATGCAATGAGATTAAAGCTTCTAGAAGAAGAATGACATTGCACCTTCTAGAAGAACAATGACATTGGAGGAATCTACCCATAAGTATATTTATTCATGCCCATGAGCATTTAATTTTATGAGAAGCTTTGTTCTCTACAAAAGTTATAAAATATTTTTTATTTTATAATTTACTATAAGAAATATGTATAATGTTTATTATTAATTTGATGTAATATATAAAGCATAAAACTACAAATATATCAATTTGCACATGTCACATTAAAATTTGAGGTTTGTTATTATTTATTTAATTAATACAAATTTAGTATAAACTTTGTGTGTGTTTTTTTTTAAATTTACATTTATACAAATTTATAAATTGTTTTATGTATAGTATTTTTTTTACATAAATTAAGTATTTATAATCTATTTTCTTAATTAATATGGATTTTTTACAAAAATACTTTATGATCTAGATTTTTAGATTTAGACACAAATATTAATTTTTAGAATGGCTACTAGGCATTTATTTTTTCAATTATTTTTTCAAGTTTCTTTGACAAATAGCATTAACATCTTCTCGCTCTTTAAATTCTAAGTTCAAAATGCACTTTGTTGTTTTCTTTAATTAATATTGTTCTATTGTGCCTACATACACTATGCTCTAGGTTAATGGTCAATGCCAATGATAAATTCAATGAGACAAAACTCTATTGTTCATAGTTCCTTTAAGCACTATAGTTGTTGTCTATGTTCTCTAAGTTCTAGATTTTAGGATGTTAGTCATTCAACAATTATACAAAGCATGCCTTTACCTCCATCGAATAATAGGCAAAAATAATGACTTTGTTGTTAATTGGTTCACTACTATCTCTGTGGATATTAGGACCAATATTAGCCGTCAATACCACTACACTTTCTAAAATTAAGCAATTAATCTATAACAGCTAAGATCAAAGCTTTATATAATGGGGTGTGATCAGATAAGGAAGTGTTCAAGTTTGGGTGTTATGTTCAAGTTTTAGTGTATGGTGCCGAAGGCCAATGCTCAACAATAAGCTAGCATATTGAATCAACTGGGACAACCTCCTCATTTAAAATATGCTCTACTCTTGTAATTTGTTAAGAATTCAAGTCTAGTCATTAGTAATTGCATGCCTATAATTAATGTCAAAATCATTGTCCAATAATGGATTTAGATACATTTTGTTACATGTTCATTTTTGCTTCACTCAAATTTTTCTTTTTTGTAAGTCTATCAATTCTATTGATCCATCAAAAATGAATTACATTACATCAAAGTAAATCAATATTGCCATAATCATGCTACACAACATTATATTTTTCCTTCTTTGAATTAGGCTCTAAGATTATACATTGGCTTGTCTTTCTTACCTTTCCTCTTCTGAACATCTATCCAACCCGAGGGATTGTTTGAGACATCCACTTTCTTTCCTTAATATGTTTCCATTTTTTAGTGCTCCAACATCTTTTTTGGCAACTTGTCACTATCTAAATGGTCTGATTCATGGGTACATTTTTTCCCACTCTTTACAGATGCCAAAATTATGGTTGAATTTTGTGCGGTACTGATTGGAGGTTGAGCTTCCTCCCATGATGGTTGAGATGACATAATATGAGTCTAAGATAGGTCTACAAGAGTAGTGTTGGCATCAGGAGTCTTGTGATTCTAAGAATTACTCAACCCGTGAGCCACAATGGACTTAGTACCACTGGTTCTGTTTGGATCTTACCTTCCTTGATTTTTCTTCTTGGCTTCAGGGTGCGAAGAGGTACATTGTGAATATGGGCAAACATTTTGTAGGTTTCCAGGCTGCTGAAAAGATATACAACGAAAAGTTGTATTTTCATAATCAACTGGTTGGGAGTAAACCATACACTAGTAAAAAATGATGAAATTAATGACTAGGTTACTAAAAATGTTAGTCACTGCAATTATTTCAAGTGAATTACTACTAAATTTGAGCAATTTTATGTGACCAAACTAAAAATGACTAATTTATTCTTGGAATAAAATATATGACTAGATAATAAGTGACTAAACTAAAAGAGACTAATTTAGTCTAGGGATAAATATATGACTAGACTAGATAATAAGTGACTAAAGTAAAAGTGACTAACTTAAATGACTAATTTAGTCTAGGATTAAAATATATGACTAGATCATAAGTGACAAAATTAATAATGATTAATGTAAATGACTATTATAGTCCAAGAATAAAAATATGGCCAAATAACAAGTACAACAAGTATATGAATTAGTCATTTATGTCAGTAATTTTTAATTGTGTCACTCCATATATGAAAAATTGCAATTTTGGTACCGAAGTGTTACATTTCACTATAGGTGTCTCTGAATCCATTTGCAGTGTTAAAATTTAGAGACAAAGGGGTCTCTGAATTTATAATGTTAAAATTATGAATACCCTTTTGTCTCTAAAGTTTAACAGTGCAAATGGATTCATCTACAATTAACATAATTGCATGCATCATCTATCAACTTTACACTAATGTCTTCATTATAATTTTAGTAAAGGTTATAATATTAATTAGATAGCCAAATTAATATTTATAGTATATTTAATATTTGGCCATAAAGTTTAATTTTTAAACTTCATTTATTTATGTTAAAAGTGTGAGTTTTTTTAAATCCAAGGTTAAATCTTCATATTTACATTTAATAAATAGATAAATATAACATTTCTTATGTTAAACGTGTGAGTTCATTTAAATCTAGTATTAAATCACCATATTTACATTTGATAAATACTAAATAGATAAATAGGTATGAAAATTTATTAATTTAAGTATGAAACTTAATTAATTTTTTAATGATGTATGAACCTTTGTTTTTTTGTAAGTCAATGTTATATTCATGTAGGAAAAAAGGAGTACATATAGCTAGTTAAAAAATAGGTGGTCTCAGCTCGACTCGGTTTGTTGACAAAAATTTGCACCAAATTTAAAAAAATACAAAAGAGGGACTAGGGACATTGTCCATAAACTGTTGGGCCAGAGGCACCAAAACACATATAAAAAATAAAGAACACCAAATAGCATACTAGTCGTCCAACGTGATGGATGCTGGGTTGTCCAGGGTTGTTCCTAGATGCGATGGAGGACAAAAGTCACACTGACCATGCCCTTCAAAGTGCGCCAACCAAGTCTCCAACTTTTCTACTTTCTTAGTGAGTTGATTTTGGCCTCGCCAAGCCACTACCAGTCTCTCCCGGACTTGGCACTGTAAATAGTGCATTCGGTCCAATGTTGCCATATGCTCTACATGCTCCTCACAACATAATCTCTCAGTTGTGTCCACTCTTTCCATCAGGATTTTGATAAGTGCATGACAGTTCTCTAGGTAGCAATGTTGTATAACCTGCCCCTCATTTACCTCAAATCAATCAAACCCACGATTCCCCTTACCACCATGACCTCCTCCGCCCCGACGACTCTGCTTTTGAACCCTCAAATCCCCACCTATTTTATCCCCACGCTTACCTATGCTATCCCCTCGCTTACTTTGATTATATTTGATTAATAATCAAAGTAGTAAATCTCTTCTTGCTCCCCTTCAGTCATGCATAGTAGGGACTTTGAAGCCCTTTCCTGTAGCTATAATAGAGTCTCGCATAGCTTGGTAATAAGGTGAGTGAGCAAGAATATTAAATGGGATATCTTCATCATACCACCATCTAGAAATGTATTTAAAAGAAGATTCTTTTCATAGTTACAAGACATGCCATATAACCCTCGATGATGGAGAGCTTGACCTTCACATTTTTGTTTGACAACTCAGTTTTCCTAATGGGGGAGATGGTGAAGGGGGTATATTAGCATATATGGCATCACTAATGAACCCTGGTTTTGAAGGAAAGAATGGGAAGAAGAATCCTTTTGGAGGACTGACAACTTTGGTACATTGACAGAGGAAACCAAATATGTAATATGATAGCCAATGTCCCCATAATTCCATTTCTCTATCGAAATTTATTCATCGAATACTTATAATGTACCTTAACTCGACATGGTGTCAGTTTTATGTACCCAAGCTCACACAGTGGACCAAAGACAAGATAAAAACCCCTACAATGTCACCATCTTAGAGCTCGAAGGTGTGACTGTGGATTAGAGACAAGATCAAAACCCCTGCAACACCACCATCTCGGAGCTCGAAGGCGTGACCTATGATAATGAGAGGGTTTTCAAGCTTAGCGTCATGGGATTTGGCCTCGACAGAATAATCTTGCCTTTCATTTTCAATTGCACCAATTTAGACTCCCTCGAATTGTTGGAAAACTATTTGACTGGAGAGATACCAATGAAGCTCCAATATATGGTAAATTCAATCTAATTCCCTTATTGTGAATCCTTTGTGCTTATCTAAATGTAAAAGATCTCCATGATAGCAGGATCACGGGAAAAGGTGGTGGACTTTAGACATTGAAAGACTATATCCAAAGGTAGTTTTGGCCCATGGGTACCTTGATCTTGAATACTTTAGAAGGAAACAACTAATAGAGAAATATGATGTGTATTCTTTTGGAGTAATGTTACTGGAGTTCTTGTGTGCAAGGGAAACTCTTAATCTTGTTTTTCCCAGAGAAAAATTCAATATAGAAGAGTGGGAAATGCACTGGAAGAAAAAGGGCAAGCTTGAAAAAATCATTGACCCTCACATTGTTGGGACCATCAACTCCGGTTCTCTAAAAATGTTTAGGGAGACTACCGAAAATTTCTTGGAAGAGATGGGCTTCGACAGGCCTTCCATGGGAGATGTTCTATGGAACCTAGAATATGCGTTTCAAATCCAGGAGATATCCATGCAAAATGATCTAGATGAGAATAGTACAAATCCTATTGTAGATGTTCCTTTGTGCTACCCAGATCCTGAGCCTTTTGGTACAAGTTCAGTATGACTTCAAGTCTTGTACGAAAGTTCTCAATTTATAGATTTCATTAATAAGCATGTGGCATTTTGGAGTTCTCAACATCCAACGGAGGGATAGTTGTGAGAATTTACCTATTGTTTGGAACATGTTCTCCTTCAGTGGATATGACACATAGTGGATCCATACCTTGGTGCAATATTTCCTTACCTCGGGATGTTTGCACAAGATTCAGGGCAAAGTGAAAACACAACACTAGTGGCTTTGGTTTGGGAGGAGAGCTACAAGTATGTAGAAGAGATTGAGGGCACATGCATTATGTTCCTTTTGGCTACCGAGAGCCTAGGAATTTTTATACTAACGTTATTGGATGAGGTGTTGGTGGAAGTGATGATGATTTAAAAGATGCAACCACAAGCATTGTGTTCTCACAATTGGTGAATCCTCGTGGGAGGTGATCACAAAACAAGACTCATTTGCCATGTTCCAAATTTACCAAATTAGTACATGCAGATAGAACATTGGTGAATGTGAAATGGTTAGGTTTGGTACTTGTTTTTTGCATATCACATTAAAAATCTAGTGCCTCCTCGTAAAATCCTCTCCTCGTATAATCATCCACCATTATAGACGATTACACCACATTTGGTTTAAACATTTAGTTAGGTAGGTAGGGTGCCCCTATCTACCATCTCCCTATAGAGTAATTTGGTCACATATTCTTTCTTCTATGATACTGGTTCCTCTCTCTTAAGTCCTATCTCTCGGCCTTCTTCTCTCTCCCTT
>JAXQQM020076004.1:0-22592 GCA_034641835.2 Pinus albicaulis
TGGCTAAGCGATCTCTAACAACGAATGAACCATATCCAAGATGTGATATGCATTGTTTCCCCATCCCTTTTCCAATCACATTTCATGTAACATGCCCACAACAGAGTCAAGTAACAATCAAACAAAGACTTTGACATTTGTTTTTATCTTTTATATCTATAAAATTTGAATCTAATTTGTTTCTGTTACAACTCTGTTGAGACCACCTACTGTACAGTCAAAAATAGAAAAGGAGCCATTACTCATACCTACCCATGGTCTCTTGTAGGAATGATAGAAGGATAGGTTGAGCCATTAATTAAAATTGCAAAAATATTGAGGAAAGACAATTCATTATCTAGTTAACCAATTGCACATTGAACCCTATATGGATGAGTAGCCCTAAATAAAGCCAGTTTTCTCTATCATATGCCTTGGAAAGACAAAATCACTAAAATTGCTTGTAATTTTTTGGTTTGATGTTATAAATTCCTTCTTGGGCTACTCCTCTTCCATAATGGATTTGTTTCCCAGGAAGGATGAAAATTTATTCTAATGACACAAAATCAACTTAGTGGATTTTGACCCTACATGCACTAATTTTTGCAATGATTTTGTAGATGCAATTACATAGTGATATGGGTCTGAAATCATCTCACTCCTGTCTAATTTTTGGGATTAAAGCCTGAAATGTTGAATTGAAAGCTCCCAAATCTTGCATGTGTATTGTAATTTGTCAGCAATTCTTAGTTGCTATGTTTGAAGGAAGTCATAGAACCCCTAGAAGAATTATATTGTCCTGCGAAGTGGCTGAGGGTTCTTATACTTTTGGAAACAGTGCAAAATTGTTTGTAATTCTTCCTTTGATATTTGATCCATCAATGCCTCATTACCCACCTCACCTACAAAACTGGGGAAATATGAAGTCATCTTTAACTATCGCTCTTAAATTTATTCTATCATCCTCTTTATAAATACCCTCAAAATGGTATTTTGATGAGCAAATTGCTCCTCGAGATGAGACACCTTCTCATGAGGCAAAGTTCGTTGATAAACACCATCTTGAGGAAATTTTTCATTATAATTATGAGATGTTGAAGAGAGAAAAGATTGGCTATTTAGTAAAGGATATGCACAAATGTTGGTGATTTGGTACAAGGAAAGACATGGGCAGTAAGAGAATTGTGGAGATTCCCTACAACTCTTTTCCCAAATGTGACACGTGAGGATGTATGCTTATTAAAAAACTATATTTGAGAATGTGCACAATTTTAAAGGCAAGACTATTTTGCATTTAGGCGCAAGAATTTTGACACAGGCTTTTGCACCTGACCCGACAGTCCACCTGCTTACCTATGACTACGATCTATGCACTTCCCGGCTTGTCAACTGTATTTGCTCCAATTCTCGATCATATTGTGCCTGGCGACACGTCACTGTGACTTCAACTAGGCTACTCGACCACATGTGTGGTGGCTACTAAACCTGCACTGACACAAGTATAGCTAGCTCTGATAGCACTCCGCCATCCATAAACTAATTATGTTGAAAACTGCCCTTCTATCAGCCATTTGCGTGTCCTTTCCCTCGCGATCTCTCAACAGCTGAGTGGTGTCGAGTCTAGCACGTGTTGCTTCCTTCTTAGTGAGTTGCCACCTTATGCTTCTTGTGGTTTTGTTTTTTTCGAGTGCGGGCTTGCGTGCAGGACACAGTTCTTCCACCAATTACTTTCGACAATACCTTCCCACCTCTCCTAGCAAACTACTCTCGAAACTACGTGCTTCTTTGAGGTGATATTGGTAGATCCTTTTCTGCCAACCAAAATGTCGCACACCCCTTCTTCGCGTAGTTTTATTTTCCTATTAGCGGCATGGTTTGACCCTTATTTCAACCACTTTGTTTTTGCCATGATTGACACAACCTTGTCAGTTGTTGAAATTCAACATTTGCAATCTTCCCACCTCTGTCACCTGATGAGTATGAATTCTTAAACTCTCTTCTATCATTATCCAAAACATTTATTTCCTGGACACGTGATTTTGCAAATAAAGTTTTTTTTGCAGCATAAGTCCTTGTCAAAATTTCATCTCTCATACCAACTGGCATCCGATCAGAACTGCAACTTGAAATCGGACATACACCTATTCGTCTATTACTCGAAGATGTGAATGGTGGAATATCTGCTAGAGCACTCTTAGCATATGGTAGGGGTTGAGCCCTCCCTCCTATTCCCTTTCCAAGACCTCCCTTAGGACCAAGAGTCAAGTGGCCATCATCAAAAGCTCTGTGTGTTGAAGGGCTTGGCATAGATCGATTTTCAAATTGAGCCCAATCCATAATCTAAGCATCTTGACTGGTGATTCCACAGTCACGTGGTCCCATATGTGGAAGTGAACCCATTTGTGCACGTGCCATGTAAGGTGGCATCGCAGGTCCTCTCACACCATGATCAAGTGGTGTCACAAGTCTCCGACCTGCATGTCCCATATTGGTACCTCGAGAGCAGCCTCCCTATCCAAGTAGTTCTTGCATAGCATCCCAATGCACTTCCTCTATTTTCTTGTGGCCCTCAACCTTCCACCTTTGTTTCCATCCATTCCTCATCAGATCAATCAAATCCTTCAACATGAACCTCAGCCTAGAGGGAAGCCCTTGGGTATTGGGCATTTTTGTCATCCTATCAAAGTAAGCATCAATATGTTCCTTGGCCTTTGAATGGTCAATCATATGACCAATAGTGCTCATCAGTTTGCGCAAAGCTTCAACATTTTCGTCCTCTACATGTTGAAATTCACCAATTAATTTCTTGATGAATGCATGCATAATTCGTTCGGTCAGCATACTTTCTTTATAAAGCTCACCAATATTTCCTAGCATTCATCGTTGTGCTACAACCTTCTTCTCTCGTATTTCTTCTACTGAAAGGCTTTTTTCACCATCCTCTTCTTCTTTCTTAGCCTCTGCCTCTTCTCTTTCATATTTTTCAAATTCTTCCTGACTTGTTCAAAAGAACTCGCTTGAAAACAACCTTCTCATTATCTTCATAAAATTCGGGTAATCCTGTAGCAAGGTGAAAAAACAGAATTTTGCATACATTTCACAAAAAGTCTGCTCCATCAAGGCTTTGTCAAATATTTGAGATATTATACCATGAAGACATGATGCATAGTCAATGTTCACTTCTTTGACCTGTTCAAAAAAAATTTCAAAGTTTTGGGGCGTTAATTTATTAAGGATGGATTTAATTTGTCATTTTTTCAACTAATCCTCATCAGAAACCTTGCCCACTTCATATTGGTTCTCTGATTTATGAATTATGGGCAAAGAAGGCTGTGGAGGAGGAATCAAACCCTTCTGCGAACCAGAAGCACGTTGCCACCTATCAGCATCAGAATTATTTCTCACTAGTCTAACTTGTGGAAATGGTGCTTGCACATAAGGCCCTCCGGGAAGGATGCCATTCATACTCATTTGTGTTGCACAAGTATTTCTTGCAAAGCCAGTATTATAAATTTGACCAAGTTGAAACATAGAAGAAGAACCACTTAGACCTGCATCCATCCACATATCACAGCCAATAGCAAAAGCATTCACCGGCTTGGTCCATCTATCATCATCCAAACTGGCCTTATTTCTCCCACGACGTTCAAGTAGATAATTCCCACTCGGATGCCTTTCAAGACCTCTTGCGGTGCTTGCTAATGCATCAGCCTCTCCTACATGACTTGCAAGTGCTTGGGAATTTCCAAGTAATTCAACAGTGTCTAGACAAATTTCGGAATGATTTGGTAGATCTTTGCACTGATCCTTGATTGTCAAAAAAAAATCACTAGAGTATTTTCTGTCTCCTGAACATTTAGTAACTAAAATAGCTACTTGACTCATAGGAGTTGAAATCTCAGCTGCATCTTCCCAGTCATCCACTTCTTTCAGGACTTTCTTCTCAATCTCTTTTGAGGAAGTATTACTCTTGACAACATTAGTTACTACATTGGATGGTTCTGGAAGGTTCACATCTTCCTCCTCCTCTTGAACCTTATAAGCATTATATAAATCACTAGTGGGAGCTGCAACATTTGCCTTACCGAAAAAATCTTCTTTTTATTCTTCTTGTTGACAACTACCTTGGCAGCATAACCAATATTTGCAACATTACTCTTCACAGAAACATTGGAAGAAATTTTATTCTTCTTTTCTGAAACTGCTACCCAAAATGCTGAAAATTTTGGTATCAAGTTTCCTTCCAGTGAATTATAATGTGTATGATAAAAAGGAAGAATGTAATATCCCGAAAGGGAAAATGAAAGTAATATAAAGTAAAATAGACTAGAAACTACAACAAACATAAAAACACCATTAAACACATAAACTGAAAGCCAAGAAACATTGTTGAGCCATTTTATTACTTGTCGAGAAAGAGTACAAGTGAGGTGCTGAAAGTATTGCACCTAGGCCTGCTCAAGGCAGGCTGAAAGACAAACTCAACCTAAAAAAAACTTCTGCCGAAACTGGAACTGTGTGTCTCAATCACTCTGTTGCCTAGCCCAGAAAATGTTGCTATTGGTTGTCTTTGAACTGCTGGTTAGGCTGCCTCTCGTTCTCAGAAAATTCTAGGAATTGGACAATGGACTCTCCTCAATAAACCCACAAAAACCCACGAAGGGTTTGTTGAAAGCTTGGCCCCGGAAATTTGCCCCTTTGAGCTTGGTACGCTGCTCCGTTGGGAAAATCGAACTCCTAGTTGGAACTGATCGTAGATGCCTTCAAAATGCTGCCAAAATCCCTGGTAGGAGGTGGCTAGCCTCCCCTCCAAATCCTTCGGTTGAACAACTCTTCTCACCTGCACTCCCAGCTCTTCCCCAAGACTCGACTGTGCAACCGTTACGTAGTCTGTGTTGCCTTTGTGCAGTCCTAAAGGGACTACGCACTTCCTGTTGATGTTGTTGTGGAATTCCCTCACAAAATGGCTAGACTCCTCTCCTGATCCGGCACTCGAAGTCCCCCGGGGCAAGCGTGCTCAGTCAAAATAACAAAGAAAACAAGGTGAATGAATGAGGAAATGAGCCGCCTTCACTTCCTTTTGTCAATTGAGCCCCCATGTGAGCCTCTCCCACGCTGCCTCCCATTCGATTGTTGGCCAGATGGACCCCCACTATGGCTACAATTTTTCCTAGTGGGCTATAGAAGTAGCTTGTAGCTTTTCCCTAAATTATTAATTGTAGGTCTCGGCCCATCTTATTTCTGCCTGACATTAGAAACATCAAAAATATAAAAAAAAATAATAATATTATAATTAGCAAACTGCTAATTAGGAATATTACAAAGAAGCAAACAAAGCACAACAAGATGATAGTCAAGACATTATTAATAATAATTAGTTTCCTTGTGATGCTAATAGCTTTGGAATTTGGATCATTAAAGCGTGACACTAGAGAGCACATTCAAAACAAGTATTATTCATTAACATAGTGTAGTTACATTGCATGGTCCTTATCAAACAATCTTGATTAAGGGTATGACAAGCAACATGAAATTTTGAACAATTATTGAAAGGTCTTAAAAGGCACGTCAAATGAAAAATCCATAACATATTTACCTTTCAAAATTGTGAAATCCTGAGTTAAGGTGACACATAAGAGTCAATAGATCATTTCAAGGGAATTATGGCAATTTGATCAAATAACTACGGTTGGACATGGAAATATTTCACAATAAAAAGTACAACATCTTTTTTTGTTGAGAACTTGCCACAGTGCATACTTGACACATGTTCTCCATGTAATCAAAACCCCTCACAACATTGTAGAGACTTCATTTCTTATTCCAGAATGGAATGTATACAATCCCTAGAGATCTAGTCCTTATGTTATTTCTATTGTTGGCCTATGGTTTACTTGAAATACAACAATAGGCAGGGAAACCCAAGCAACAATTATCCTTATAGTGGGAGCACTTTGGATTGGAAACATCTATGTTCTCTATCAGTGGCCTCAAAATTTCATCCGCATGCTCATTGGTTCTGTTGCCAGAACTAGGCTTCTTATTCAATTGCTGACCAATTTTAGATTCAAGGAATGTAGAAAGTCAATATGAAGTCTGAACACTTATTACTCTTTCAGATTCAGAAATTGTGAAATTGGAATAACATGGAATGATAAAACATCATCACAACTCCTGGGAGGAAAAAAATGGTTCAATCTCTGTCATGCAAGGTGATAAAACACAACTATTGTTTACACAATACCTTAATAGTTGTTAGGGAAAGGGAATGGTCTGTCAAGTCCACACAAATCTAGATTTCAAGGTAATGCTACTATTAGTCTATCTCTTGGATCCCTTAGTTGATGGAAGCATTCTAAAGAAGGATATATCCCTTCAACAAGATCTGGTCTAGAAGAACGCTGGAGAAAGTGGACATGAAGTTTGAGGGGTTTCTGTATGTAAAGGGCTAGACATCTTTGGTCAGGTATCAGAATAAACTAGATAGGGTCTGGATCCCCCTAAACAAGCAATGAAATCTCCCATGGATCTAATAATAAATGAGGCAGCGAAAGATGAAATGCTCCTCCGTCTCAATCTCTCGAAGATGGCATAGTTGGTGGATCTTGTCTAGTCAATCAATATAGTGGTCAATCTCAATCCACAATCTATGAGAGCCAACTCTATATTGTCCCAATGGGATTGGTGTTGAAGAATGTAACTAGTGTTGGTCTTCATAATTGTTCTTGAGTCATGATGATCCTTAAGATCCTTATCATCCTTAAATGCTTCAATACTGTCAAGAGAAGACTATTGGCTAGGACTGAGCTCCTAGAGGTAATAAATCAGAATTCTGGGCATGACAACTAGCCCTAGTCACATTATCAATTCTTGCAGACCTATTCAAGAAATCTGAAATAGGTTTTGAAAGTAGAGAGGCTCGGTTCTCTAGGTTCAAAGGGTCAGTATTCAAGCTAAAGGAAGGCCGAGCTCTTATAGGGAAGAAATTATGAGTTATGGGCATATCTACTGGTCAATATTTATGTGGTTGGGGTCGCAGACCTGGGCTAACAGAGCGAAAGAATTAAATAAGGACAAACACGTTTTAGGGTTCATCTTACAAGATTATTAAGCCAAGTCAAAGAAAAGTCAAGGCCGAAGAAGAGGGAGTTGCTTTGGGCATATTCTGAAGTGGTTCTTCTTATTGAAACAAGCCAAAGAGATCACAAACCTGTGGAGTCTAGGCCGCAGATCTGAAGTGGATGATTAAAGGGCTAAAACAAGCCTAAACAGGGTGTTGTAGGTACCTATCAAGACAACATATAGGATAAGAGATTAAGGAGGAAGGCCGCAACATTTCAGAGAGTTGTTGAAGCAGTTGTGGAGAGATGTAACAAAAGGTTGGATGCCCAAATCAGTAAGTAAAGCTACAGTTAGTCTGCTCCAGAAAAAGGAAGTCACCTTATAGAAGATTCTAGACCTCAAATTGCAGATTAATGGAACAATTAAAGACAACGAAATATCTTTCAGATCTCTGTAATAGAAATAGTGATAATCTGGTAGAGGAAACTAGGCCAACTTCAGTGGAAGGCTTTTTAGGCATGTTCTAAAAGATTATAAGGTGTAAAAGTCCTAGTTTGAGATATCTACTCTAGGAAGTGGTAAATATGGAAAGAATATAAGTCCATTGAATGAAAATATATTTGTCTCAAGAAATATTAGTGACTGTGCCCTAATAACCAAGGCTGGAGAAATAAATATATTGGTGTTGAAACCAAGATCTGAAGCAATAAGCAACATATAGTCACCTTATGGTGAGCATCTTGTTTTGGAGTTGTTCTTAGGAAGATCATGACTTCAATGAAAACAATTATATCTTCGAAGGAAAATGTTGGATTTGGCATCCTTGGAGTTTTCCACCTCAAAAATAGTAGCATCTAGAAGAAGAATAAAGGATAAATTGGAATATTAGTAGTAACAAATTTGGCAAGGAGGATCTTGAAGGCAGTCTTGAGAACTCTTGAAATAAAGATCTTGTAAAAGGTCCTACAGCAACGTCCAAGTAATCATAGAAGAGAAAGGTACGTACTACACGGTATGTATAATTGTTTAATTAATAAAGGGTCTACATGCATTAAGGCTTTGTTGCATAAGATCTAGGGTGTGTGAATCTAGGAATTACAAACCTTAAATGGGATAGAAAACCCTGGAATGAAGCCCTAATGCTAATCTGGTTTGTTCCCCCTTAAGAACCCCAGATTGATAATTTGACATCATACTTTTGGTATTGCATATTTTCTTGGTTTTCATATGATCCATCTTTACCAAAGAGTTCCTTAGGCCATCTTCGAAGTGAATACTAGGGGCCATCATCTATGTCTTGAGAGCATTTTCAGATTTGTTTTCATACTTCATAGGATTCACTGTTTGGGAAACTTAGCACCAGGGAGAGGGATATACTCAGCTGTCTGCTTGTCAGAGGAGATGATTTCTATTAGTATTGGGAAACACCAATGTTGGTTTTAGAGCCTTCTTTTTTGTTGCATAGCATTGGTATTTCTATTAAGCATTTCCCCCCTTCTAATACTCTTTTAATGTTGGTCATCTCTTACAAAAGTATGAGTTGAAGCAAGTGATCAAAGAAGATATTATTGATGGTACATTCAGATTACTTGGATTGACTCCCTTGAGTCTTAGCCCCAATATGTCTTTCCACGCAGAAAATTTCATGTAGTTGAGAAATGGTCTTATTGCTCAATGTGGGTATACAGTCAAACTTCACACTTGTAAAATACAGGAATGACCAATTGCAGTCAAGGTGACTGGAATGTCAAGTTATATATCATATGGTAAGAGAATGCCTGAACTCTTTCCTGACTAGGTCTAAAAAGAAATAAAAATAAATAAATACTAAGATTTAATGTCGTTGTGTGGTAATATAGTAAAGCTGTTGTTAGTCACTTTACCAATATTTTCTGATTAACTACAGTCTACAGTAAAATTTACCATAGCCTGGTCATAAATATCATGCAATGGCATAATGCCATTCCTCCTATTAGAATTACGAACATGGTATCAGTATCGCTAGACTGAAGAGTTAAACTCAGTGAATTGTGAGTTTGACTTGAATCAGGTGGGAAACTTCTTTTTCCAATAGGGTTGAATCAAAATAGGGGTTGACTGAGTTTGAATATAACAGACTCCAAAAATCATAAATTTATTATCAATGAAAACATATTTTTTAATCAATATCCGTGCAGCTCTTTATGTTTTTCTGTTGAAAAATATGTCTTATATTTACTGAAAAATATTTACAAACAAATGATAAAAAAATTGAAGGGCATATAGTATATACTATATATAATGAACATCATAACCTCTTTTGAAGATCTACTAAGGTAGAAAGAAAACCAAAATACTCAGTGTGATCCAAAGATTTAGCATCTTATTTGACAAAATTCTTGTGCCAACAATTGATGACAGACATCAACCTTCTAGACTGAACTGAAGGTA
The DNA here is from genome assembly GCA_034641835.2 of Pinus albicaulis. Taxonomy (NCBI): domain Eukaryota; kingdom Viridiplantae; phylum Streptophyta; class Pinopsida; order Pinales; family Pinaceae; genus Pinus; species Pinus albicaulis. The sequence continues at coordinate 9,472 of JAXQQM020076004.1, forward strand.
GATAAGGAGCTAGGCTCATGATCAAAAATAAGTTTACACTGTACCTTCCATAAAACAAAAAGCACCCATATCCTCAATCCAATTAACAATCCCTGACAAATCGACAGTCCTATTAATGTGCTTAACTATCTCCAGGTGCTGAAAAACTGGACATAGGCCATTTGACTGACTGGTCTAGATCCACCTGGCCTTAGACAAAAGCCCCTAATAATCGATACACTATGAAAATTCTCAGTGTATATGACATTCATGTAGTCCAAACAGTGTAGATGCCTCACCCAACATTCCTTTCGATTTTTTGAGACCCATCGAGTGTTCAGAATTGAGAAAAGAGGACTTCTTAGATGAATAACTGAATACAAACAGTGATAATCACATGGCAGCAATGACCAACGAAAACACCAACCCCAACCTTTGCAGAAGGACCTCAGCATACCGATATTCATCTTAAATAATTTGGGCTCCAGAATAGTGCAGCTCAACTCTGTAATCTTGAGCAAGAGGTCTTTACTGCCGATATGTGTGAATGCTTTGTTCCTGTAAATCACTCGAAAAAGGATGCCTCTTTCAGGATCAGTATGCACGCCTGAAGCGGAAATGCACATTCCTTGCCCTCTACAGCTCTAAATCAAAAGCTAAGTCCCACTATGCCCTGCCACCCTCCCAATGCCACTAAAATTATACTTGGCGACTTTAGACGTATGGCCTTTGGAGTCATCTTGGCCAGCTTTGGATTTGTTCTCACCATATTTGAATGGACTCTAATTGTCACATCCTATTTAATGAGAGGATTCACAAGTTGTGTCATTTACAAGAGATTGAGTTAGAGGAGAATTTCATTACACATACCAAGAATCCTGAGGGATGTCTTGACATTATTGCAGAGTACATGCTCTCATCATGCTCTGAGACTCTGATATTTTCTTGAGGACATCCTCTGCTAGTGCATAGGCCCCATCTCTGTGGTAGATGTAAACTTTGGAGTTTCCTCTGTTATAATGGAATCTTCACCTTATGGGAGTCTCAAGGTTGCTTCTTTTTCATCTTCTGCCTCTTTGTCTACTTCTAATGTGAGTGGAATAGGCCACTCTTACATTGTATTGATGGATAGAGTCATTTACTTTTTATTTTAATGTTTTTATTGCATAGTTTCTTTCCTTACTTATTAGGCTTTTAGGAGTTTCTTTTTCTCTCCCACTGCTTATAACTACTTTTGTACTTTTGGTGCTCATTGACCTGCTTTTTTGGTCATTTGCGGATATTAATAGAATTATCTTTTGTGATAGTCCTCTATGTACCATTATTTGAACCTGCAAATTTTCTTGTTTGCTTCGTGCTAAAAGCCAAATTATTCCTAGAGAAAACAATTTTCCTTACATTTAGCCTTCAGAGCCTTGCATAAATACCTAGAACAAACTCTTAACAGACTCATAAACCAATTAATGTCATTACAATGAGAATTTGGTTATGATGATATGACATTATATGCAATTTACCTCCTTTGAGGTGAATCTATATTGCCACTTGATCCTTTCCTTCCATGGACTATAGTTGGACAACCCCTCCAACCTGTCCTCATACCGGAGACCTGCCTGCAACTTTGACATTGTCACCTACAATTGCTACCAACTCCCTCTCACGCTATACTTCACTGCACACAACTTTGATTCATTGACTTCCAAAATAGCCCAGACACACTTTGATACCATGTTGAATTTCCACAATCTTGGGTCTAGGTTAGAGTTTTAAAATCACTAATGCTACCAAACCAAGAATCTCAACCAGAACTACTTTGCACACTTGAAAATATAAAGCAGTAAATCACACATGCACAAGTATACACAATTTTTAACAAAATTGTACAATAATGTACAACCCCAATCTTCGTTATATTAAACCAACTCTGAATAATACAACAATCTTATGGTATACAAGATACAAGGACAAAATTTGTTTCAACTTCGATGCCATATCTTGTCATGTCGGTCCTTTGCTTCCATACCGCTCACTAGCTGCTCCTTAGTCCTTCAAAGGACCACACATCAAGACTCCAGGAGGGCTGCCACCTAACATTGTTGCACGTCACTTTTGTACCATGTACACGGGCTGATCCAATCTGCTCTCTGGGTAGGCCTAATCCCGAGCTCCAATCTGCAAGGCTAGAAATCACCTTTGTCCATCAAGGTGCTGCACTTCAGCACCAATCTTCACCCAACCTTCAGCTTCTCTTTGTCACTTCAAGATAGCTTGTCTAGGGCTACTTTGGGTAGCCAACACACTACCCTCCACCAGGTCAGTGGCACCCAATACTACACTGCAAGATTTGCACCGATGAAGGCTTTTGATCACCCAATCAGGCCTCCAAATTGGCTCCCATAGGCTACAAACAAAACCGATCCAAAATTGATCCAATACTTGGATCCAACACCTACAAGAATGTCTTCAAAAACATACCTTAACTCACTTTTTTTAGGGCTGATTTGGTTGCAACAACCTAGGCCTAATTATGGTTAGGGCACACTACAGTCCCTTAACAAGCCTTGCTTTGTGCCCAAAACTCCTCCTAAACAATGTGGTTTCCCTTCTTGAGGGGCCGAAGATGGTTGCTGTAATTCTAGGTTGTTCTAGCCCTCGGTCTACCTCTAATTTGCTGCGGCACCCTACAGCAAGTATTGCAGGGCTGCAGCAGCCTTGCAAGGGGTCTACCCACCTTTTTTTAGCCCTCAAACAGTCCTGAAATGGCAGTGGCTTCTCCAGCAAGGCACTCAACCTTCCCTCCAGCAGTTCAGACCCTAAACTAGGCCTCAACAGCCCTATCCTCCGTTGCCGGTTTTCTTCTCTGTGTTGCGGCCCTAGAACATAAAGTTCTCTCTCCTCCAATGAGTTACTTGTTTTGTGTGTGTTGCACAAATGGATGCTTAAATGCCTCCTCTCTGCCTTCTATTTATACCATAAATGAAGGGCTTCTTCAACGTCACAATAGGGGTTGTCCAACTGTCATAAGCCTAAAACAACCTTAGGCCGACCTTGACACTTATGGTTTCAACCCCACAATTAATCTTCAAAAATCCATATCTCCACTTCTTCTACTCGGAATCAGAAAATTCTCGTTGCGTTAGATTTGTCTCGCTAAGATCTATCATCCTCATCCATCACATGTAGAAATGTGCTCATATAAATGCCCCAAAACACGATTGGTACAAAACCCCCTGCGTGGGTTCCAAGCCCACAAGTGACTCTTGTGGCGCTTTTCCCTCCAAACCTTGAACCCTAGCACTTGGAGTACCTCCCAAGCTACTCAAAAATCAACATTGTAATGGATTTTACAACTTTTTCATTCATAATGCAGCATCACATATGGTGAAAACCGCCATTTCCAAAATAATCCCATTCATAATTCAAAATTCAAGATAAAGCACCATCTCAAACTCACTTTCCATTTTAAATTAGTATCATATTTAAAGAAAAATGAAAAAACCATTGTCTTATATTTCTTGATGAAATTACTGCAAAATATAGCTTGTGAGATCCAGCAAGTGAATTGACAAGTCTTGCACACCATATGCTAATCCACCTCTTGGTCAAAAAGATGCCACCCTGCAGAGGAAGCGGCCACAGGTAACTCGAGAGGAATTCACTATAACTCCAACAGCTAAAAGGAAAAATGACAGTGTTGAGGAGAGAGTTGCAGAAATGCACACTAAAGAAAACCTTAGACCAAGCCACAAGACACTATCACAGAAACAAGGAGACCGGATGTTGTTGCCATAGATTTGGTTAGATGGTCCCAAAGAAGAATTGTTCAAGAAATACAGAAGTCAGGAGAAGGGCAGATAGTAAAGGGGGAGGAAGAAAATAAGACCAAGACAGCCACTGCCATAGAATCCCAAGGACATGCCTCAAAATCTGCTACTAAATTTGGGGCAGCGATTCTTAAAGAAATTCAAACAAATATTACAAAATTATTGACACCTACTATAGGAAAAACACAATTATTGGATAAATCGAGATGAATGGAACAATGTGTTGTGGAATCCCTAATAAGGGAAATTCCTGTTTACATGTGACGAGTAGTGGAAAATTTAGATGCTAAATGTCAAGTGTCATTACCTTCTCTAGCACAGGTTCCTGAAAACTTTGGCAAAATTCGAGAAACTCCTAAAATAGTTGCATTGTAGCTACAGAAGTTGGCTTATAGAAGGCAAAATCATAATCATATGAATAGGGATATAAAACCCTTGAAAGGCATCAGCAGACTATTGCATTCTTTAAAGAAAAGTCTGTTATCTCACACGTAGCCTAGCAAAGCACAATTATGTAACTCAAAGAAGATAATAAGGAGTGGGAGAAATAAGATGAAGAAATTAAAGAGAAAGTCCCTGAAATCTCAAAAATTTAAGGAAATAAATGAAAATGCAAGTGATTATGCTTCCTTAATGTTCGCCTGTAGGCCACCTGCCAAAGTGTACGCCTTATATTTTAAGGAGCAATGGTTCAAATTTCACTGGAGAGGAATGCTTCAAATCTACCAATTGTTAATGTGGATGAACCAGGTATTTTCTTGATATTTCATAGGCATTCCTGAGAGGCAGAACTTAGAATGCGAGTTATATTTACACAATTATGTCCTGCCTAAGCTCACAAAATGGACTCTTCATCCTTTTATGGAGGATGGTATTTTAAGGAATTTATCTCTACTATGTAGAATGAAATTCAAAGATTTGAAGAATTGTGGGCCTATAACAATTACAAATCCAAGGTTGAGTTGCTTGTCTGAGCAGAGATCATGCCCCAACAGAGGCTATCTATGAGCATTACTAAAATGCTTCACATTCCCAGATCCAATGGGTAATGGAATAACAACAATTATTAGAGAAATTCAAAGCCTTTGTTGATACTTGAAGTGACCATGCTATGAATTCCCAAATGAGAAGGAATGAAATTACATAAGAATTGAAGAGAAGGGAACCCAAATCAATTCCAAATCTCAAACCAGCTATATGCAAGGCTCACCTTTACACTAGCTTTGTAATGCATCTTGAAATACATTGGATAAGACTTGGATTCAAATTTCCCTTGCTATGTTATCCAATTTTGAACTGGAAGAGCACTCATCCAATAAATGCAGAAAGTGAATGTGACCAATTGGAGTAAATTTACTCGGTCATGGGCTATCAATAAAAAAAGTGCACAAATCCATTTGAAATTTATGATTTCAGGGAAATTAGATACGAATGACATGGACAACTTTATTGCACAAGGGTGTACAATAACTTCATCTTGCGGGTGATGGTGAACCTCATAAATGTCTCGGTTTTCTCATCTTTCACTCACATTTTCATGAGTATAAAAAACCTAGCACATCCAATTTTCTATATTGTTCAACCACCTTATTATAGAAATTTGGCTTAAAATAAGTAATTCATTCCAAATTAAATTTGGCTTAAAATAAGTAATTCATTCCAAATTAATGTGTTGACAGTCTCTACGAAGATTTTGAATGAAATGTCTTAGTTCTCGCCAATTATGATATGTTGAAGCTTACCAGTGTTCATCAACATTTAGTGTAGAATTAACACCTACCACAAAATTCCTTACACAAAATGATTAGAGACGATTGCAGAATCTCCAAAATCACTTCCTTAGGCCAGCTGCAAAAATTTTCTTAATTCTACAGCATGCCAATTCTAGGGTGGAATTCCCAAGTTGTTAGGTTATTCTTCAGAATTTGGTTTTAGGAAGTTGCTAGGTTATACTTGGGAATTTCATTCATGAAGTTATTAGGTTATATTTGGGAATTTAGCTTAAGAATTTGTCAGGGTATTTTGGGATTCTGTTGGAATTTCAAAGAACCCAACAACCTTACCTCATAAGTAGTTCTGGTTTTAATACATTTAGGGTTCAAGTTAGAGATAAGAGAGATATAGACAATTAAAGTGTACTCTGTAATTTCTAGATGATGCATTTAAAGCCTAGATACATTATTCCATTATGGTTCCATGAGTAGCATTTATGTGTGATGGATTCAACACCTTGACCTTCAGAAAAATGGCCTACTCAGGATGTGCAACTAGGAGTAGTATTTTCCCCTTGCATGGTTTTAGTTATGTCTTGTATGGTTTCATTTATTTTCGTAGTTGTAGCTGGTGTGTGTATTTCCATTTTTTGTAGCAACGATCATTCAATTAAGATTATGTGACATTTTTTCTTGAATGATTCACTTTATTTGAATTTCTGCATTCAGAGTGCAACTCCTAGTTGTTCTAAAATTTCAATTCATCAGTTGATAGTTAGTTGAGTTATTTTATGTTCAACTTAAATAAGATTTTCATAAACCAATGTCATGCATTTATAGAATAAGATTAGTTTTCTCCCAAAGCCACAAGCCTTGTAGCTGCATATACAATGGATGGCATCTCAAAGCTTACATGCCACGGTTGAGGCCTCCTATCTGTATAGGTTTCATCTTTCATGATTGTCTTGATTGAACTATGGAATATGTTCAAACCTTTTTCTTGAGCAAAGGTGTTCCATATTCTTGAAAAACCAAAAAATCAAAAAATTTAAAAAATGTAAAGAGGGTATACCCTAAAAGAAAGATCAAAGGGTAAGAAAAATAAAAGTGGTCAAAAAAGAGAAAGAAATGAACCCCAAGAAAAATAGACCAAGGAAAGTGTGCAAATCCAAATGCCACTACTATTTTATTTTTTGTAATAAAGCAATTGTGTGCAGCTTGTCAAACTTTTGCCACAATTTATGAAGAGTCAAACTGTTTAAACTTGACTCATTCATTTTTCAATTTCATGTTGTAGAATAAAGAATAAATATCTGACCAAACAGTTTAATCTTGGCAGATAAGTAGATAGGTAGAGTTAATAAAAGGTGCTCAACAGTTTAATCTGAGCCCTTGGATGTAATAAGTTGAGAATTAGATAAAATTGCCATGTAAAAGAAAAGAAAATTGATAAGGGTTTGCCAATCTAAGTGCACCCTAATAAAGAAGAGAAAATGGTAGTGTAAAGTAGATAGGGTAGGTAGATGGTGTTGCAAAGTTTCATGTGATGAATGATGCTGCTAAATGTGTTTAATCCTTTACTTTCATCACAAGTACTGAATCAGAAAATACATTGGAAAATTCACAAAAAGCAAAGTCAAAATCATTAACTTCCCACATCACTTTCTCCCTAAGAGTTTTACTAATTTCCCCAAAGTGCTAAGGTATTTGAAGATTAAAGGGGCTCAAGGAATTTCCTTGACTTTTGGAGGGACCAGACCCTCGGCCTAATGATCAAAAAAGACCTAAGTACTTGAAGTTATTTATCATTATAATCATTCACTTTTAATCTTTTCCTAAGTAAAATTCTATTTTACTTAGGAAAATCATGCAAATTTCCATAATAATCCCTCAAAATTACTTGCTATTCTATGTTTAAGTGTTGAAATTGAGATGATGCAATTTACTTCAGAAATCTCCACTTTCCTAGTTGTGTAAAGTATTTTGAGTTTCCCTTGTCCCTTTGTCATATTAACATCTGATTTATTTATTAAATCCTTATTAAAAATACCTTATCCTATTGTATTTAACTCCTTCTACATAAATATCCCAAAAACCCATCTTATTATAAAATTTTAACCAAAGTATTTATTTTCCAATTATTCCTAAAAGACCCACATTATGTGCCCTTTGGTTAAAATATATCATTATATAATTAACTCCGCCCCTATGATAAATGAATCACATTGATTGATTTATCATATAAAAAATATATCGAAAAATCCTTTAAACATATATTTTGTATGTTTAAAACAAAAATAAACCAAAGTTTAATTAAAACTAAACTTTGGAAACACCACACGTAATTTTTCACATGACCTTTCCATATACCAAGGGATTAATTGATCATTTGGATTAATTAATAACCAACATTCCCAGCCAATCAGACGCCGCCCGGAATAGTTAATTAACATTGATTACTTTGGGCCCGCGCGTTAATTCCCCCGCCATCTCCCCGTCCCGTCGTCCGTTGGATCGTCCCATCGAGAATCCACGACGCATATCCATTCCGCTGCCCATTCATCGTCTGAATGTTAACTCGCGGGATCACGGTGGTTTTCAAATAGTGTCAGGGCCACGCGTCAAGTAATCTATGGAATCACTCCCATTTCACCGTCTATGAGCCAGCGGTGCGGAATTTAGCTTCTGCTCAGCGATGAAAGCGTGTCATCCGTCACGATGATAGCGTCATCTTTTTTTTTTTATTAAATAATAAAAATTAAGCCCCCCATTAACCATTACCCGATAAATAAAAACTGCGTCTTTTTTTTCATTACATTGTGCACAGTGAGCGACCAGACTCCCATGCAGGTAAACCCTTTATAAACCAGATTGCGCCACAAACTCATTAACCAATTCGAGCATGGTTTACCTCCCAAAAATCATTCTAGATTCACTCCACAGACATCTCAAAATCAAATGAAACATTTTCGACCTCCCCTGCAAACCAATGCTTTCTTAACAATTTGTTTTGTTTTACAAGTGATCAGAAGACCACATCCTTGGATAAACAGTCTTAATACTAGTCATAAGATTTGTTTACTCCAAGAGTGTTATCAAATATATTCAAACAGAGGTTAGAAAGCATAACAGCTAAAGAGTATTAGTGGTTAAAGTGTATCAGGTAAAAGTCAGTGAAAGTTAAAATGAAGTTACAGAGCAGTCAAAGGTAAACAGTAAAAGTAAATACAGAAGGCAGTAAAATGGTAAAAAGAGATGAGAATACTTTCACCAATAGTGAGGTTTGTCTAAAGTGAAATTAAAACAGTCAAAAGAGCAAGAAAGTAAAAAGATGAAAAAACATAACAAGAAGGAACATTTTTGCAGAAATTGCATATTTTAGTCATAGTTTTACAGAAACTATTGTGATCAATCCAAGATGAATTTCAAAAAACTGAAGGAGGTTTATGTTCTTAAGAGGGCCATCTACAAAAACATCTCTCACTTTTCTAACAGCCATTATGGTTTTGGAAATATTAAACAATGTTGGAAAGCACTTTTTGCAGAAAATTCCTGTTAAGTCATCATTTTGCAGAGAATATTGTAGGAATTTTGGGAAAATGAAAGAGGTTTATCTCACCAAGATATTTATCTACAATAACCTCTTTCACTTTTTAAATATCTATTACGGATTGAGAAATAAAAAGATATCATTGGACCCCAAGTTTGCAGAATTGTTGGAGCAGATTGCACAAAGAAAGGAAGCAGTTAGTGACTTGGATGCCTCATCATCAACTAAGAGTTGGATAAAATTCGAATTATCCTCTTTTTCATCACCTATCCATACAAAATAGTGCCAAATAGATGCATTAGTTTGAGTGTCCTTTACTTAAGTTCTATTTATGTAAAATAGTTGGAGAGATTTGTGAACTAATCTTGATATTTTTTCAAGATATTTTAGTTTAGAATTTGTATAAATACTTCACTCTTGGAAGTATTTTGGGTGGATTCTAATACTTGGCTATGACATTGATGTTTTGGAATAAAAAAGTGTTTTGGAGAAATTTATTTGTGGCTTACTGGATGACAATTTGAAGCTCAGGACTTTTTGCAGGATTCATGTGTCGGACTGCAGTTCAATAAGTCTTTATATCCTATGTTTTAAGTTTTATATCTGTTTATAATATCATTATGTCCATTTCTGAATAATTTACATAAAGGATTGAATCAGAATTTACTTAATTGTACTCTGATTTCGGATGTGATTATTCTTAATGTTTTCCTCTAAATTGGTTATAAGCACGAATTCTTAAATGCTCTTGCTTTGCTAATTTAAACATTCTTGATTACTATAATAAAGAATTCTTCATTGCTCTTTGTTTTTAGTCATCTCATTTCTTTCTTTTGAACATGGTGAAAGATTCTTAGCTGCCTTTCATCCCTTCAAGATCATTCCATCCACTTTAAATTTTAAGGATTGTTCTCTGTCTAGCTATCTTGCCCTGTAATACCATCTTGTGCTTAGAATAGAAATCCAGTAAAGCCATCATTTGACTCCATAGCCCAATGGACTGAAAGCTCTCAACCTTGCCCTTAGTTTGTGGATTCCACCATTTTCCCAAAACAAACTTTGAATCTATAACTAGCCTAAAACCTTCCAAGAAAAAAGATAAATTATAAAGAGAGAGCCCTCTCTGGATGCAGATTGGCTAGATTCTGCATCTAAAAGGTTGGTTTGTGGTTACCTCGGGTATACTTTCCTCTTACACAACTTCTAGGAAAACCTGAGTGATAACATAGTGGCGACAGAAGCTCAAACGGGAGTCGCCACTATGTTATTGATACTATTGTTTGATTTATAAGCTATAGACAGAGTCTGAAGATCAGCCAGGTAGCCTTTGAAATGCTTTTTCTCGACAACTGCATAGTAAACAAATGATGCTTCAGTCTATCTCTGGTTTAGCTTATAAACTGAACTTTGGATTCAAAACATTCAATCAGACTCTCTAGTTTAATAAATCTTTGAGAAAATTTTAATTAAAAATCTTAAATTTCTTAAAGAAATCATAGAAGTTGTTTTGAAAATTCATAAAAAAATAAAATAATCATAAAATATTCAAAATTTGGTTTCCTGAAGAACTAACTTTTTCTTTAGAATTGTTTTACAGGTTTAGATCTGATCTATGATGGTGGACAGGGATCAGACACACAAAGGTTAAAATCATCCACCTGGCGACTCCAAATCAATTTCAGAATCAAGACTCCACTGGAGGAATGAACCTCAAAGGACAATATGGAAAGATCAGGCTTTCAACTTGGATCTTAATTCAAGACATTATGTTCTTTCTCATTAAGAAAATTTTTCAATGTATATTGTATTTTATAGAAGATCTTAGATTAGTTTTTAGTTATTTTCCTTTGAAGTTTGTAAGTAATAATTCTCCTAATCTCTTTGAGCAACTTTCTTATGAATCTAATGATGATCATTTTCCAATTAAGAAGCCTCAAATAATCAAGACTGATCTTACAATCCCTGTACATATCCCTGTGCCATATAAAGTTCCAGATAGATATAAGCCCCTTATTTTACCTCCTATACTCCATGATTTTCCTAAAAAATATTACAAGTATCTTCCTAGATTTGATGGAGAGAATGGTATCACTGCCCAAAAACATATTCAAGGTTTTGAAAATTATTTGGATTTATTTGAGATTGATGAAGATGATGTTAAAATCAGATTTTTTGCTCTTTCTTTGCAAAATAGAATAAAGAGTTGGTTCAAAAATCTGCCTAATGCTAGCATCTCAAATTTCCAACAGTTTATCAAATTTTTCCTTGATAGATGGATAATAAAAGTTAATCATTTTGTGATCATGGAAGAATATAATCAATTAAAAAGACATTCAAATGAAACGATACAACAATTTTCTGACAGATTTAATCAAGTTTATTATTCAATGCCGGAAAATATTAGACCTCCTCATGATTCAGCTCTCTTGCATTATCCAAGTGCCTTTGATTCAGAAATAGAATTTCGGTTAAGAGAAAGAAATCCAAAAACACTTGTACAGATGCAAAATATTGCAGTTGATGTGGAAGTTAATCTCCAAATCAAACAGGAAAAGTTGAAAGTAGAAGAAGAGGAAAGGAAAAACATTGCAGAGGTAAAACTCAACCTTTTGGTAAGAAAAATAGGTGAAATAACACAGGAGATCACTATGAAAGAAGAATTTTTATTCAAAATCACCATGAAGAAATAGAAGAGGTTGATAGCCATGAACAAATTCCTCTTAATTCAAATTATCATAAATCAGAAAATGAATTTACAAATCAATATGAGGAAGATGAATCTGTTTTTCTAATGTGTATGTTTGATGACATTTCTTATTTTGATGATTTGCCTAAATATGATCATTATGATGATAGTTATGTTCTCCAAAGTCAAGCTAACTTTACAGAGATATCAGAAGCTAGTTTGGAGGATGAAGAAATGCAGTTTCAGCAGATTGAAGACAGTGATCAGCCAATACAGATCAGCCATGAGAGTGAGGAAGGAAGAGCAGAAAATGTGGAAATAAGTAAATATTCTTTACCTCTTTGTTTTGCTTCATTTCAGTTCATTAGAGAAAACTATCATGCCATCAATAATCAGCAATCTTTAGGAATTGTGATTGACAACAAAGAAGATAATGAAACTATTGATCAAGATTTTTTAGTTTCACAATTGCAGTTACCAGTTCCCATTGAAGTAAATGATCAAATAACACAAGAAAGTTCCATACCACTATTTTTTGAACCATTTCAGCTTTTAAAGGAAATGTGGTATAACATATTTAAAGAAAAGAATGGGAAACATGTTGAAGTTTATGAAGTCCTATGGAATTTTATATGTCATAGGTTCCAGCAATTTTCCCAAGTTTTTCAGGATCCAATAGCAGATATGTTGAATATTGAAGGCATTCAAAGCATTCCGCTATTAACTAACTATGATTTTCAGAATCAAGATGATAAAGGATTCAACACTCAAACATTAAAATCAGTAAGAATATCATCACAAATCTTATCTGAAAGTTTACAGGGAGATAAAGATGAAAATAGCATTTCATATTCATGGTATGGAGGCCATCCAGAACAGATGTACAGTTGTTCAGATCAGTTAAACATCAGTGTATATATTTTGGAAGATCCTTTTGTACAGTTTCTAGAGTCAACAAAGGAAATCAAATGTTTCCTTATCCTCTCATTTGTTGACAAGTTTCTAATAGGTTGCAGAAGTACAATTTTGATAATCAACAAGAAAATGCAACAAAATCTATCAAAGTACATAATGCTTGAATGGTTGCATTGGCTATTTCATTTTACCTAACTAGCAGTTGAATAGTAGATTGAGTAGGTAGATGAGTGCTAATAAGCTTAGAATTTTGAGCATTTTTTTTTAGTTTTTCAATTTTCAGCTAGTTTTTCATTAAGTTGGTTTGAAAATTTTTGTGTGTTGTTTTAGTTTTAGATCAGATTTCAGGTTGCAGAAAAAGGACTATATTCAATTCAAGATTTTCAACCACAAAAAATTCATGTTTGGGATTGGAACAAGGCAGAAAATTCCTAACTGGGAAACAAAGTTTTAAG